>JAUMJJ010000069.1:13740000-14090000 GCA_033556795.1 Tapera naevia
TTTCGCTGCTGTTGTTTCAGAAATTGTTATTGAAGAGAAACTGTTTGAAGGATCAGGTCATCTTCTAAATTAATCAAATTAAATTTAGAATGATACCTCTCACTTTAGAAACAAATAAAAACACCTAAAAAAGGGTTTCTGTGCTTGGAAACTGGTCTGTTTCTCCCCGTTATTAAAAATCAAATTTTATGTGGCTTCTACTTGCTGATGTAGAACATCATGAGTACAACAGCACCACCGTTAGTGAACAATTGGGAGATTCAGGTCTTCTGAATGTTTAGTCTTGTGTATGACCTCAGGGAAATTTTGCTTCAGGACATCCTGGCCGTAACTGGTAGTGCTGTGGTACTATTAGTGTGCCTGGAGAAATGCTGTATGCTGTTCTTTGTTCACTACAGCCTTCATTGTTTAACTCTCCCTATTTTCTTCTTCTGAAATACTTGTTCCTCATCTCTGTGGTATATTTGAGGGTTTTTTTTTTAGTTTTGCTCAAACTGTACTATTTCTGTCTGATTTTGAATTTTTATAGCACTTTTCAAATTTGAAATTCATTACATTTTATGTCCTCTATCCTCTGCACAGATTCCCTGCTGGCTCTGCTAACCTGGCTGGTGATACCGCTGTTGCTCCTTTGATGTCCCCAACCTTGTCCTGCTGTGCTTTCAGTGCTTTCAGCTGTTTCCTGCTCATTGTTGAGTGAACATTATTTTTCAGAGTAGAGAGAGAATCTTTTAAGCGTAGGCTTACATGTTGCAATGGCAGGAACCCTAGAAATACTTGGATATCACACATATAAGCAGAAACACCACAAAGTTTAGCACAGTTTCGCATCAATGTGTCACTCAACCTTTGGCAGCACAATCACAGTATCTCCCCGGAGTTATTGGTTGTGCAAGCTGCCTTCTGACAGGCTTCAGGAGGGAATGATTAAATGCTTTTTTAATGATCTGAGTGGAGATGTAACTATTGGCCAAGAAAATCAACCCTTATCCAGGACTCCACATGAACTGTGATGTAGAGAGGTTTACCATACCATAAGTGAGCAGTGCAAATTTATTTAATTGCAACTATGTGCAATAGTGTGTAAATGTAGGAGGGAAAAACTCCAGACCTACAGATGCAAGAGTATAGCCTGCTTCTTAGTGGCTAAACAGAGACAGATTTTTACTACAAAGAAATAAAATTTCCTTGTCTGATTTCTCCCTACTGTGTTCAAAGAGATGGGATTGTGTTCTGTGTAATATATCTTATGGCTGCTAAGAAAAAAAAAAAATATGACCAGGAATATTTTCTTTTGGAAAGAAGTAGTTATTTTCAAGAACCTAGGAATAGTTACTCAGACCAAAGCAGTGATAAAATCAAGCCATTCTTACCATCCAATCCTAGTCACTTACAGTTACAAACCAAGAGGAGTTTGGATAAAGAAGAAAATCGTGTTGGGGATATGTGTGTGGGAGGAACTGACTTTTTGAAGATGAACAGAAAAAAACACACTATTGTAGTTGCGCATAATTTGGCTATGCAAATGAATTAGTAGACACAGCAAGGGCTTAAGAGCAAGCAGCAAGCTTCAATATTAGGAAAAGGCTGAAATTAGGCAAATGGAGAACTGCTGCAAATGCTTCTGAAAACATTCTATAAATAAAGCTGAAATTGCATGTATATTCAATTATACACAATTTTTAAGTCCTGCCAAAGACTGGTGGTGTTAGATGATCAGCTGACATTAAATTTTTTTGTGTTATAAACAGAATTTAAGTTATTTTGGTGATGATGAGTAAAAGTTTTGAGGAAGAATGAGGGAGAAGTTGTGGTTTTGATGTCCTGAGACGTATACAGTTGATTTCTTCTTTACTTCCATCCTCCCAGGATTTCTTAGTCCATCCCTAATAATTTCCTTAGATTACGTATTACTTATTTTTCCACCTGGAACCTGCTTATTTCCAGTCCTATATTCTCTTTTTAAGCATGATATCTGACACCTTGCTGTACCACTTAGAAGGTAGACAGTGCTGGCCATTATTACATTGAGAGGATGGGTTGATCCCAAAGAGGAGTTGTGGGGTAGAAAACCTCCGTGTCCTACTGCTGCCAGAGTTTGTGAGCAGGAATTTCTTTTGTGTGCGACAGCTGCCTCTTGAGATAAAGACTGCAAAGTATGTTCAGTCCTCTCTCTTGGTGAGAACTAGAGGCAATGATAATACTTTATACCTGTAATGCTTTCAGGTTCTTGTGGTGTCACAGTTCCTTTGCTAAAGTCTGAATGCTAGTTACTGATCTAATGGCCTTTTTGGGCTCAGGGCTCTGGTGTACCAGAAAATGTTGAGTATTGGTAAATGTCTTCCAGTTGAGGCAGGAAATAGGCTAAGGATCAGTTTTGCAAGAGTTTAAGTCCCTTCTCGTAACCCTGAGGCAAGTGCCCATTGGTCAGGAGGCTGGATTGGTTTATTTTTTAGAGGGTGAAAGGCATTGTAAAGACGTGTCATGCTCAGTTACACTATGTTATTTGTTGAATAAAGCAACTGAAAAATACCATCATTTCTCCTTCTCCCAGCCTCTAAGTGAATGGCTCTGAATATAAAAATAATGTTCATTCTGATCAACTGCTTTCCTCTTTAGCCTCACAATATATGATCAAGTGTTGTAGTGTTTTCTCTCTGTATAGCTCCCTCTGTTTCTATTTCCTCCTCTGCCTCCCAATTCTGTATTTAAAAAATTACTGGTATTTTTTCTTCCTTAATTCAGATGAAGGTCCAGTCTGCAGTGAAGGCCAGTAAAATATCTGGGATGTAAAATGAAAACTTTTGGAGATTGAATGAAAGGTGTTCACTAAATTTAGTGGTTCAGGGATTAGATTGTGTTACAATTTAAGTCTTTCTTGACGTTTAAATTCAACTGGAAGATTTACCCTTTTGCCAACTCAAGACTTTCTTTTTCTTTGCATACTTGCATAACACACTTCAAGTCTTTCAGACAAGATGCAAATATAGGTCCTGACCACCTGTGGTCATTAAAGACTTCATGGCACTCTTTTTTTCAGGAAGAGGAAAGTTAATGCCAATGACCTGGCCAAATTCCAGCTTCAGTAATTATATTCTGCTTTCCTAAAAATACCTTTGTTATTTTCAAATGGAAGAATCAACTCTTCATTTTCTTACAAAAACCCCTGCCTTGTAAAGACTTACAGTGTGGACCAGACAGATTTAAGCATATACTCAGGCAGTCACCGTTTTCTTAGTTCTCTTTAGAGCTGTCGACCTTGTGCTAAACACTTGCACGCACACAAATAGCTAAAAGGAGTTCTGTGTAATTCTCAGCTGAAGTTTGAATCTCAGCATGTAATAACTTCTTTTATGATGAAAGCATTTCATACCTCAAAGAATCTTTGCTATTTGTCTCATGTTTCTTTATGAATAGTTCAAAGTACTTTTAAGAATATTTGCTACTCTTCTCTGTAAAGTTTCTCCTTTTTTTTTTCTGGTGTTTTTTTTTTTTTTTTTTTTATTCTTATGGGCAGAAAAGGAAGAAATACTTAGAAATCTAATACTGATTGTTGGTCTGTTTCCTCCAGTTCTTGGTTATGTTACCAGCCATCAAAATATGATCACGAAATACTAAATGCTGTTTTTGTATGGTCTTTGTGTTCACAAATGCTAAAACAAAAGTTGTTCTTCAGTGTTTTTCCACTGGTGTACTGCCTTCCACCAGCCTGTTGTTATTTATTTTGACAAAGCATTTTCTGGAGACTTACTTTTGCAGTAGGGAAAAGGTGAGAGTGTAAAGGAGATGAGAAAATTTCTTCATTCAGTCCAGCTTTGTGTTTAAAAGCAGGCCTTACTGAAAAGCAGAAGGGTATCTTAATCTGAAATTAAATTAATATATTTTCAGCTATGTAGCTAATGATTAGACATTGAAAAACTTGCATGAGAGTATAGCTGTGTAGCTCTCGGGAAGTCCACGTGGTGTACGGAGAGTGCCAAGGGGAGTACGGTTCATCTGAAGAACTTGATAAATGTTTTAGAACTTCTCTAACCCAATTGGTCTAGTTTGTTTTGCCATTTTGTTAATGAATTCCCAGTACTCTGTAGCCTTATAAATAAAACCAACTTCACCATAATCTGAAACTAGGTCTCTCCTTAAAAAAACATACTACCATAAAAATTGGAAGTAATGCACAAGGAATAACCTCAAAATTTATACCCTATGTGTGTAATCAGTGGAACATACTGGAATGTTTTAAAACTTGATCTTTTTGAACGTATTAAAAAAATCTGAAATGAAAATCAGTTTGTCAGATTCTGCAATGCTGATATAATGATTACTGGACGTAAGTATTCAAAAATATACATGCCATTTCTCAGCATGACCATGAAAAGACATTATTTCTTACTGCCATGACTGCAGTTTTATTAAGTAAAACTTGCAAAACACAACACCACAAACTTTGGAAATGCAGATTTAGCATTGTTCTCTGTTCAATAATTAAATACAAAATGCAAGAAGTTGCCTTCTTGACTTTCAAATCATACTTTTGCCACATCCAAAATGAAACACTACTGCAGGGTAGTAATAAAAGTAGGCATGACTAGGCAAGGTAATTTCCTCCTGCATTAATCTTAAATTCTTTAAGAGTCATCAGAGTTTTATTTCACTGGATCTGGCTTAAATGGCTGAGTTTAACAACACATTAAAACTTGCACTGGAATGATCAATTTCAAACAAATTCTCCCTTTGCAATTGTGCCTGTATGAAGAAAAACAATTTTCTGTTGATCGGAAATTCAATGTGCTTTAAACAGCATTTGAAGAAGGCAAATGACTCTTGTGTATGTTGTAATAGAGCTGGATGCTTCATGTCCACTCATTTTGTTAAGAACAGTTTAATTTTATCAACAAGCGTAACGACAAAGTTTTCTTCTGCTCTGAGACTCACTGAGCACAGAATGGGTGAGTAGCTGTCAGGGAGCAGATTGCAAGTAACTATAACCAAATCCTGCTGTGCAGCAGATCACTCACAAGCAATTTTTTTTTCTTATAAGTGACAGTGTGTAGCTTAGATTGCTAAGAAATCAAACACACTTTTAATCTGATTTGCAAATTTACCATTCTTCATTTCTGATCTCCCCTTTGTGGGAGAGTGATGGGATAAGAAGGGCCCCAATTTTATTTCCTTAATTAAGGAAACCCCTTAAATAAGCTCTTCTTGATGTCCAGTCTCTGTGTTACAGAGGAGATGGCATTATTTATACTACAGCTGAAAAAAAATAGGGCAAGGTAAGGTTGTGTCATGCAAATTTCATTTGCTTCTATAAGCCTAATATAGATAAATGCATATTCTTGTTGATGGAAAGGAGGGCAGGACAGTTCTGTTGTATGACTGTGGGCATTATATTTCACCTTACCATTTGGAGATTGTTTAGGTAGTGAAACTAATATGTAAGAATGAATTATTTTAACAATGATCATGCTTCTATTTAAATAGTTCTGATTAAATCTTTGCAACTATTTATTATGAGGTAAATACAATCACAATCTGAACTTCCTGATTTCTGAGTTCTGTTACCTGATGTCTGGAAGCAATATTTGAACCAAGCAACCAAATGTATTTAAAAACCACTTCGACTTAGTAGCATGTATATAATGTAACGTTTGTGTTTAACTTTCAGTGATATCAATGCAGAAGTACTGAAGTATTTTTGGGGAGACTAAAATAATTCTGAGTTTTTTGTTGCCTTTTGACCTTGATTTGGTGACTGATGGTGCTTGTGTGACAGATACATCGGTGACAACAATGTAGATACGTCATTGTCAGAGCCATTTCTCATTGAAGGGCATGGGATAAAACTTATACAGGAACATCCATTGGAGTGGCTTGCAGTCTGGTCTGGGAAGATTTTTTTTTTGTTCTTTCTTTAGGTTTGTATTTCATGGATTAGCCTCTTTGCTCCAGGGCTTCCAAGTGTTGTATGTTTTATCAATCACGTGCATCCCTGTTTGCCTCGTGCATTCAGCTGGCTACGGGCAAAGTCTCTTTATTTTGACTAGTTTCTCATAGGTTAGAAAGGGGTCAATTTTGTAAGTAACAATGAAGCGGCCTTATTTTTCTTTTCTGGATTCCCAACTATGTTATAAATACTTGTTTTTTTTTCTCTCTGACTGCAGAAATATTAAGAGAAGGAAAAAGAAAAAATTATTCAAGACCTACCAGGTCCTGTTCCTAGACATTATCAACTCTCAGACCTATTAAATCACTATTCCCACCAGATACCTTAGCAATAATCCTACCTTAAATAATCAAAATGTGCCCATGGTCCCACCAGATTCTCCTTTCATTTTGACAGCAGCAAGCACTGCCTCTGCCAGACTCTAGCATCCTTAGCAGTTGGAGCTGCTAATTTTTCAGTAACTACACTAAGTCATCAGTGGTTGTTTTCAGACATCTTTCAGATATGCATATTAAGTAATTAAATTTGCAATAAGTGTCACTCTGTTATGCTAATGTTAAACATGCAACCCTTTCCTTGTCCTTCTGTATTAAGCCTTTTCTAAACTGATGTGTCAATAACTGATTTTTTCCAGCTGTTCTAGATCAACAGTTATTTTCTGAGCTGTGATGTGCTCACCTCACTTATACTCTATACAAAACGCAATACCATTAGAAGTCACTTTGTTTACATTCAGGTGTCATAGCATGGTTTCTAAAACTACTTTTCTCCTTTAGTATCACATGACACTTAGAAGCTTGTATCATATCTTCAGTGACTCTCTTTTGGCCCTTTTGAATCTGTTAACATGCAAGAACAACATACCTTTAACTTAGAAAAGAATCTTGGATTATTGAGACACTGTCTTTTAGCCAGGAAATCTACTAATTGCAAGCAATGAAGTTTCAAAGATATAGAAATCTTCTCTTTTAACTGTCCCTTTTTTTCCTTCCAACAGTTTCTTAAACAGGAAATTGTTCTCATTGGAGTTGCAGTGGATCAAAGCTCAATTCTTTCAAAAAGCGCTTTCTGAGGTGTTTTGCTCTTTAGACTTCCTGTTATAGGACTCTGAGGTTATTCTTACTTTTACTTAATTCTCAGATTCTATCTCTCAAATGCAAAACTTAAACAGCTGTTCAGGCAGAAAAACAGACTATTCATGTATCACATTTTTTAGTGGTGAACTTAGTAGTGTTAACCAGTTGGAGTTGATCTTAAAGATGTGTTCCAATCTAAATACTATGATTCACCAAGATGCTTACATTTTGCCTTGTGTGTTTCTGCCATTAGCCCTTAAGTTTCATATTAGAAAAAGGAACACATTACTATTAAAAAAGTTGTTCCTTCAGCCTTTCTTACTACAGAACTTTATAGACTAGACAAAATTCTGAGTCATGATAACCAGAACTGAAAGGTTTTCCTTGGTGAGAAAGAGAAGGCGTGGGTAGGTAACTTCCAGGTACTAGGGATTCAGGCTGGATTCAGTGTTTTCTATGTATCATGTGTTTTTCTTGCCCTATAAAATGAAAGGAAAATAATAATTGTTCCCTCTCTTGACTATGAGTATTTGTGAGAAGCAATCTTAACCTGTTTTTCATTTACCCCATACTACCTAAAACAGTGCCTACTAACATGTGCTTGGTAAAACCTGGGGTGATTCTAGTAAAATATTTTTCCCCCTTTGGCAAGCTTATGAACTTAAGTAGCAACCACGGTACAAATTTATTTTCAGTCATCAGTGAGGACTCCCTTAGGTACAACAAAAAGGGTGGGAGGAGATAACTAGGTATTTGGCAGAGCGAAAGCATACAACAGTTGTTTGCACTTGGTTTGCTATGTTCTAGAGTACGTGTACATTGTGAATGTTCTAGAAGACTTTGCCTGAAATATGTAGCATAGGTGCTGGACTGCATCAAAAGAAGTGTGGCCGGCAGGTTGAGGGAAGTGATTCGCCCTCTCTGCTCTGCTCTTGTGAGACCCCACCTGGAGCACTGCGTCCAATTCTGGAATCCCTGACACAAGAAGGACATGGAAATGTTGGAACAGGTCCAGAGGAGGGCTATGAAAATGATCAGAGGGCTGGAGCAACTCTGCTGTGAGTACAGGCTGAGAGAATTTGGGTTATTCAGCCTGGAGAAGAGAAGAATCTGAGGAAATCTTATAGCAGCCTTCCAGTACCTGAAGGGGGCTACAGGAAAGCTGTAGAAGGACTTTTTACAAGGGCATGTAGTGATAGGATGAGGGAGAATGGCTTTAAATTGGAAGGGGAAAGATTTAGGTTAGACATTAGGAAGAAATTCTTCATGCTGAGGGTGGTGAGACATTGGCAAAGGTTGCCCAGGGAAGCTGTGGATGCTCCCTCCCTGGAAGTGTTCAAGGTCAGGTTGGATGGGGGTCATTGAGCAGAGTGGTCTGGTGGAAGTGTCCCTGCCCATGGCAGGGGGGTTGGACTGCATGATCTTTGGTGTCCTTTCCAACTTCAACCATTCTATATTTCTATGCTTTATATGTTTACCTATAGAAAGTGCATGTTATGACTGAAAGAAATAAGTGATCGTATGTTTCAAGACTGTTGTAGCACAGGGAGCATCAGGGAGCAGAGGTAATGTAGTGTGTGCATTCTCAAGCCTTGTAACTTCCTGATCATGAGTTCTTCCCAGCACAGCCTTAATGGCAAGCGCTGCATCCCTGCCGGGTTTCAACTTACCCACGCAAATGGGCTCAGATTACATTCATGGGGTCCTCTTGAGGTAATGGTGTGTAAGCTGATCTTTACATTTAAAACCAAACAAAATTGAAATGAATATTATAGCAGAGCTGATTTCTTTTAACAAATCAACAAATTTGACTTGAGGAGTGAAATGTCTGCTGTCAAATGATTAAGCCCCATTTTTAGGGTGTTTACAACACAAGTTCTGACTACGCTTAAACTGAAACAATGACAAGGTGATTACATGCAGTCTTGATGTCTTCCTTAAGATGGGAAATAGAACATAATAGATTTTGTGGAGAAGGGTGCTGAATGCCCTCATTTTTCCATGTTAATATAATTTAAAGATAATTATGTGCAGAGAACTGTCCCAAAGGAAAAATTCTTTATGGAGAGAGTTTGCTCTGCTGTGCATGTTTAGCATGCAGAGGAAGACATTCCTTTTTCTCTCCTTCACCTACCAGATAAAATAGAAGAATACAAAACTCAAGTGACTCTTTAAAATATTGCTGTTATTAGACTTTCCCAAAGTTACAAGACGAGCTTACAAAGAAAGCATTGTTACCATCATAGAACTTTGCTGATGATAAAACAAACAAACCTCCCAGACTTTTACTTTTCTTGTTGCTATATCTGTTTTTGTGATTGTCTTGCTTTAAAGTATTATGAAAATTCTTGTGATGACGTAAGCCTTCATTTCCAACGATTTCTGAAAGTAGCCCTGTGACACGGCAGAATTAACTTGTGGTTAGGCAGCTACAAGAGGTTCAAGGTAAGGTTTTAAAGTACTTCCAAGTCCTCTGTATAGCCTATACAGTTAGTTGTCTGTTTGGACCTGCTGGTATACAGCCCTTAAAGGGTCACAGTACAGCTGTTATGACGCTGGATGTAGCAATTCTTGAAATGTAGAGGCCTCATTTGCAACATGAAACTTCTACTCTACCTTCTCTGACTATTGAGATTTATTGATATCATAGATGATTATATTTACTTATCTCTTTCATGCCAAGGCGCTTACAGGACAACCATCTAAATTAGTCAATAAGAAATTATGATTGCAAGCAGTATTGAAGCACTGCATTAATTTTTCAGAGCTTGAACATCTACCTCTATGTCATTTATAAACTTAAGTTATCTCTTGGTGTTTGATCCTTGGAGCTGTTACTTTACAAAAAGCATAATAGGATATTCCTTTCCTGAAAGGAATTTGTGTTCACTGGTATGAGGTGTTCAGTAGAAGGAGCATCAATCAAACTGGCTGAGTCTTGGACCAATATGAGGCTGAAAACCATATCTCCTTTTTCAGTGAGAGATCTCACTATCTTACAATATATCTAGGTTGCTCTTCTTCTTTGCAAAATAGAAGAGTTTGCCTGAAGGGAACAACCAGGACTCCTAGCTGGGGCATTCTGCTAGGGAATGGGAAATACGTGCTCTGCTTCTTGCTCCAGTAACTATTTGTGTTTTATCCATTAACTATTTCATATAAAGAGCATGAAATATTGTTCATAAAAGTAGCTTCCCAGAGATCTATATGAATACATGCTCCAGAATAAGATGTTTCTATGCATATTTAGAAGCAGAACAAGAGTCTTAAGTCTCCAATGAACATGGTGTTGAAGTTCGGTTCATAGAGCCAGAACAAGTGTAGGACGTGTCAAAATGCAGATATTTTGTGCTGTTTCAAACAGTCTCGGAGCATTGAACATATCTGCGCATGGCCAGAAGGTGTACTGTGGGTAACCTGCATGTTTCTGAAGTGGTAGCTGGAGACCATGCAAGATATTCTAGGATTCCTACAAAAGTACTTGCAATAGGATGCAACTGAAATCTGTTTCTAGGCACAGCTGTGGACATGTATGGAATTAGGCAAGCATCTAGAGGCTGGTACTGTTGGGTTTCCAAATATGAATCTTCCCAGTCCCACACTAGCCTATCAAGTACGTGCTCATAATTTCACTGAAGTGGAAAGGAAAGCATAGGCTGCAGTTACTGGCAGATGGCTAAGATGCCCCCTGGGGAAGTTGGAGGTATGGATTTGAACATTGTAAGACAGCAAAGGAAATTGATACCTTACTACAATTTAATAACACACTTGAGCATCAGCTAAAAAGTGCCTATTGTGAGTGTCTGAGTTGCAGAACAGATGTTCTCAATGGTGCAACTTGCAGTATTACTCCCTGACTGTCTAAACTGAATCCTTATGGACTGACTGTGAACTTAAATTTCTCTCTGAGGGGATCTCTCCAAGGGAACCTGCTGAAGACCTCACTCCAACCTGTAGTCTGAACTGAGCCACACATATGTGTGGGTGCCTGCAGGCTCAGAGGAGTGCTGTCTTGCAGTGCATGTGCAGCTAAGATGCTTGAAATATGATACCTGTGGAGTCTTGCTGTGGTGAACCCTAGTATTTTCTTGGCTGCCAATATGCATGCCTAGGTGGTTTATAAACAGAATAGACGCTCTATTGTTTTTTAATGTAGTCTATGCTCAAATTATGTTGCAATGTTTTTGTCCACAGAACATGCAGATTCTCCTCCTTTTTCAATAATTTAGCATAACAGAATCATAACATAGTGTGAATTTTGGGTCATAGAGAAAAAAAGTTTTTTTCATCATGGTGGTGGTGTGTATTTTACTCCAAACAATGCAGCTCTGAGCTCTTTGGAGCACAGTGAAATCTTTGCTATGATGTGTATGGGAAGAACTTCAAATGGCAAAGACTCCTGTACCCCTGGCATGTGGGTGCTATTTTCAAATAGAAAGTAATGGTATTGCAATTTACAGTTTTTCAGTGAGAATGGGAGCGAACCATAAAGCTACATTGTAGATGTATGGTAAAATTAACCTTAAAGATTTAACTCTAATAAAGGTAAACTTTCTATGATGCTTTTGTACTACAGTGACACATATAAATACAATTTTATGAAACTGGAACAATATAACTTATATATTTTCTAAGGATAAATGATTTTCTAATTTTTTTGTTAATTTAAAGATGTAAATCATGAAGTAAAGTCTCAATGTATTATTTTTTTTAAGCTTACTGTATGAACCACTCATTCAGGCAAAAGATATAAATACATAGTGGTAGATGAACTGTACAATTGAACTCAGAGCTATATATATACACGAGAAAGAGGTTTTTGCACTGGTTAAAGTGGAAAAAGAAACATTTTCCTGTGATATCAAAATACAGCTTGATTGAAGATATGCCCAGGCAGACAAGCACACACAATTATTGCTTGAGCTTATGAAAATGTAGCTCTTAATATCTGTTCTAACCTCCATTAGGGATATTATAGAACTGCAGTCTGCATCTATATTTGTTATTTAATAGTGATAGTGCATATTGTAATTGATCTAGATAAAGATGTTGGCATAAAGCATGGCAGATGCACTTAAACCTTATGTCCCTATGTAGTCATATTGGCCAATGATGGCTTAATTTTACTCTGAGATAAAATGTGCAACTCCATGTTGTAGCTTAGTCTGTCTTTTAAAAGCAAAATTCCTGTGCATCTTTATTTAAAGTGACAGTTTTTATCAAAGAATACAGATAATTAAGTACTGGAACTGAAAACCATCTCCAAGTGAATAGTTTGGCTGATTTTGTGTGTGTGATTGTTTACAGATTTCATTCTCCATTTGCTCCCAAAGAATACGCTTAAACACTCAATCAATGAATAACCTACAGCGGTTTGTTGTAGATTCAATAATGGGGAATGGTGCATTGTACCAGGATAGTCAGATATACCCATAGGGAGTGTCAGTGGTCAAAATGCTTCCATTGCCAGAAGGTAGTCTGAAAATGGTCTAGAAATTCAATACAGCATTGACCCTACGTTGTACACATGATCTACAGTCAGTTTCTCAAGTGTACTTGAAGTTTAAAAAACAGCCATTTTTATTGTAGGATTCAAAATGTATATTTTAATATATATTCTGGATTAAAATTATTTTTCTTTCTCTGAAGTTTTAAGTTTAAGACGTTTGATTTTCTCTCCTTTTTCTGTATTTGTAACTTCTTGTTGTTTTGTTTTAGCACAGCTTTTATGACAGTGTGGTTTCTGAAAACACAGTCAGAAAATCTACATGCAGGCCCCCTCCCTCCTTCTCCATTGTCAGATATCTCTACTGGTCTATTTCTGGCATCAAATGTTTTTGAAATGCATAGCGATACCAAATTACAGACAATATGGATGTTGCTAGACTTACCAAAAATCTTTAGCTTCTGTTGGTATGAGAAGCTGTCTTGAGTTATGAAGTTCACAATTCTGTCCTTTAATGTA
Source organism: Tapera naevia (assembly GCA_033556795.1). Lineage (NCBI taxonomy): Eukaryota > Metazoa > Chordata > Aves > Cuculiformes > Neomorphidae > Tapera > Tapera naevia. Next base: position 13,752,986 of record JAUMJJ010000069.1, read on the forward strand.
GCTTTTTTGAATATTTCAACTTGAAACAAAAAAAAAGGCATTTGAAATAATAAGTTTAAGATTATATATCTTAATTGGTTTACCACTGTGCACCAAATTATAAATATTTTTATGGTATTCAAATACCCCTAAAACCGTTTCCATCTATGTATATTTTTATTCTGGTTTTGTTTTTTATTTTTGGGAGGATTATGCATATTTTATTCTGGTTTGCTTTTTAATTTTTTTAGAGCGGGACTAAAAACTTTCTGAATAGTCCTACCTGGTACCGTGCTTAATCCAATGTGCCCATATGAATCAGATGTTGTGACTTCTTGGATGGAACAAAAACTTCCTGCTAATTAACTTCCTGCTAATTCTGCCTTGCTCCAGTCTGCTGGCTGTTTGACATAAGTCAGACAGTTTTATTCTGCAGTGCCTTTCTTAATTTCTTACATTACTAGTGAAAATCTTGTTAAACTAAAGCAAAAGTGTGAGTTGCATTGTCCTGTGCTTTAGACTGATGCATATTAAAGTGAGTGTTACTACTAAATACTTAGAAAAGCAGTCACTAGACTAAGTGCCTTGAGTTATGCATGCAACCATAAAGTGAAATTACACTGCATGCGGTTTTAATGTCACGATTCTTACAGTATCATAGGCTGGTTTTGAGAAAAGAGTGCAAAACGCCACTGTTTGCTTCCCAAAAGGAAATCTAATTATTCTATTAAAATAGCAGCCACCAACTTTTTAGTTTAATTCAAAAAAGACTTCTTTTCCCTCAAGACTGTTTGGCATGATGAAATATTTCAACTGTATCTTATTTAACAGATGTAAATATTTCGTAAAAGCAAGACAGCAAAGTAACCTTTCAGCTTTTTCTGAAGCCTAGAAGTGTTTTGTTTTGCCAGCTGTCTATGAAAGTTCAGTGCATAAAAGGTTAGGAGTCTGACTTTTTCTGTCTTGTATATCTTTGAAAAATTGGTTTATGGCGAGTCATACATCATGTAGCCAAGACATATGGGAATAGTTAAAGATTAAGGTAAATAGACAAATTGAACTGCTTTAAATCATTTTTCCTTGTTTCACTTTTATGAAAGAGCATATGAACAAAAGTTGACATTAAGCAATCACAATAGGCTATTCTATATATTTTAGACAGTGGTAAAGACTTTACTGTCAGAAAGTGTTGCATCACTGAGGCTTATATCAATTTGATTGGTGTCCAAGTTTTAAAAATGTTACTTTGTCAAGTCATAACCTTTTCTGAATCTTTCATTTGTCATTGTTTCAATGATTATATCTTTTTTTTTTTAAAAAAAAGAGAAATGTTCTGTGCTTCAGGAATCATATCATACTTCATAGACTTTTCTTACCAATTGTTTGGATAAAATCAGTAGTTTTGTCATTCTTATGTAATATGATTGTTTAGATGTTTGGTGTAAACATTTCATTCTAAACAAAGTTTAGAAATTTCACTCAAGGAAAGTATTTTAGAAATGAGTTTTCATGAGAGGTCAGAACACTGTTTGTCTTTTAAAGACATAAATGAGAAGATTTCAGTCACACATAGGTCTCATACTCTGGCTGGTATTGATAACGAGCTGGGGCCTTTCAGACCAAAAGAAAAATTGTCAGCTGACAGAAGCAAGGTAATTCAGAGTATGAATGTGATATAAGCAGACAAGAATTTTTGTTCTTTTCTCAGCTGGTCCAACAAAATATGTCTATTCTGAAGACACCAAATAATTGAGAGGGAATGGATCTGTTTTGCCTATTTGTGTTCTTTGAGACTTTGACAGAAATTTAAGAAATAAGAAACAATAGGAGTTTGCACTAAAAATGTCATCCATGATTTAAAGTGTTGTTTCCTTTACTTTTTGATTTCAGAGCAATTATTTGGGTTGTCTTTCTGAAGGGTTGGGAGCTGAGGTGGGTGTTTAAGATGTTGTTAAGATGAATTGACCATGTCTAAATATTTCTGTGTACTATAGGAAGCTTTAGGGGGAAAACAACCAAACTACCAGTAGGAATTTTATTCAGATCCTTGGGGACAGCTTAGCTAAGCTATCTAAAATTAAACCAGTTGCTTCCAAAATGGAGGCTAAATACAATGATTGTTGCCACGCTTTTACAATTGTTGTGGGTAATGTGACTACACAGCTATATGAGTCTTTACTCCTTTACAATATTTGCTTGTTATTTGATTGTAGGAATATCATTGTTACAGAATTTGTAGGCTTTATATTTTCATTTGTCTAGGACTACTCTTGCAAATAATAGCTAATTTGTTTTAGTTTTGCAGTATGCATTAATACTTAAATACAGCAGCAGTTTCTCTGACCGTGTTAGAAATTGATGGTTTATATCAATCTATCTGTATCTAAAATAAAAAAAGTCCTCAATATCTGTTCTTCTGCAAAAGGTAATTTTAATTCTAATAGAGATGAGGGATAAAAGCACAGAAATAAGATTTAATGCTGAAAATGCTCTTTCCTATAGCAAGGTAATAATGTGGCTTTATTTTTTTTAAAATGGTCACTTATTGTTTTAAATTAGAAGATGTATTTGAACAGATTCTGTGTGCTGTGCAAAAAACAGGCATGGATTATTTACAGTTTGTACCCTCTGTGCTAGGAAAGTGCTTGTTTCCTGAAGTCTGTTTCTGTCTTCCCTGTCTATCGCATCAGCTAAAAATAAGGCAACTGAACAAAACCCTACAATATTAAAATAATTCTTAAACTAGTTATATTGCTTAAATTAATGGAAAAGTTACTCTTTTTAAGTGTCTAGATTGAATTTGGATATTAACCTTGATTATTGGATTACATTGCAATGTTTTAAGCTAAAAAGATTATCTTAACATGATTTTCTGCTAAGGCAACTTCTCTCTCCCTCTTTTTCTTAATACTAGCTATGGAACGAGTGCTGGTAAGCTTAGCATGACAGCCAAATGTAGCCGCTAAGGCAGTGGAGCTTCGGCATTTCAATCACAAGAGGGAGCTGTTGGAGCTAAAACTACCAGGAATGCGCGTTTACCCATTCCCGTTTTAATCAATACTGCTCAGTTCTAAATATTTAATGAAATACATTAACAATTTTTAGTTTCCACCATCACACCCTATGACTACCACTGACATGCATTTTCCAAGAGAAGTATGAAAACAATAATTAAAGTCAATAAACCTATACATTGGTAGTAATGTATTTGGCGTGTGTGTGTAACAACAGCCAATCTTTTCTTATGTTGGTGACAAACTTAAATCTGCTTCAAAGCAAACAGTCTTGTCAAGCAGTGAAACATTACTTTCATTATGCAAACCTTTGTTACTCATTTATGTTGTTGTGTATCAAAAGTCTGTGGGTACAACTTTTCTAGTGGCTCTGGTAGGAAATTGAGCACACACGAATGTTTTACCGTGAAGAATGTCACTTTATATGAAAATTGAAGAATTATCTCTTTTCCCCCTGCAGTTATGCACAAAGGCATCATTGTCAGTTGCCTTTCTTAGACCTTCCCTCCAGGCATGATCAGACTCAAGCAGACAGCTATTTTCCTTTAATTTTCCACAGCAAGCCAGTAATGCTTATGATTATTGTGAAGTCAGGAAAAGTTTAGTTTCATCAAGTGACATGTAGTGTTGCAATTAGTTACTTAAGCACTTCTTATAAAATTTTCTACTATGGTACCTAGCTTGTCAGGTGCAGCTAAATATTAGCATCTTGTATTAAACAGGAGGGTAAAAACTCCTAGCAGAAAGCACAGCTGACAGCTCTCAACATGAGTTGAATGATCACTCGCAATTGTAATCGATTCTGTAAGTACTGAACACAAACCCCCAGGCAATTGAGGAAAATAGGATGATGAAGGACTGCAAACTAATACGTTACACATCTTCATTGATTAGTCATTGATTAACCATTATTTTCCTGAATGACAAACAGCTAGTGGTAAAGTAACTGAAGCTGATGATTTATTTACATGTTAGGCAGAAGATGACTTCTTTATTCAGCTGATTGTGAGCTAATGCAAAATCAGAAGACAGCAACAGTTTAAGAATAACGGCAGGTTTATAATCTTTTTTCGACAGCATGCCTAAATGTAAAATGTTTTTACTGGGAAGAAATTTAACCAGACTTTGAAGAAACACTTGAAATTATAATGCAGATAATCTACACCCTACCTGTAGTATAACTACATTTAAAGTGAAGATCATTTTATAGACTTGGTATTTACAAGAATATTGATCAGTGTTTATTGAACTTTTAATTTAATTCTGTTTTTTTCAGTGCCTTATTGGCAATTAAACACAGCTAACAGAAATGGCAGAATAATGGTTTGCAATATAACTACTATCTTTATTATTCTGGAAACACCTCCAAAGCATAGCTTTGAACACCCCATGGAACTGGGAAACACATAATTAGGAAGCAGTCTATGCATTTGGAGATCACTTTTTTCTTTAACACACATCAAACATCTAATTATAATCAACTCATGCAAATACAGTATGAAGTAAAACTGATTGCAATGGAAGGTGGCAGGGAGGGGTTACAGTGAGGTTTCTGCCAGTCCAGTTGACTTGTGTTGAGAGTCCAGTTGACCTTTTCTCCTTCTGTTTTCTGGGTTTTATTTGAATCCTCTTTTTTTTTATTTGCTTGGTTTTCCTCCCTGAAAAGGGAACAAACCTGTTCCAGTGATTGTAGTGCTTAAACCATGCTGAGGAAAGAGGCCTGTGATAGCACCTGTTTGAGAGATTCCCTGTTTCAGTCTACTTTGACAATGACAGTATGGTGGAAAATACTTGTTACTTATTATTGATGAATCATTAGAATTTGCCACTGCGACCGAAGTGCAAATGTACGTATTACGAACTCTAATAACTGCTTTATTATTAGACGTAAAATTGTGCAATTCTGTTGTCTTCTGGTCTAAGAAGTTTTCTAATTCTGTAAATTAATACATTTGGCCAACTCTTCATACATAAAATTCCCTACCTCCATTTTATGGTGAAAACTTATCATATACCTTTTATCTTCTGTAGTGTTTCTATGAGCGGTTTACTTACCAGCTGGATAGCAGTTACTAACTGTTGGTATCTTCTGAACACTTTCAGTATGAAGCTCTGCTAAACTATTAGGTTTACCATTGAAATATTTGTCAACTGGCACTAAGCATGAACTTATTTCAATGTTTGAGCATTTTTTTTTTAAATTAAAAACAATAGCATGCCGTGTTCTTTGTTTTCACATTTGTAACTTACTTGCAAAGGAGCTCTGGGACACTGGTGGATTTATACCATTACATTTTTGCCTTTCTGCCAACTAAGTAAAGGTGAACTGCTTTGTCCCTTGGGACATTCTGTTGTCCCCTAATTTCAGGACTGGTTTCAGGACTGGGCAGCAGAAGCATTTCACCAGGCACTAAGTTGCTACTTTCATGACAGTTCCACGTTATGAGCCCTGAAATAATAGTCCATTTCGCCTCGACACATCTTAATTATAAATCTCTACCTCCTCATGGCTAATCAGCTGTGTGTATTTCTGAGAAACCTGCAGCACACCGAGTATTCACAACTGGACAGTGCTGATTGCTTTAAAAAGTCTGAAAAATAACAGAAGAAAAATTCTTTTTGCAGTAAGACTAAAAAGAAAGCCCCCTAGGGCAAAACACAGTTCCATTCAGGTATACCGGACTTTCAAAACTTTTTTCTGATTCCCTGTGTAAAAGCAAATAAGAAATCCAACGAATCCTTACATAATTTTGTGTGCCATACTTTGTTTGTGTTAGCCATTTAAATTGCCAATTAAAGGGACTGTTCACATGAACAGGAGTGGCCTACTATGTAATGCTGATACGTACTGGATAATTGAAGAAAAGAAAGAAGTATTTTGGATTTTGCTTCTCATTTCTTTGATTCCAGAGACATTATCACAACTAGACATGGGGCAGAATATGCCTCAGTGTCTTTAAGCATATTTAATATCTTTAAATATTTACATGAAAATGTAGCTGTCAATTTTAAACTAATTTGGATGGACAGCAATAAAATGCAAACCTCACTTCAAATTAGAATTTGCAGTGAGGATTTCTAATGGAAAGTAATTGCTGACAATAGGAAATGACAAATTACTAATTACTTAGTTCAATTAGACTTTTGTGCCTTTGGTCCTAAGTGGCAAGCATACAGCAAATCTTGCACTTTTGTAACAATTAATGGCACTAAAACTATTTAAACTGCCAACAGATGTGAGTAAGAAGACATGAATTGAAACTTACTTAATTTACATACTATCCCAATTTTATATCAAGTAAATGGTGTTTAATTTTTATGTTACAATTAAATATCACTGGCATAGTGTAATTTCTGCAGAACTTTTCAGAATGAAATAGTTTTGCTGAAGTGCTAGTGCTAATGCTTTTTTTCTTCTTATCGCAGCACTGTTTATCTTAAAGTGACTGAAGTAAAGATGTGGTGAATGGAATATAATTTTTTTTAGAGCTTATGCTAACAGTTTTCCTGAAGTGCGATGTAGAATTGCTCAGACTAGACTTCTGCAATGTAAGATTTCAAATCCTGTTTCTCATTTATGGGTGAATGCAAAACTTCCTCCAGCACATAACATTCAGAAGCAGTCAAACATCTCTACTCTTCAGTTTTTATTGAGTCAAACCAGAATGTGCATGTTAGATACTGTTTCTTCATTAATGTTATGCTGGTTTATGTCATTTTTTAGTAGAGGCTGGATTCCTCATTCTTTCTCACATTTTGCAGTTTAGGTCTTTTGAATTGCTTTGAAGTATATTTCTACTGAATATGAAGAGTGGCAGACTGTAAGTTGACTGAAATGTTTTCTGTGCAGTCATTAATTTATTTGTTTCCCTTGCAAAGTTTACTGTAATTTCTGCATCTCAAAACTTCTAATATTGGATGCTTAAAATTAGAGGCCCCAAAAAACCTTTTCTGCTTTAGGAACTGCTAGCCTCTTTTCCATGTATTCCATGTGACAGTTAAGATTTCTTTAGGCTTTTAATAGTTCTGAGAACTGGCCATTTCTGTTTGGATACATTAATACCCAACATTAGAAATATTGCCCAGTAATATATTTGGAGTTAAGAAAAGAAGGAAAAGTTACTAAATTGTGAAATTATTAATACGGAAAAACTCTGTTTTCCTTTTAACTGGAAAATGCAGCTGAAGGCAGAATTTGAAATAATCCATTAATCTAATAGTAATTTATGATTATTTAGTTTTCTAGAAGAATCTCTCTGACTTTTTGTTTTGTAGCAAGATATAAGGCAGTAGACCATATATAGTAATGGGTGCTCCTGCTGAAAAGATATATAGAGAGAAGATAATATGCTCAATCTATGAGTAGAAGTAGGAACGCCTTTATAAAATATAAATGAGAAGGCTACAAGAAAATTAAAATGTAGGACCAAATCAGGAAAGATTTATAGAACTGCCCTTGTTTAGTTTCAAGAACGGTCTTGAAAAAGAGAGTGTTTTGTAAGGAACATTGAGCAGGTATGTAATTTTGGTTTGCAAAAGAACATAAGTATTGGTAATATTACAACAGCCTTTAATGTAGCATACTTCAAGACAGACTTAGGTATGAGTCTGAATGTGCTATTAAGGCATTTCTTCCTCCCGGTGCTTTGTCTAAGGTTTTTGCAAATGCCAGCTGATCATTGCTTTCCTCAGTCTTTTTGCACTTTATATAGTACTGCAAACATAGTACCACAAACAAAATAATATTACAAAATTCTCCTTGATTTGAAATACTAGGTGGCAGAAAAGTTGAACTGAATAGATGTAGAGGGTGTATTTTACACATAAGGGTTGTAACCATACAACAATATACTTCAAGATCTAGCTTTTTGCCTGGGTTATGCTAGTGTAGTTTTGTTGTTAGTAGAGATGCTTCAATCTATGTCAGGTAAGTCTAGCAATTTCTGTTTAGATTTACTGTGTTATACACTTTTAAAAAGCAACCACACAGCGTAGGCAGTCTGTGAAACTCCTGGCAAAAGGATTTCTCTGTGCATTTCCCCAATAGATTTGTCTTGTTGTTTGTTTTTTTTTATTTTTAGTGTTTTTATTTTACATAATTTCTCACTTTCCAGTAATTAGGACAATTACACTATTACTTGAGAACAAACAAAGCTGATAACTGAATTGAATTGCCAGCAGTAGTTTTGGACAAACCTATGTTGTTTCACCACAGCTGTAGTATGCTCTTCCCAACAGCTCAGTGAACTTTAGAGCTAGAAATATGAGAGAGACCATACTTCATAATAGAGGAGAAAGGAAAAGCCTAGGCAGGGGGTAGGAAGCCTGGCAGGGACAGAGGAAAGAAAGACTCTCACAAACCAGAAAGGGAATAAACTGTAACATTGGTATTGTGCTTAGAAAGAGATAATGTGGAAAAGAGGCGAGAGCAGGAACAGAATGTACCTGAAGCAAGAAGGACAAAAAAAAAGAAACGTCCTAATTAGAAGAAAAAAGAGAGAGACAGATGATAGGGGAGAAGCAAAAGAAGGGTCAAAGATACTAGGCAAAAAAAAAGAAATAATGAAGCTAAGGAAAATTAGCAGGACAGATATAAGTGTAAGAATATGGTGTCTTCATTCATGCCACAATGAATCATGAGAGGAGAATGTTTAGGCTGATTTAATCATCCACAGAGTGTATCATTTCCTTTACAGCTCCATCATAATTATTGAGACACTGGCAACAGATGAAATGTGCAGTTCTTGATTGTTTGGACTACTGAGGAAAGTGAGGATGAAAAGGACAAAAGGCAAGAATACAAATATACTTGTGTCTAGTTATAGTTTGAATGAAATATATGGATACAACTGTACAGACAACTGATGTGAAGTTACCAATATCCATAGTGACACATTAATGTTGAAACTAAATTTCTAATGACAGTGTCATTTTAACTAAAAGGAACTGTAAGAAAACTAATTTACTTCAATGGAAATGCTTTAGTAATAAAACGTACTGGGTAAAATTATGTTTCTGAAATGCACTAATACTGTTACTGTTGTACGTATTTTCTTTTGCAAAATATTAATTTTTTTAACAATAAAAAGACACTTTTATAAGAATTGGGGAAAGAAAAACCACCAACAGTCCTTTAGGATTTAGTAAGAAAAGAAAGATAATTCAGGACTGCCATACTTTCTCAGCTTCTGTGGCCCAGAATATTTCAAAATGATATTTGTCATTATAGAAATTCTTAGTTGTCTGATGTATTCTGATGTATTTTCTCCAAAGTGGAAAATGATATGAATGAATTTGTACCATGTCCCTCAGACAATTTTCTCATCATAGCAATGAAAACTAAGAGTACAGGATAATGCTGTAAATATCTTCTAGCATGTGGAAGTAAGTATGCTGCTAATCTAGTAATTAGCTTATTGTTACCTATCATAGGAATTATGTGTTTTCATTGTATTTTTTAAGACTAATGACTTTTATCCACAGTTAACTGTAGTGGAAGTTTCTGATAAAATAGATTTAATTCCCTATTTCTCTTCCTCCCCCCCCTCCCTCCCTCCCCCCTCCCCCCCCCCCCCCCCCCCCCTTTTTAATTCACTGACAGAGGTTCTACTGTTCCAGTGATTCTGAACAGGTAAACAAAGTGCCTTCCTCTTCTCCCTTTTTTATTTTTTTTAGATAAGAAATTTGGAGTGTGAGAAGAAAAATTGGTATCATTTAGAACTAAGACCCTGATTCAGCAAAAATCAGCCTGACTTGTACACTGGGCAAGGCCACTGAAGTCCTGAACAATTGTTTCTCGTAGCTATATGTGCAATGGATGACAGATGACTGTTTTGCTAAAAGAGGTCCAGCCATCTTAAATATGCTTAAATAAAATGTTTGTTTCACACATTTTTTTTTTGCAGATTGACATTTGTCTTGTACCTGTGTTATATGTGATATATCTGCCAATTGCATTTGTTAATGGATTAACTTTGTTATATTCCATGCATTTGTTTAAAAAATTGCTATGAAGGATGATGCTTTTCAGAAAAAAAAGAACAGCTACCACATGAAAATGTGAAAATAGGGCAAAATCTGGCATATTCCACAGCTACGTTAAGGATAAAAAAGTGCTGTAAGTAAAAGAAAAAAACCCACATATAACTTAGAAGAAAGCAACTGCTCCTTTTGAAGTATAATTGCATAGGAAAAGAATAATAAAATAAAGAGGACAACTGTCTATTACAACAATCATGGTAAGGTGGAGATGCTTTTAGAATCAATAGATTTGCTTTAGAGGAAAAAAAGGCTTTTTCTTTTCTAATTAAGGTAAACGAAGAAAAAGAAATAGTAAAGTTAGTTATTGTGAATGTCTGGAAGCTGGTGTACCACAAAAATCAGAGAAAATGCAGACTACAGATAAGGACTTTGTTGTTGCTTTGTAATGGATCTGCTGTTGTGGACAAAGTACATAAGGGTAAACACCTTTTTAAGGAAAGGAAGTATACAGTCTAAAATATCTCTGGATATTTTAAAGCCTTCATATAAGTACCTTGATGAAGTAGATAGAGACAAGAGCTAAAGCAGGGATACCTGATTTTTGGCCTATTGCAAAGTGCTGATCTTTGAAATTGAAGTACCTATGTGCCATTTACATTGGCAGTTTTCTAGAGTGGTTGTGACTAAAAATTTTACCTCGTTACTGTAGTACTGGAGAAATAAGCTAATGAGTATTGTAAAGCAGACTAAGCAAATGTGTTTAAAGTCAGTTATCCACAAAATAAAGGTCAAGTTCCTGCTTGACAATGCCAGTTTTAACAAAATAAAGCGAAACAAAAACTCGTATATACTCTTCTTCCTAAACTTTTTCGATTAATTGTGGGGGAAACCTCAGATATGAACAGAAAATAATCTACCTGACATTAGGTCCTCAAAAAGCCATTATTTCCAGTCCAAAGCTGTAAAAAGAAAAAAGCAGTTATTTCCAAAACTTATCTCATTACTTTTGTGACGATCATTTTGTGGTAGTGTGTTTTTATTTAATTCTCTAAGCTTATATTGCCCAGTCTTCCCCCCCCCCCTTTTTTTTTTTAAGCGAAAATGGAGTTTAGAAGTAGGATTTTCAGAAAGAAAAAAAACCCAGTCTGTTTCAAGAGGTTAATGCTAGGAGCACTGGACATGGCAATGCTGAAAGTCTTTGCCACTTGATGTGGCACATGCTGCAACTCCTTATGAGGAAGTAAGAGTGAATAAAGCTTCTTAAGTCTGAGCTGTGCTTTTCTAAAGAGCATTGCCTACTGATATCTCAGAGAGGTGGAATTGGCTGTCAGGTTGCCTCAGAGCCTTATGGTCCTGCCAGAAAAATGGATTTGTGTGGTATTAGGTTGCTCTTGCCTCCATTATGTTGCATCACTACTGCAGCCAAAACCTGCTTTTAAACTTCTCTCATGTTTGATCCCCTGACTTACATTCTCTCGTTGTTGTAAATTGCTTCTTTGGGGGAAAGAAAGGGACTGACAATGTCTGTATTGTAGCTCTTAGTAACAGATATGGTTCACTTGTGTGTATTTGGGTTCTTTGTTGTTGTTGTGTTTTTTTTCTCCTTAAAAAGAAGTCTTGTACAGTATCCTTTTTCCCCCCTTTATTTTGTTGCAGAGAAATACCAGTTAGTACATTTGGAAATGATCATCGCTTAAATTGTAGAGAATGGGTGAGCTTTTGTTTTTAACTTGAAAAAAATCTAATCTAATATTGTCAACAGTTAGCCGTGTGGGGAATTAGTTCATCTGACTGTATTTGCTATAAGTTGAAGCCAGGTTCTGCTCCTTGTTACGCTAGAGTAAGTCTGATGCAAGTCTTCTGACATCGATTGTCCCTAGGGATTTACCATGGGAACAACAAAGCAGAGATGAGGAATAATTAAGCCCTTACCCTGGGATAGTCCATGCATGGTATCTGGCTCTATGCCCTGTTACTTGCCAAAGTCTGATGGGCCTTGGTAAAAAGAAGCAGCTTCTGGCACCTCAGTTTCCCTTGCCCTCTTTTTCTTCATTTTCTTTCCTTCTTCATCCCCCTTCCAAAAATCTCCACATTCTTTCAGAACAAATGCTCATAGCTTAAAGACAATCCTTCATTGCTTTTCATCAGGTAGTATTTTTCTGGATATATCCGTATGTTTTGTTTTGCTGGGAAGGGCTGGCTCATGGAGTGTGTTTTCTAATGTGAATAATTCTATGATTCTACAAAAAGATTAGAACATGGAGAGACAACAAGGCCGTCTATTAGACTTCAAAGAAAAGAATCTGTTGTGCTCCCACACTGAGAAGTACAAGTTTGTCAAATATTTTTTTTTTTCTTCTCAAAGATATGATAGGTTTAGGACCTGTAGCCTGTCTGAAATCTAACTTTTGTACTGGAGGAGTGTCAGTGCTGATACACTCGGAGCCTGGAGGGAGAGCAACTCTACAACTCACTGTGGTATATCTTTTCAGTTTTTCTAGATTCTTGCTTAGTCATGAAAGGTAATTTAACTCTGACTTTAGTATGATCCACAGGGTTTTGGCAGTAGGCTATTGATTTTTGTGTTTTATTTTTATTTACCTCTCTGAATTCCATATGGCTTTCGATTTAGTTGTACTGGAAAAGGACAAAGAAAAATTCCACTCTGGTATGTCAAAAACTACACTTTGACTCAATAGGGAATGATAAGGGGTGAAAGACATTTTTCTACGGGCTTACAGAATGCTGTAGCTGTTTCAATAATTCACAAAACCTCCAGTGTTTATAAACCGTTGTCTTGTTCCAGAACACAGACTGCATGCAACTGCGAGGAAAAGACAGATCCTGCCCCATGAACTAGCTGTCTCCCCGTTTACCTCCTATAGTCAGAGAGTTCCTCAACTTTCATTTATGGATTGGTTCATTCATTCTAGCTTACATTAATGTTAGCACCAAAAAAGAGGTGTGGGGATATTTTCTTTCTTTTTTTTTTTTTCCTTCCTGAGCAGGCTTATTTTCTTTCAGGACTTGTTGTGCTTCCTCTGTTACCAAAACAGCTTTCACTTTCCATGCCAGCTCGCTGAAAGACTGTTTGTGGCTATAAAAGAGCCAAACCGGGGCTCAGCGCATGGATCTGAGGAGGATTACTAAGGATTCTAGGGCATTTTGCTTCTGTCCAAAATTACTTTAAGGCATAGGTGTCAGATAGCTTGGCTGTGTCTGATGGATCAAGGGGACGGAGTGAGAGTGAGAAAGAGAGGTGAAAGGGATAAGGAACGGATTGAGGACAAAAGGAAGATCAGAAAGCAGTCTGGGTAGTGAAGGGAAAGGCAGGAACAATATCTTACTTGTGAAGTTCTATTTCTAACTCTTTGAATACCAAAGGCGATCGAGAGCATTTTGTCAGATGTATTGACACAACCTGGAGACAGTTGGCTGGCTTTAAAATTCATTGTTAATTTTGAATCATCTATAGAATTTTCAAATTACTTTAACTGACAGACTTTTAAAGTGGGAAGGTGTGTATGAATAAATAAAAATTAATCAAACCGTTTTCACTCTGGGTCTATTTTCTCTCTCAATTTCATTCATTTTGACAATTCTGGCAGTAGCTGTTCATGAAACATTCAAAACTACAATAATCAGTGTTGCAGGTCAGGACTACAGTGCGTTTGCAGAGCTGTATGTGAAGAGGAGCATCCAGACTGTGCTGTGCATGGACGTAGGTACTGAACAGCCTGGCTGGCATAAGCCCCAGCACTTGATGTGCTCTCTGCCTGGCACTGGGCACTGGCGCTGAAGTCATCTGGGAAGCTACTGCCAGGGTATCTGCACTGTAATGCTGATGTTTATGTATCTTGCTTCCTAGCTTTGATTGCCAGCAGTTAGTACAGTGACAGCCAGGACATGGCACGTAACTCTCTGGGTTTTCTGCAGAATTAGGACTCAAATAATATTGCAAAAGCACAAGTAGGAGCCACAGAGTTGTGAAGTCTCCCCAAGCCCCTTCTTTTTTTTAATAAACCCAAAACATTCTTGTTGTAGTATAAGTGTATGTGCACTGGTTTATAGCCAAATGACTAGGAGTGAAATATGACTCGTTTCACAATCTCACTGTCCATCTATGTGTATAGAGCCAGAAGAGAAGGTAATTTTTTGTCTGGGCACAAGAATAACCTGCTGTGCATCTACCTGTGCTACCGAATGTCTGGTTCACCTGGGACAGAGAATGATGGAGATAGTCATGGGAATGGCAATGGAAAAGCCATAGCTGTATCTAACTGGTTTTAGTGCTTAGATACCAGGGTGACTTAGAAATGCCTAAAAGGTGTAGATAGAGTGAGACATAAAGAACCAGCCTCCTAGATATGTTTACAGCACACTAGGGATAGGAATGTGAACTTTGATATGGTGGGCCAGAATTTGTCTATTTACTATTCTCTGTATTTTGCTAATTGAACTTAGACGTATATGTTTTTTCACTTCTGTCAGCCTAAAATAATATCCCTTTCCTAATCTTCTTCTAAACTAAAAAGCATGGCAGAGAAAGTTGTATGGTACGAGTTTTACTGCATCCTGCAATCACCAACGTTTTGCCTGAAATGTATGAAGTTACTGGGCAATCCAGAATTTTTGCTTGTAGAAGACAGTGACAAAATATATCTAAAGTTTTGAAGAAAAACTTTTTTTTTATGGAAAATAACACTGGGGTACCAGTAACCCGTACAAAATAGCAGACTGGAATTACATTATCTGCATTTATAAGAACATATATATTAAAACCATAAAGAAGTCCTGGTGGAAAAGTAACAATGATTCCAGTTAACTATAGTTCCAGAACGAAATCGTCTTTTCCAGTGAAAGCTTGTATGATCCAAATTTGGTCTCATCTGGCTCATCGCTACAGAAAATGCATACAAATTTGTATCAGAATTAGATTTTGGCAGAGGGACCTCTCACACACACCGAAAGTCTCTGAAACCTGATAAAACTCTCTACTGAGATAGCTATATATATGTGTGTGTAAATTACGTATGCCCATACAATTATATCTTCTTGCATTTGGTTGATTTGCTAACAAAGAATTGAGATCAAAGTGAAAGCTGTGCATAGTATTTAATTTTTTTTTGTTCAATCCCTTATATTTGGTCAAACTACAGTTTCATTACTGGATAATATGATAAAAAAATTCATTGTAAGGGTTACATAACAACATTGGTGGTGTTGATGAATAGTTGCAATTAATACATTCCCTTAATTAGTCTGATACCTGGAAGATGCACCTGGCAGGTCATTTTAATACTACAATTGATTTATTGCTGCTAGAAATGATTTTACCAGCTATCTTCAGAGAGCACAATTAGAGAGAATTTCGTTTTTTTTTGTTACGCATTTTCACTGAGAAATAAACATAAAAGGTCTATGTGATTCAGAACAAAGCAGCTGTAATGTACTAATGGCTTATGGATTTTATTAATATTCAGCTAACATTAGAGGCAATTTTAGAGAGGAGCAACCTGTTTTCTTCATGAAATATTCAATTTTTAGTATCTGAATACTTTATTTAAAAAACAAAATCAAATAATGATATTTTAAATAATGCTACTATTATCATGTATGGGAAATCTTATAAGTGGTGTAACAGTAAGAAAATATCGACAGATATGAACTTGTCTATGCTTTAATAGAAATTATGTACTATTTTTTAACCATTGTGAAGAACCTATAAACAAAGAAATTTTTTTCTGAGGTTACCATACCAATGTAACTAAATCAGTGTCAGCTTAGCCCATCAAAAAGTATCGACTTCTATTTTCATGTTTTTAAATCTGTTTTTGAAATTGATCTTGAAATTACTTTGTCCTGTTATTTTTTCCCCCTCCTCACATTACTGTATTTTGCTTCACTTCCAGTGCTGCAGTAGACAGCATGTCTGCCTTTTGTTAGCTTCTCTGTGCACAAGTATCACTGATGCTATAGTGGAAACATCCAGCAGGCTCCCTTTCTACAGCTTGGAACAAAAGATTTTTTCTTCAGTAGAAATCTATTAATTCCTAGGTGCTTAAAAATTACTTCTTTTCATCCATTTTCTAAGTGGCAAAGTGTTCTGTGCTTGATGGGAGGGGGGAACTGTTCAGGGTTTGGGCAAGAAACTTAGCTGCATAATGCTTGCATGCTCAAAGTTTTAAATAAAATCCTGGGGAATTTGTTTATGTAGCCAGTGCAAGATTGCCTGATATGTTTTAGGCTAATCTGGATTCACCTAAGCTTTGCTTGTGCTTTGAATGCCTTTGACTTTCCCTGGGAACCGAAGGGCCAAACCTGATTTGCAGAATGCATCTCCATGATCTTTCATGCAGGGGTATGATGTGTGGACACAAGCTGTTCTCTCAGCTTTGGTATCTTGAAATGAGGGATACGGATTTGGAAACAAAGTTCTGGTTTTTAGTCATTTTTTTTTACATTAATGTACTAGTAGAATAACTTCTGGCCTTGCAATAAACATGTGAGAAAATAATTGTAGTTCAGTATTTATGGGTGGTATTTAGCCTCATGTTATTTTACATCACTCCAGAGTGCATACAAGGCACTACATGGAACAAATAAGAAAACATTCCCCTTCACCTTTGAATCTTCTGATCTATTTTCAATGTGAGACAAAAAATTGGCACAGAGCTCTGAAATAAAGTAGTAAATTGCTGCTAAAGAAGGACATGATTGATAGCACAATTAAGACCTGGCTTAAGTCTCGCAGAAATCAAGGTTCAAGTCTGGGATTTCTGCTCTGAAATGATGTAGGCTAGCGTGCTGGAATTTCTCTCTTATTATGACTAAAATGTTCTGGGTGCACAAATATATTGTTTTGCACTGGAGTTACTAATGGAGAGTGCTTGACTGAAAATTTGTTAGCACCTTTACAGACAACCTGCCTGAGGGTCAAGTGGATATAGTGGGTGAAAGGAGGAAACTTCTTGGTAGAAATGTGGGCTTGAACATCTCACTGGTGAACTAAGAGGGTAGTTAGGGGATGACAATAAAAATAGAATAGCAAGAGATTGTCTACAAGGTGTGACGTAGGTAGTGTCAAGACTTTCAAATGCTATGTGTCGGAATGGGGGCCAAGTTCCAGCTGGATCACAGCTGGATCACGAGGACCATCCATAGCATCTGTTTTTCTTGAGACTCAGGAGGAGGGAAACGCTCTGCATTCATTAGGGAGTCCAGACTAGATGAAGATGCAGTGATCAGTGATTATGAGTGACTTCAAGGAGTTTCAGCTAAACAGAAATTGCTTCCTTTCTGTTTAGATGACAAAGAAGTTGATGGATATTAGAAATACTCTGGAATAATAAGGTCAGGATATGGATGCTGCACATAGGAGGCACAGGTTAAGGCTGAAAGAGAATTAAAAAATGAGTTAGGTTATAAGCTAAAGTAGCAAATCTGTATGGGCTTTTTTCCCAGAAAAATATTCTATTGGGGTCTTTGTTTTTATTTTCTTTTTTTTTTAATCTCAAATTCTCATTAGATTTGATACCGAAGGTGTAACACAAAGCCCTTGGATGTGATATGGTCTGGAGGCTGTTGAAAACTGCCTCAACAAATATTTCTGTTGTTAAAATATTGTCCAATCTTTTAACCTTTGTGAAGGACCCAGGGTTTTTTTCTATAATTAGGACTTAAACAAATTGGTTAGAAATACTGTATAATGGAGTGTAAATATAAATTAGCTTTACTTTTTCAAGGCCTAAAATTACTTAATTAAAGAATACAGCAAGTATGAAAGTGTATAAAGCAGTAACAACTGATGCAAAATAAAATAATTCAGAATATTTAATATAGAACAAAAAAAACACAAACACTTCCAGTTGCAAAGTTAATGTCAACATATGGGGTTTTTTTTCTCAGAGATTTTAGTGAAGATTTACAATTATCATAGGACTTGGTGCAGTTTGTTTGCTCCCCACAAAAGCAGAGATGATTTTTATTGACCAATCTTTGATCCGAGAGATTAAAGAAAGTACTGCAAGAGCAGTGAAAAGGATAACACCATGGGGGTCAATAGGCTTACTGCTACCTGGAAATGAAAGTGAAGCATTCCATTGGGAGAGGAGGTAATTTAGCATTCTTACTGGGAACTTGAGATTTTTCCCTTTGCTTTTTTTTTTTTTTTCAAGGGGAAAAAACATTCATCTTACTTACAGGTTTCTCCATGACTTAATACCATGGCCATAATATGAGACCATTTAGAGGGCACTAGAATCACCAACATAATTCTGCACAATGCTTTTTAGCCCAAATGTCCTGGCTGTCACATACTTTCACTCTTGATTGAAATGTTTCTGGTTGACTTTTGGAATACAGTCTGAGAGCTTAGTGACTCAATTTTTTCAACATGAATATATTACCTATCTCATAGAAAGTTTCTATGAACTACTGCAGAGTTAATGCGTCTTTCTGTTGTTTCTTGAAGTGCTGTGAACTTTACAGAAATCTGGTAAAATTGCAGGAGTCAAAAGGAAATGAAAGTCCTAGCTTGATACTGTTTTATTTTCTATGGCACCATCATCATCATCATGGCCCTTCTTTATAAGGATATCAAAATGCCTGCTGAAAGAAAATTTTTCTTTCTTGAAACAGCCATTAATATCCCTTTTCCCTTCTGTATGTTGTTTTGCCTTATTTTTTTTTTCCTGTCCAAGCAGTATGATTTTTGTCTTCCCTTTCACTGCAGAGTGAGTACAGGAAGAACAACAGCTGGTATGACTTTGATTGGGGATGCACTGAACTGCTTTTGTTTACCAAATATTCACAGAGACACATGAGGCCTGGCAGAGTACTCATGTCATGCTTCTTCCTGTCTTTGAAAAACTGCCAGAAAAATCTGATTGAAATTGGCCAGTTTTATTTATTTTGCTGTTTGCCAGGTACAAGTTTGAAGGCTTAGAGCATTTTCACATTTTATTTATTTTCCTGCACATAAATAGTAAATTATTATTAACTAATTTTAAGAGGGAAGGGCGCTGTAAGATTTCTCAGAAAACTTCTTGTGTCATATGGATCTATGTTAAGATCTTATTTAAAGAGCCTACCAATCATTTCACCCAGGAGACTGATTTGCTTTGTCACAAAGAACATTCATATTTGATTTACTTGGTCATAGATCCTGAAACTTGGCTTTTCTGCTGGTACAATATAAGGTAAACATTCCGTTACTGCAAGATCAGAAAATGACTGTGTCTGCTTCCAAGTCTCTAAAAACACTAATAAAGAGGTAATTCTCCAAAGAATAATAGCCAAATGCCCCTGAACTTAAGAGGATTTGGGATGTTGTGTTTTGTTTTGTTTTCTTAAGAATTTCCTGCAGACTAGTGTCTTTGGGTACTTCGGTTGTTATATGAGAATTAAAGATGCAAACTGATTATTAAAATTCATGAAGTATTTATATAAAACAGCTCTTCTTTTTACAATCAGGAAGTGTGGGTTTTTTACAGTTCATTTACTATTAACAAGGGGTTGCTGGCAGTATTGTCTAGGTTCTTGAAACTCTGTGCTGTGTTCTTAGGTACCTGGATCATTTTTGGTTTTCCAGAAAATCGTGAGCAGCCCTGTTGTTATTCTCTACCTGGTCATGGCTGGGTGTGGGTTTTCTGGGATTTTATTTGCTTTTGGGTGTGTCCCTGGCCTTGACTATTCAGGAAATTGCAGTTCTCAGTTCTGTTAACAAGCACTGATGTAGCAAAGAGCATTTTCAATTAAAGCCTGATGAGAAAATCAAGGTTTCTGAAAGTTTACAGGATATGTTTATTCCCTTCTCCTTTATTAATTTTTAGATGCAGTGCTCTCACTTTTCTCCTGATTCTTTTCCTTTAGGGGGTAACTTGCTTGTTTTCCACCTCTTAGCCGTGGAAATGGGCTCCTATGCTGTTGTTAACAGAAGATGTGGCTGATTTCCATCCTTTCTTCTGATCTTCTGTTTCACAGATCTCACAATAGTTAGGGGTTTTTTTTTGGGGGGGCGGGGGGGAGGCGTGGGTGGAGGTGGAGCAGGGGAAAGGCAGAGGGAGAATATTTTTTCTTTTTGAAAACCTCATCTACTATAGGAATGGGGTTACATGTGAACAATCAGCTTTCTTTTTTTTTAATGGCAGGAGAGTAAAAATGTAGATTTAACTGTACTCTAAAGCTTCAGAAACTAGAAGACAAATAGAACAAATCCCAAATGTGCTATGGAAAAAACAAAGCCCTTTTGATATGGAAGGACCTATCTTTTTAATGCTGCTCTCTTGGGGTGATGTTCAGTGAATCTAGCACCATTGCACAGTGGTATTTTCAGGAGCACGATACAAGGAAAGGCCCCTAGTGTAGCAACAAAGATTAAGTTTTTTTGCTGTTAATGACTTAAAAATGAAATAACTCTGTACTCAATGCTGCTTTTTGATATAGTGGACAAGAAATGGTATTAACGTTTGTGTGCCCTGAAATTGTAATGTTTTCTCTAACAGCTAAGAAATGTTTTAGAAAAGTGACTTTTATTTTTATGGTAGTGGTGTTTTTTTAAATTGGAGACAAACTTGCAAAGCATCTATGTAAAATTTATGCTCTGTTCACAATTAAGTGGCATATTTTTACGATTAGTTGTTAACGTTATCCATATTCCTGAAATTCTAGCATGATCTACAGATAAAAAAAAAAAAAGGAGAATGGGCAGGACAGATTTTTCAGAGTAATATTTTTTTTTTTAGTTTGGCAGTGCAGTTTTGTTATAGAGTAACTACATTGCTAATATCAGACTTATGCGAAAAAAAAACCCCAAGCCTCTTTTTGCTACATTTTGGAATTAAGATCCATATATCTTTTTTGCCAGCAATGTGAAGGGTTTTGGCTACAGCAAACTGAAGGATGCACTTGATGTTATCAAAACCTTCCCTTTTTGTTTTCCAATTCAAAAATTAATGACTTGTTTTAGCAGTACAGAGGAGTAAGAGAAACATTCAATTGTGAAGGACATAGAAAGAAGGTTAAGGACATCACTGAAAACAAACAAACAAAAAAATAGATGGCAAATATTGCATACTGGATTACTTTTTCTATGTTGTTATTCTAGTTAAACTTTTGGGTAACAAAGGATTGCTAGTTAGAAGAGTCAACAGCAGCTGACTGAAACTCCGTCCTGGGAATTTGTAGTCTAGTCAGTTTTGGTCCTTGTCTTTAGACTTGCATTTTTCCACTCAGGTATGAGTTTGGTCACCATAATTTATTTCCTCTTAGTTGTTTAATCATTAATCATTAGGTTGTCACCAAAACTAAATCCCCAAGGGAATGAAAGTTACTATAAAAAGGTCAAACTAAAGTGATTAGGACTTGGCTTAGAAATGTATACTGATTATTTCATTTGACATGAAATTTCACAGGTTAAAGTAGGGAGTTGAGGATTGTATTTTTCCCCAAGAAAAAAAAGGGGGGGGGGGGGGGAAGGTTTGGGTCTCTTATTTTCAGAGATATTTCTCTTAGAAGCAAGACTTACTGTTAAGCTTTCCTACATTTTTTGGCAGGTATGGAGCTGTTTGTGTTTGGCAGTTTGGTATTCCCTTTACTTTAGTATCCCAGGTGCTCTTGAAGGTGGTGAGGTATAAAAGCAATATATTTGAATGACTTACAGGGTTACAATCTGTTAAATTTTGTCAAATTAAATATGTAATATAGAAAATATTATTATAGCAAACATATCTTAGTTACCACAGTGGAGTAGGCATGGGATGTGTATAGGGGGAGAGGAGCATTGCCGCTCTGAATCCCTTAGGATGTCAACTTCAACCAAATTAAAATATGTGTGCCAGCCTCAAGTTGGCATGCTTGAGTTCACTTCACTCCAGTCAATGAGACACCTTAGCACAGTAAGCACAATAGAGACAAAGAGATACCTTGCAACTGACAGAGAGAGAAGAGAGTCCTTTGAGATGAAATGTTAACATAAGAAGTGAAAATGGTTTGTGGTAGTCTCAAGCTGGCTCTTTTGGGTTCACTTTCCTATAGTTACTGAACTATAGTGCTGTAGCTTTACAGAGGAGTCTCAATAAAATTAGAAAGATATCCTAAAAAGGACAGAAGACGAGAGAGAGTAAAAAAGAGAGAGAGAGAGAGAGAGAGAGAGAGAGAAAAGGAGAGTTCTTTTGATAAGAAGCTTAACAAAAGTGGAAAGAAAATGGTTTATGTGAATGTTAGTTTTCATGGCAGTCTCAAGCTGACACTTGGGCTCCCTTTATTACAGTCAGTAAGCTACTTTAGCAAACAAAGGAGAAAGGAGAGAAGGATGGCTGGAAACAACAGAGAAAAGAAGAGTAAAAGAGACCTCTTTGACAGCATCTAACACAACATGAAATCTCTGCCTCTGTATTCCCATTTTTTAAATATTTTCTGTAAGGCAAAGAAATGCAACTGGCTGAATCTTTGTGAAGGTACTTCATAGATAATTAAACAAATTAAATGCTGAGATTTTAAATTTGCTTAAGCAACACAGCAGCTTAATTGAAAGATGGGGCTGTGAGTTGCCTTCTTAACTCTCTAAAAATGTTTTTTTTTTCAGCATGCTGTTTTCAGATATTAATTAATAGCATCCAAACCAGGAAATTCTACTGTAGTGTTGAATCCATTTTAAATCTTGTTCATATATGGCAATATGTGGGGAAAAGTTTAGGAGAATTAGAGAAAGGTGTTTTTTTTAATAAAGTACTCAGTAGCACTGGAAACTGAATTGTGCAGGCTTATAACTTTAAATCACATGACTGATGAGTGAGTCTGCCTTTCCAAATAGGTGAAAGAAAAATTGCTAAAGCATCTTTTCTCTACATTCAATCCAGTCCTTTAGGTTTTAGATGTTCAATTCAGTTTAGTATTTCAAGTTTTGGGCATTGAAGTCCTGCCTCTCACCTCTGGTTCTCAGTTTCTTTGGAAAGGAAATTTATTTGGTTAGCTTCCACACATTTATGGTTTGCAAGGTGAACATCAGAGTAAAAAAGACTTCAGGCCTTTTGTACCTGTTAGGTAAATATATGAGATAATCTAAACTGTCAAAGCTGTAATTAAAAGACCCATGAATATTGGCAGATTTTGAACATCATCTATTCACTGCAAAATAAGCCATTAGATATCTGGCTAACAGATGTTTTCATTCTGAACCTAATGTGCACTGATCATACGTCATCTGCAAATTCTGTAGAGGCACACTTTGGAAAGGAAGGGAAGTCACAGTCACAAATTATTCTTGCCCTCCATTAGGCAAATTGTCAACTTTATAGAATCAATAGAAGATTCTTTATAATATACAAGTTGGTACGCATCCATGAGCAAAAGGAACTGGACAACCAAGGATGAAGCTTAATTAGAGGAGTACTTACTCTTAAGAATATCAGCTATAATGAAGATGCACTTTTGAAGCAAACTAGATTGAAGCTTCCATCTTCATAATTTTGTAATGTAAAATCCACGGTACTCCAACTCTATTCATCTTTAAAGAATTTTTCTGTATGGAGGCAAAAATTGTTTCACATAGTTAAGTTATTAATCTATTGACCAAGATGATTAAGTTTATAGAAGCATAATAGAAGTATTCTGAAGGCATGCAACAAATAAATTAGCGAACACCATATTTACAGATGGACTGGAAAATAGGGAAAAAAGTGACTTACGTTAGCAAATTTCAGTCTGTGCTTTTTTTTCTACATTGTTCACATCAGCCTTAGGCTCTTTTTCATATTGCATGATTGTTCACTGGAGTCACGTGATACTTGTTCTGCTTTGTGATGGGCTACTTCAAAATGTTCAAACAGCAGTATTATAAATGACATTATGTAATGGAACAAAATTTAATTCATGATGAGTCGTGAAACTTCTGCAGTTCAAAGTTTTTCAAGAATATTTGAACAACTGAAGGGTATTAAAAGACAACCTGTAAGATATTAGAAAATCTAGTGATTTGGCCAATTCTTAGTGGAAAAATATTTACTATTTTCATTAATGTTCACTGAAAACCTGTTTGGATTGGTCCCTCAGACCTACATATCTATTATTTTGTTCTGATAGCTCGTTGAGAGCCTTTGTTAAAGACTGGAGACAGCTAAGGATCAAGTTCTACATACTAGGTCATATCTGAAGAATTGTGAATCAGTTACTTTACATTCACATTCTGCAGAAGACGGTGTTTTCTGTATCTGCAGCTTGGCCAATATTAGTCAGAAGAACAGGAAGAGCAGAAGAAAAACAGGTGAAGAAGACATTTCTTTCAACAGTAAAATGTGTTCTTGTGATTCACATTCTCTTCGGGTTTTAATGCTGACTGTGATGTTCACAAGGGGCTACTGCATATCCACAGGGCTAGGCAGCAGTACTCATGACTAGTCTTCTCTTGTTTGTTTTGTTGCTAATCCCTTAAATCGTGATAACACTCTGAACTTTGTATCAGCTCATTTAATGCTGAAAAGTGGAAGCATTTAACTAGTGCTGGATGAAGAAACAGGAGTGGGAACTACAAAGTAAGAACACACAACTGTTCAAAAAATAAGAGAATAGAACGAAAAAGGAGAAAATTGGAGAACAGTGAAACAAAAGAACAGGAGATGAAAAGAGTCTGCAGAAGGAAGGCAAAAAGCTGGCTATTACAAGATAAAGAGGATTTTTTTCAGTCAACACTAGCAGTACTGGTCCTACATTTTGGAGTCCCCTGAATTCTTGCTCTACATATTATTGATACTTGTTTTGACTTGATGAATACCTCAGTCCCCAAGTTTAGATGATTTGAAAGAGTAGATTCAAAGCAACCAAATTTTTAACTACCTGTGCTATGAAAACAATCCATTTTAATTCATAACAGTAAAAACAGGTGGCAAGGTAAACTTGCAGCACTAAATTAAAGTATTTTTTTTCTGCCTCGCTAATGTGGGTGTGAGAGAGAGACTGACATCCATCTGTTTGGACTACAGAGACTAATGTGAACAAACATGCAGCATACTAAATGCTCCCCGTAACCCTCAAGAATCAGCACTTCTGTTGAACATTAGTGTGTGCCATCCAGTTTTGTAAGCTACTGAAATTCTGATTTACCCCCAGACAGTTCACGTAAATTATGTTGATGATTACTCTTCACTCTCTGCCAAGAACATTACTGATGCTGCAACCTTTCTTTCATGTAACCAATTCTTTCCTTTGCTTCTAGTATGTTTGTAACATGGTAAAACAGCATCAGAAAGCAGCATCTCCCTCCCCTTTATATCTTCAATAATAATAGTTCCTGACATGAAGGGTCTAGATCCTTAAACTGGATATGCTTCCAATGCTTCCCTTTCTGAGATTGTGCTTGTCAAAGACAAAGTTTTGATGTCTAGGTGAAGTGAAAAAAACCTCAAGATTTTAAGGTACCTCCTTTTGGCATTGCTTTGACTTACTTTTTATGATCAACTGTATCTCTCATTTTTGTTCCACGTAATACTAGCATAACAGAGAGGGCATGTCTGTCTAGTAACCCAGGTCTCCTGCATGGTTGTTCTTTTTTGGCTAGGACATAATCAAGCTGTCGTATGTGTGCAGTTACTTGTCTGTGTGTATCATGCTACTATGTAATGCCCAACCTGAATTAATACAGCTGGAGCAGATGCTCGATGACTGCATCCAAGTCACTTGTGTCCTATTTTACACTTTGCTTCATGATCTATGTGAGGCTGTGTGAACATTTGATATACATTTTGAAGTCTTACCATATGCCCTCATATTTATAGGCTATAAATCCGTAATCAAGTACTGAATTGATATTGGTATTACTTATTTCAAGTGCGTATGTGAGAGAAAGCATTTGGAAATAACCTTTATGACTAGATGTGTTCATGTGAATGACTACTGAAGAATCTGAAACGTTTCATGTAATGCTTTACTAATGGGGAGAAAAGAAAGTAGGGGACTGGCTAAAGATATTGGATACTTTATGTAAACTTCTGGGAGAGAGGTCTATACCCATGAATTCCATTCAGAGGATTTGAAAAAAAAAACCCAAATGTGTGTACAAAACTTGTTTCATTACTGCATAATTTCCTGTAGGGAAAATACTGTTTTAAAAACCCATTTAAAAGTGCTTGTGTTTTAAAAAATTAAGTCCCTTTTGCCTGTTGAAAATCAAAAAGTAAGAAACTATGTGATTTTCTACAATGCGTTCCCTTCCCACAGAACATTCCAACTCCCCATATTTTTCTATTCTTTGTCCTGCGGTACTTCATTTCTTAAATCGGCTCTTCTTCCATTCCTGTTCGGTTTCCGAAGTAAAAGGTTTATTAAAGAGCTACATTCAGTTCTCTATTCAGCTCTCTGTCTCCCTTCGCCCGCTGTTAAACACATGGAATGTCATTTCAGATGACTGGCAATTCTCCATAAAGAATTTGTTTCTTCATTACTAGCAGTTATTGTGGTGAAATGGGGCAGCTTACACCTCTCTGAGCAGATTTCTGTAAATAGTGCTGTTGGCAGCAGTCACGGATACCCAAATTTTCAGTGGTTTTGAGGCTGCAGATTCGTTTTGCATTTTAATACTATGTGCTTTGTACAGTGGTCATAGCATAGCTTGGTCACCCAGAGTGAGTTTTCTATTGTAGGAGAGTAGTAAGGCACAGTATAAATATGAAGGAATTTCTTTGCCTTTTTATTCATCGCTATGTTCCAGAAAATGGGTTTTAATACTGGCAACCCCTCTGAAGTACTGTCAAGTTTAACAGAGTGATGAAATATGCTATTTATGTAAATAGGATAGATCATGTTATGCATCAATGGCCTCATCTTGAAAGACAACATGATTAGTCTTTACTTACATGAGTAGCTGTGCTGATTACAGTAAGTTAAAGAATTGTTGCAGAGCACCATCTAGTTCCATATAAAAAAGGTTATTTGTGACTTTGCTCTTCATGTGAATGCTTTCTTCCTTTCTGTCTCTTTAAGAAATTGAATCTTCATTGACTTAGAGATGATAGTATTGGATTCATAAAATAGTCTTTCACTCCTCTCTAGGCATATGCTGTATCATGAATTGTCTCCTTAGAGACAGCAGGCCACCTCATTACGGTTACAATAGACAAATTCCTAAGCATGTGGTCTGCTTTTATGGCCTTGACTTGTACATTCTTTACCTCAGAGACTTGCCACTCATGTTGACACAGATTTGTTGTGTGTGATGAAGTGATAAAATCAATGAAGAGACACATGTGCTTTTCTAGCTTCAGAAAGACTTTATTATTTATTGTTTATTGTTGTAACTTAAATCCACTTGACAATTTTCTGCAAAGGTACATTTACTTTTTGGATTTGTTATATTTCGCCTGCAGCTTAGAATTTGCTCTTAGTGCACACTATACGTGTTAGCTCTCCAAAAGTTACACTGGAAAATAGAGTGAATATAAATCTATGTGTATTGGCAAGAACTATACACAAGAGGTGGGGAAGAAGCATTAAGTAACCAATTTTAGAAAAGCAAGGAACCTGAATGCCAAGCATTCCTGTGTTATTCTTGTTATCTTTCAGCCCTCAAAATGTTATTTAAAGGGATAATGAGAACACAAAAATATTTTTTTATCCTTCTGTTTTAAGATATACCAGTTACCAGACCTCTATGATTAAATTTTCTTTATTATTTTTGGCAGTTAAAAAAAGAAAAGTGAAAACCATTTGTTTAACAGTAAAAAGCAGGGGCTGAAAAATGAGCGGGTAATTTCTGACGAAGCTGAAGCTCTGTAGAGCTCAGTCTCAGGCATCTGAGAAGAGTGTACAGCAGTCAGATTTGGGAGTGTAAACTTTTGGTTATTTCACTACCATCCAGAGTAGCAACAAATTTTGCATTTAATTTGCAGGCTTTTTTTTTAGCTTCTCTCTCTCCCTGCTTCCTTTCTTTTAGAAGCAAAGAGGTGGGTAAGAGAAAATTATTGGCATCTGGATAAGGAAAAAAGAATGAAGCATTTTCGCTTAAGCATGGGCTTGTCAACGTAGAAAGTAAATTTATTGAAAAAACCTAAAATAGGTTGGATAGTAGAAATGATCCCACAAGCACAGATGGTATGGCCATAGAGAATTTTATCAACCACCCTTTAATAAAACCAAAGTTCAATTATATGTAACAGATTTGAAAACAACCTTTGTAGAAAGTAGAATTTTATCAAACATTACAGAAGCATTAGTAGGATGATAGATCTTGGATAAACCATATTAGTCTATAGCTTTTTGTGTGAAAACATTCATTGAGTCATTTCTCCTGGTTATAGACTCAATCCTAAGAAAAGCTTGGACAAACTGTATTTTGGATGCATTTATGATCAGCCTAGGTTGCTGAGAGAGTCTCATTGATTTGGTGAAATAAGAGTAACTATTAGCATTTTGGTGTTATTTGCAAACATTTTTAAGTGTTTTATTGAAGAAGGACATTTTCAGCAGTTGTACATTGCTGGACCATTTTCACATGCACATGACACTAGACAATTTACCTGTCTTTTCCTTGCTTCTCATGTGTGGCTTGGCTTAGTCCACATGATCTGTGGAGTTCATTGAAACATGGCTCAGATTTTACATCAGAGACACAGAAGAAATGAAAAATTTCAGAGATGATGAAAAAGTCAAATTTGCTGGAGGACTGACCTCTGCCTTGATTGAGGGCATCTGACCACTGTTTTTTAAGATAGTGTTGAGCAACTGTGTCCAGCTTGACTTCTTTCTACCCCAGGACACATGTTAAATCGTGTTTTTATTATCTTTGATTAGCCAGGATTTTTATAATTGAGGACCTTGACACTAAAATACAAATATAGGCCACTGCAATGCATCGTTTTGCTGAGGGCTGAATATGGTGGTGTCACAGAAGCAGTAGCTGTTGCAGCATGCAGAATGAATGAATTAACACTCTTCATTTGTTTCTTCATTTGCATAATCTTAGAGAATGTGTAGGTTTTTACAGCACCAAGACTTAAACACTTGCATTTAACTTACTGTAGATGGCCTTGCTGAATACAGTGAGATTATCTGGTAAAATATGAAGTTAGGTGTGTGCATACACCACTTGTGAAGTCATGACGTATTTTTAAATTAGTGACTAGAATACAGAAGCCATGGTTCTTGATGGTGACTCCCTGTGCTGTACTGCAGCAAGAGGCAAAGTTACTTTGTCTATGAATTTATGATAATTTCCAAGAATAGAAATCCTGAGCTGCTCAAATCAAACCCACTATGAATTTTAGGGCTTGCAAAATCATGTAAAATATTTCTTAAACAAGTAACCCCCCTGCCCAGCCCCCCATGCATCTCAACTCTGTGACATGTTTTGAAAAGAATATGTCCATGCTGTTTGTGCTCTCATCCCTTAAGAGGGATGGGATTATTCTGAATCGATACACTTAAGTATCTACAGAATTATAAAATTTTATAATACATTTTGTTTTATGTTTGTCAAGCTCATTATGGATTTGAAAAAACACCAACCAAACCCCAAACTTGAGTACTAAAAATTGTACTAAATCTATTCTCAGCTTTGAGTGACTCTGCTCTTCCGTGTCTCACAGTATCATCCAATGCTTTTAGAATGATTTACTTATCAGTGTATTTTGAAACATTTTTTTTTCCCTATTGTCTCTAGCAACAGTTTTATAGAATACTCATGTTTACCTACTGAAGTGCATTTCACTTGGAATGG
Organism: Tapera naevia; assembly: GCA_033556795.1. Lineage (NCBI taxonomy): Eukaryota > Metazoa > Chordata > Aves > Cuculiformes > Neomorphidae > Tapera > Tapera naevia. The sequence goes on from JAUMJJ010000069.1 coordinate 13,782,665, forward strand.
AAATGCAAAACATTAGTGCAGGCTTTGTGAAATTTACCACTTCTCTGATATGTGAAAAGTACTTGAGATAAGGACTTCCTTTCAATAGTACCGGGTAGGGGGGAGAGTAACCCATAAGCTCTTCAAACAACTATAGACTGTTTATTTGTCAGTGTTGCCTGTATTTAACAGCCTCACTGATTCTTTATGCTTTTTTATCAGAGTATAATTCTACTGATTTCTTCAAAGATAATCTATTTTTCCTAGCTGTACAAAAATATCTTTTTTTTTTTTTGCTCTGCTACTTTTGCTTGTCAGTAACGAGAATGAAAAAACTAATATATTAAAGGATCTAAGCTATGAAGGGCTATACAAAGCTAGAATAGGTGCAACATTTTAAGTTTTTAATTCATCAAAAGAGTATTTGGCTAAATCACTTGATGTTTCCTCTGTTGAGAATTGGTTACAATCATACTCTGAATTTTTAATATTTACTTTGTATTAAATTAGCAAGGCGTTAAATGTCCTCATTTTGTTTAAATAGTAAATGGAAATGGCATTTATAATCTACAAAGCATTAAAACTGCTTACAGATTACTTACACCAGTGGCGTATAACCTTTTTGATTTGTGGATCCCTAAGTAGTTTTCAGTGGAGGCATCTATCTCTGTGCAGCAAAGGTTAAATTACTGCAGTAGGCTTCCTTTTCATAGCAAGGTTGTGTGAACCCAAAGAGTCTGCAGACCACATGTTGAAAATTATCGATCAACATTATTTATATATGACTTGTTCACTGCTGAAATGTTCCTGCTTTTGAGATGATTCAGTAACACCATGTAATACTTTTCAGGAAGGAACCGGAAAAAAAAAGCATAACCCTTAAAAGGGGAGTTTTAGGTTAATTAAATGTTTCCATAATTTAGGAATTAAAACGTCTTCTTGCCAGTAATGAAACAATGTCCAAAAATTAAGAATGGCTGTCCATTTTTTGCATAGTACAGTAATTTGTTGCCCTGAGGGAAGCCGTACTTGGGCAAACCAGTTCAGATCTTATTTAGAAGGATGTGGGATTCCGTTTGCTTGGTGACTGCCAATCACAGGATTCCTTTTCCACTAAACTGTTTTAAAGATATGTAGACTACATCTTCCTGTTGACTATAAAGGTCATCTTATACATGGATCACATATCCTTTTACCTTGGACCTTCATTGAATTATAACACAATACATTATGGTCTTTAGATAAACAAAGAAGTTCCCCGTCCCTTGAAGGTACAGGATTCTGGGGAGAAGATCCATTCCTTCATTTTGCTCATCACCAAAAAGTCAAAATTCAACAACAGCATAATGCAGATGGTGTTTCTATAGGCCACTTTTAAAAATGTTTCTTAGTTTCTCAGGATTTCTGCTAGGCAGCAGCCTATCTTCATGCTTTAGAAGATAAGAGTTTTTGTAAGAGTGGTAATGGTTAAAATAAGAGAATCTCCTCATAATGGTGAGGATTTAGAACTGGAGATGTGTTGGGAAAGGCAGGTACAGAGTCTGGTGCAATTGTGTGCTACTGGAGAGGTACTTGCATCTCCTAGGGTGAGCTGGCTTCACTCATGAGCAGTTTTACAGCAGAGAGGTGACTTGGGATCTTGGAGGATTTAATAATTACTTCAGTAGTCAAATAAATAAAATATTTAAAAACATTTCAATATGAATATCAAATACTAGGATGTAAAATGGACACTACTTTCCCTTCAAATATTCATGTGAGCAAGCAAATAATTCTCTTGGTGTGTTTGTAAGATTACATCCAGTAATGTCAGATGCTGAGTTTTATGCAGTAGTGAAGCTGTTGTTTTTCTTGAGTAGATTCTCAAGAGTATATCACTTCTTGAGTTATTCTTATGCTCTGTACTTTTTAGGCTTTCTAGTGTACTATGTTGTAACATGAAATTCCTTTAAATGTTAAAAAAAAACCCTTTTTTTGCTTTGATTTTTTATTTGATGACTTTCTATCAGCTAATTTTCACTGATTTCAATAGATGATAAAAATGACAATTTTTGAGGCTTAATGGCTCATTGTGGAGGAGGTAGGAATAAGTAAAATGTTTATTTCTTGCATATTTTAAAATATTGTTTGTACTAACAAAAATTAGTATATAAAATGGAGACACATAAAAGACCAGCTATTTTGTTTTTAACTATAGCATGCTTTGGAAAATTGCTCTTTAAGATGTTGAACTTGGAGATTCTGTTGCTATATCATACAAGCTTTTCTGGGGGTCTTGTTGCATAAACTGCCCGTCTGTAGGCCACACTCTAACAGAAGTGTCTATATAAGCAGTCATTCTGAAGTGCTGATTCTGTTATTTGATTTGGGATTAAACAGTCTGTTGCAAGCCATCTGTTTCCCTATGCATGTGTCCTTGAGAGGTTAGATTTCCACAGATATTGCCCCATAACTTTAGCCAGTGTTTGAGAGATCAGAATTAGCTGAGGCATATGCCAGTGAAATTATCTGTTTTATCCTAGAGGACTGGCTGTTTTTTGACACCAATGCCAACGTTGGAGGAAAGTTTACTCTCTCATTGCTACTGATTGAGAACCCTGCTGCTTTTGGCCAAACGCCACAAGACTCAGGAGTGCACCCTTTGAGGGCATTTGAACAGTTGATGCTTAGTGAGTGTATGAAAAGCTTCATAAGCCTTTTAAGCTACAGCTCTCCTGAAGAACTGATCCCTCCAGAAAAATACGAACGGCTGCTATTTCCCAAGCAACTTATCACTGTAATGATTAGGGTCAGAAGATGATATGTCTTGATGTAGGTCCATGGTTCAGGGATTCCTTGGAGCCTTGAAGTGATCTTGCACAGTTGTATCTCACTCGTGTGACGGCTTATTGGTTTGTGCATTTTTGGTTTTTTTGCTCTGTATCATGCACGTGGGTGCTGGATATATGTGTGATGCACGTATTGACACTAAAGGGCAGGCGCTGCAGTAGTGACCCAGCCATGTTAGTGTTTAGGTGTTGAAAGGAGCTCAGGCTGGAAAGTGAGTGCTTGAAGACACTGTGGAAGCCAGCATGTAATAACTTGCTTCTCGGTACCATGTTTTCACAGGTGTCATTTTAGTGTGGCCGCATAAGCTGGGGAACCTCAGGATGGAATTGTGTCATAAGCCATATAGGGCCTAAAAGCTATCTAGAAAACCCCTCACAAAATACTACTTTGGGATCATAAGTCCTCTTCATTTCAGCTCAGGACTGGGAAAAAATTCAGATTTTCTTCTGCTTTGTTACTCTGCAGCCATAACGGTTTCAGGGCTGGGTTCATACCTGGGTTCATAGTCTGTAAATTTGTGTTACACCCTGTTCTACAAACTGCTTATCTATTAAATATGTTCAATGATATTTTTCAACAAACAGGATAGACAGTCTTGTGCAAAGTTATTTGTTTTCACATTTTTCCTGCTCTTAAATGTTTCAAGACTTGCTTAAGACCCTGATTTCTGGCAGTTCTGGAAGGTACGGGTTCACAATAGAGTATTGTTGAACTGATAAATAGTATTCAACCTCATGTCATTTTTTGACAGAATTTTTTGTTCTTTAATATTAAAGACCATTTTTGAAATATTTTCAATTTTACTTAACGATCGGACTACAGAAATACTGATGTTTTTATAATTCTGGGTGGAAATTTGCTAGCTCAGGCATTACACACACAACAAATATGCATTTGTACACACAAACCAGATGACTGGTCAAGTTAATGTTTGCAAATTGCCCTGTTTATTCACACAAACGCAGTTTTTATGTGTGCAAAAATGATGTGCTTGCAACTTTTGTGGGTTGTATTAATGGAAGCTTGCTTTAAATTTATCCCCTAAAATTTAGTTTTTGATTAAAAATACTTACTAGGCAATCCTCCTGATGAAGTTTCCCAATTTACATTTCCAGGTGAAAAGGACGCTTTAAAACCTTTAAAAGCAGCCATGGAAACAGAGGCTGCACAGAGCTAGGCGATGACATAGGGCATCACATCTAAGAGGCACATTTAAGGGGGAGCTTGTCATGAGCAGAAAATGATGCTTGCTCTTTCTTACTGTAGAAATAGTACTGGATTGCTGATGTGATCCATTGCTAGAAATATTAAGATAAAATAAAAATGAGGAATTTTCATGAAAAAACCCAAAATAATCTACCTTTTTTGCCTCCCCTCTTCCTTCTCTCAGAAAAGATTTTTAGAAAGAATCAAACAACTCCTTCTGTAAGCAATAATTTCACCTCCAAATAATCAGTGAAATGGTTTTTGAAGTGTTATTTAAAACTGTCTTTCTCTTGAATTTCAGTAATGTCCAACACATTGCACAAAAAAATAGTAGTCTACATTTTGAAAGATGTAGTTTCAGGCCTTAATGATTCTTGCATACCTGGATGTCATATCTCTGTCTACAGATATTTGGATAGAATTCAGTCAAACCAACTGAAAATTCTGAGTTGTTGACTTTTACAAGTTATTTGCTTTTTCTTATGCCTAGTAAGGCCCTATTTAAAAAAATCTAGATTTAGTGTACTTAAATATTGCTAATGCTTTGCAGGGTACTACATTAACTGCATCATGAGAAATAGAGATGGGAACGAACTTTTCCTTTTTCTTGGAATGCACAATTTCTCCACTTTTGCAGAAGTTCAGTGCAAATACTAATTCTGAGTTGCATGTGGCTAGCTTTCCTGTTGTTTTACATTACCAGAAAGAGTTCTGTTAATGGTCTGATTTTTCCCTCAGGCTCTTTAGTATGTTGAATGCAGTGCAACACTATTTCCTTCATATATCGACGTTAAAATGGAAATAATTTGTAGTTATTTAGTTAATAAATATTCTTAACAGCACTTTACCTGAGCTAACAAAATTGTGTAGTATACATTCTTGGGAAGGGGGTTCTTCAGTTTTCCCTAAAAATTCCAAATTTAAGCAGAGGTTGGGAACAAAACAGACTGCTTTTCTCCACCTTCAAAATTACCATGAGACTGTACAACAACCAATTTCTAAATTAGTCTCCTATTGCCTTCTGCCTGTAAGAGTATGAACCTTATGTAACGATGACAACTACATTCTTCTGTCTTGAAGGTGCATTCTCTATTGAATGCCAAAATGTATATATTCTGCATTCCTGAGGTAATGTGCTCCAAGAATTTGGATGCATATCTTATAAGTAAGGAAGACAGCTCAGGAATTCAAAGAAATAAGAGAGGACTTAGTACAGATAGGAGACCCAGCCCCTTATCTTGTTTTGTTGCTGATGGGTAAAATCGAAAGTCTTTCCTTACCTTAATATTTTAGTGCATTGAAGGCTTAATTTGGAGAAGCTTGATTATTCTAGAGGAAAGAGTATATTTCCAAGCAAACCCAGGACTTTTAAGAAGAAACTTACAATGCTAAAAAAAAAATGTCCTTCAAAGAAATCATTTCATCTGTGCTGTGCTCCAACAGAAAAATGATTCTACTCATCTTGTCTATGCTCATGATTCTTTTCCTGTCATCCTGGATTTAGTGGAATAAACTGTTTCACCTCTCATGCCTTAGAGCTCATTTTAATTTAGTTGAACTTGATTTCTAAGATTTCAGCACATTCAGGCTGGAATTTTCTCTTAGACGTATCTTCTTTTTTTGACTCTTGTTAGCTTTTTCGAAAGCACTTTCTTCTAATTTGTTGAAGTAAGAAAAATGAAAAAGACGATGTTCAGCTAATGCTAGATAGACATAGATTCTATAGGGGAAATTTATATCTGTGTGACAAGTCTGCATGAAATTTGCTTTCTGTTTATGCCTCACTTAGTAGACCAAAATAGGACAGAAATTTTTACCAGTCCTTTGTGTAGGGATTAATATCCTCCTTAAAGAATATGCAGGCTGCTGGCTGATATTGTCCTTTAAAATTTATATGTGTATTTCATAATTTTAAAGTCATGATATATCAATAACAAACTGGTAGTCAGCTAAGAGAATATTAATACAGTTCAGAGTCACACTTCCTTGAATTTCTTTGAAAGACTGGAAATAACAGGAATTATAATATTTAAGTCTTACACAGATACTTTTTTCCTTTTAGTATTCCATTTTCTATTCTATCTTGTTCCAGTACAGTTTATACGTAGTGCTGATAAAAATATTCCTAGCCAAGGTTGCCGCTAACATCCATTTACAATAATGTAGAGCACTTGCTTCCTCTCCGTTTCCTGGAGATATTTTCATCAATAACTCTTTCAAGTTTAGTCTTAATATCTTTTGTGTGTTTTCATCTCTGCATTTGATTTATTGAGCAAATGGAAGAAAACATGACTCACCATTCTATCCTTTTCCACCTTGCTTGTTTTAGTCAGTGGGGAGAGTAGAAATGATATTTCTAAATTCCCCTCTATTCTTAAAGAGGTCATTACGTTGTTCCACTCAATGAAACAATTACTAAGAATATTAAGTGACTGCCTTCAAAATTAAGCATGTTAGAACATGTCAAACAAATTCTTCTGCGGCACAATGAAGCACCAAAAAGATTCTCTCTGAAAGGATTCTTTTCTTTGAATTTAACTTGCAATTAATTTCAAAGAAAAAGAAGAAAAATTAGTTCCAAGAAAGCAGCAAAAAAAAGCAGCCTGAAACTTCTTATGTGTTTTGAGGGCGAGAGTGGGTTGTTCAGTACGAACAAGAAATTGTTGTTACTGTTGCTAAAGTTCTACTAACCAGTCAAAAACAGGTTCCTTACTTTTGTTGTATGCTCCCTTCTAGTGATGCTTATGGCTTGGAACTTTTAACTCTTGCGCATCTAAACGTGGCAACATCAGGTGAGCATTTGCCATAATTTTTTTTTCCTATGTGTTTCAGTTTCATCAGTCTTCATGGCCCAGTGCATCTTGGCATGTAGCACAAGCACTACTGGGCGACCCAACGTTTCAACTGTCAGTCAGTGTGAACTGCACTATGAAACAGGCTCATAAACTGAAAGCAATCCTGTTTACTGCCATATCTACATTCATAGATTGCTTGCAGCTTGTTATTGTTCTAGCAACACTTAAGGCCAGACACCTATGCAACTATAGTTTTTTCTTAATATTTCTTGGGTGGGGTTAGTCTCATATGAATGCTTGTAGTGTTTCATCTGATATAATGGGATTAGACCTGAGGGTGACTCCATCAGAGCTCCTGACAGGTTTCTGCAATATATTGTGCATGGAAAGGTCCAATATATTTTTTGACTTCTGGATTAGTAGATTTACAAGCATTGTTGTTGTTCCTGCTGCAGCAAATTCTGAATGCAAACCTACTTATTTGCTATGAAAATAAAATTATTATTGTCATTTGTTAATTTTGTTCTTTCAGTTGTCTGTTTTACTTATAGGTCGCTGTCTCTGTCAGCATTTTTATTGTGTTTGTGCTTTGCAGTTTTCTGAAGGTAGATGTATATTCTGAAAATAAACTCGAATCTATTAAAGTGGCTAACATACAGTGATGTCTCTGTTTTGTAAATTGAGTTCAGGCATAGGCTATCTATCTGTTTGGCAGCATTGGAGGTGCCTTTTTGCTTGGATTTTTCTGTTTAAGCTTTTAGAGTTGCTTTCGAAGGTGAAAAGGGGGTCAGGGTAGCATCAGATTCACACATTACTGTCTTTACTGAATTTATATGAATGACCTCCTTTGAAGATTGAAGAATGTGGCATGAGTATGCATAAAGCCTCTCAGACTTTGAGGAGTGTGATCTTTTGTCTTTTGTGCATGATCTTCTAGTTGGTTGTTGATATGTTTTGCTATTCAGGCATGATGAATTTAGAAACATGTGATTAAAGACAGAAATTCAAATTTGATCACCTCCACTTAATGTCATAGCACCTCAGCTGAAGACTCTGTAATGCTGCTAAAATTACTGTAAGGTTAACTTTGTAGTTTTGTTTTATTGTGTTTTGACCATGTCACCTAGCTCTGGAATTAGGCCAACCTACATCTCTTTCTAACCTGTCTAGATTGCATCCCTCAGCAGGAAGTGAGGGTACTCATTCAGAAAAGCTTATCCAACAGGCACCAGCACAGTTAATATATATTTCCTGCTTTTCTCTAAGAATTGTAATACATAAAGGACTATGACCTCACTCATGAAATTGCAGGCACCAAGGGGGACTTAATGCAAAAGCAAACATATTCTATTATCTCTTTCTCATTCTGCATATCACAACTAAAGCTATGAGAATCTAAGTGCTATGAGAAACTAAGTGCTGCAGTTACGGTCAGACACTGAAGTCCGTAGTGGGTCTTCTGATCCTTGGTTAGTATGTTCAGTACAATCAAAACAGTAAAAGACCAAAGTTCTCCGTGTTCTCCTTACTGAATTTCAGTGGTGGGTATTTGGGCAGAAACAAATTTAGGGCACAAAGGAAAAGTGCATTTCTTCCTTGCCTAATTATACTCTTGCTTTTATTTCTAATGAGTCTTTCCCTGCCCCTCCTCTAATACAACTAAAGCCAAACACCTAACGTACTTCCTTTTCTGCAGTTGAAGCAGTGGTAACATTCTTCCAGTTGAGTAACTGGCATATAGGAGTGATTTTATTTATTTATTCTGAATACTAACTAGTTCTGTTCTTTTAAAGGTGGTTGACAAATTTATTGTTCTTTGGATCTCAGTGTTTGACCATACTACTAATATCCTCTGCGAGTGCTTGGTGATTTCTTTCAACTCTCTGTTTAACCTATTCAAATTTGAATAAACAACTCACATGTGAAACTGTTATTAAAAGGTATAGATTGTATATAAAATCCACTTTTTCTGTGCAAGGACAATTTATAATAATGGAACACTTGTGTTATTTTTCTATAAGAAATTAAATATGTTACTTCCCAGGCAAGTCAAATTTTGAGAAGTAGAAGTGATTACTGACTTATCTCTCTCAAATAGAAATCTGTAAAGAAAAGGAGAGATTCGGTTGACTCAAATATGAAATGAACCAAAAGTTTTCATTTAGCTGGGTGGGAAAAACTTTGAATGTGTAAATCCTGTTAACAGTAACAAGAGTGTTGTCATTTTAAAGCTATGCAAATAGCTGTTTTGTGCTTTCTTCCTGATACTGTTATAACTGGAAAAAAAAATATATACACATAGTGCTGATCTTGGCAGTGGGGAAAAATATGAAAGAGCTAAGCTTAAGGAAAATTGACGAAAGACATTTATATGGAGGGTGTTTTATGTTTCTCTTTATTCTTCCTTTTCTGGCTCCCACTATCCTTGGTTGGCTTCTCCATTCAGCTGGGAAGATCTCAGATGGAATCAGCTCCTCAGCTGTAGTGCCCTACCAGCCAGGAACTGCCCGGCCTGAATCTGTTTTGTGTATATCATGAGGGAAAGTAACTTTGCATCAGGCCTGCGAATCTGTGAGTCTAATTTTTTTTTTGCTGTCTCCAATGAAAACATAGATAATTCTGGCCTTTTTATATATATATATATATATGTATAAAACAAAATAAGAAATTGAATAAATAATGAGAAAATAAAGGGCATTTCTTTCACTACCTTTTAAATTTCAGGGTTCTTAAATACTCGCTCAATTTTTTTGCCCATAAGCAAACAGGAACATCATGAGGCAGCTCTGATGTGCAGCTGGCCGCTTGCAAAACATATACAATATGGGCAGTAAGATAAGGTGCAGGCTCATTAACTTAAGAAATTAATATTAGATGTCTGGAGTTTAAGTAGAAAAGCACAGAAATAACCTTATTTGAACCTATGAAATATACAGAACTGTATGCATATATGATATGCAATTTATTTATGTGTAACTGTATGGATATGTGTGAATATGAAAATATATTAAGCACTACATTTTTATAAACTCTTACTATTCCTGTATAGAAAATCAGTATTTGATGTTTTCCCTACTTGCTTTTTTTCCCTTCTTTTATGTTAAAATTAATTCTTTTTGTTTTGAAGGATAAAGATGAGACTTTTTTTACCTTGGTGTAGTTCCAATAGAAGATAACTTGATGCTTGTAACAGCTTGTCAGTCTGAGAACTGTTAAAATAAGGCTGAAAGAAAAGCTCCATTTACTGTGGAAACCCCTAGTGGGATGAAAACTATAGTTCGTTTCTTTGGATCACAAAAGCCACTTCCATGTCCTCCTCAGTAGCAACTTTTCTTTTTTTTTTTTTTTGGACACAAAAGGCAGAATGAGGGGATGCCCTTAATTATAACCTCCTTTTCCTGAGAATTTTATCCTACGTTTCTTTCTCTTAGTGGGACATCCTGCTCTATTTTGAGTAATAAGAATTATGATTAGGAAGTATGAGTAAAGGGTTAATTTTTCTCCCTTCGATGCTATGCGCAATGATTGAGGAAGGACAGCAATATTGCAATGCAACTTTGACCTTCTCATTGTTCTGTAATGTCATTGGCTGGTTGCTTCTGTGCACTTTCACAGCCTCAGCAACTTGTGCCCTGGCAAGGAGGGGTCATCAGTGACCAGCCAAAACATGGAATAGCTTGAAGGATAAAAAAAAAAAAAAATTATTCTAGACCTCAAAATTGACATATTGTTCTTGTACAAAGGCAAGAAAGGGATGTGGCATTCACATGTATTCATGAGTTTGTGTTGCAAGGAACAGCAAAGTTAACATGAAGTTTACTACGTCAGGAGTAAATCTTGCTTCACAAACATATAAGTACTATATAATATATGTGTGTTGTTATCATTGTTGAAGGTACGTGTTTTGTCATCACCTTTAATGTTACAGAATGAAGCTATCATCTTGAGCCTGCTGAAATAATTGTCATATTTCCTGAGTGGAAAAAAAATATGTTCTGTCTTGTCTCTTTTAACAGTCTTTATATCATTAGGTTCTTCGTTCTCACTGCTACCATTACTTTTTTGTTCTCTTTTAATGTTGATATCATTGTCATGAAGGGGTAGGATAAAACATAAACTAAGATCAAGGCTAGGTTGTGGAGAATTTTGTTCTGACACTTCTGAGGACTAAGCAACGATCAGGAAGAGTTTTTCTTAATCTTTTGAAAAAGGGCATTATGCACTAGGGGATAGGTGAGTAGGAAGCCCAGAATCAGAATGCTGCAGCGGAAATAGAAGCTACCCTACCACTTCAGTTTAATAACCTGAATTTGTGCAGATATAGTTTTGCCATCAAATGTATATGCATAATTTTTTTCATTATCTCTAATGTTATTATCTGCAAACACAGAATGGTTGTAAATTAATCTTTGTTAGAAAAAAAATGGTTGGTAGTTAAGGAAAACCTTAAAGAAAAGAGGTAGGTTTTTCCTGGTCTGACATTGAAGGACTACTTTCTACCTCTGAGACGTGAGTTTTAGAGTAATCTACCTGCTTTATATATAGTTTATTCTCCAATGCCAGTCAAAGAGATGCTATCATGAGCTGCGTATCAGCGACAGAACAGGATCTGTTGGTGGTGAAGATACATGATAAAATCCCAAGTTCTGCAGTTACTGGCTGTAACAAATGCAAGCAACATGCAGCAGATCAGTAACCTGTTCTTCAGTGAAGTAATGCTTACAAGCTACAGTTTTAGGAATAATATCATCCTTTTCCTTTACAAAGTTTACTTAGATAGCTGATCAACTATACTAAAAATAAAGTAACCAATTGGAAGATACCTTTCACCTGGGGCAAAGCTAATGACAGCAGTAATAGAAGTACCGCGGATATGTGGCTTTTTGAATTGCTTAAAGAATCACCATCAAAGGTATCAACAAAAGTGATTTCAATACCATTTTGTAAAAGCCCCAGTTTGTTGCCAATCCTGATTTAGGATCCTGCCAACTATGCCAGTTTGTTGTGGATGGAAATTTTACAGGTATTTGATTCAACAGCAATTTAGTTTATTGAAGTAGATCACAAAATTGAAATATGTGATTTCTATTAATGCTTAGTTATCAGTTCATTAACAAAGTGATTCAAAATGATTCAACAAGATTTGCTATAATCAAATCAGTGACTTAATTACTAATTAAAGGTGGGAAGGTTCACACTATAGTTACTGCAAGGTTAAATCAAATCACACATGCATGCATATAACTACACACATACAGAGATACATGGATCTGAATACATAAAGGTATACCTGTGGCCAAAGCTTCCCTCTTCTTTACTTCAATGAATTATTTTGATGCATTGACATTTTTCAACAGAGGGTCTTAAAATCTCAAGAAGTCTATGGTTGCTGTCAGATATGTCCATGGACAGTCTTTAAACCTGAAGGAGTACATTCATTGTTGGCTTTGTTAGCAAACAACCTTTCAATCTTGAAGACTCTGAGAGGGACTTCTAACTAAGGGGAAGGTGCTAGTCACAGTCTGCTGTGGTGCAGGGGTTGGCAAAGGCTCTCACTTAGGATAAGTATTTATAGGGTCACAGGTGGCTGACTTTGGTCAGTATTTTTTTTTAGTTCTGTCTGTGACTCATGTTAGGTACCTATGGTACTTTCTACTGACTATACAATTCCAGTACTTTCCAGATTGCACAGTTTTGGTATCGTTGCTACAATTCAGAATCAGAGGTGACTGATTGCCACTTGGTGGAGGACCTTTCCTGAGCACAGCAATTTCAGATACATTAAGGGAGTGTCTCAACACTCTGATTGCCTGCATTTTTACAATGGGAATTCTTTCCCCCAAAATGCCTCACGCTGCATCAACAAAGGCCAAAGAGGAGCTCCCACCACCAAAACAGGTTGCATTGATTGTCTTATCACAGTTTTTCACTGTCAGAACCAAATTATTTTGTGTTGGTATGAAGATATTCAGGGATTTACCAATGTATTTTGGGTGCATGTACTTGGTTATACCTGTCTAATACACTTCTGCATTTTATCTGTCATTTTTGTGGATTTCATGAAACCTTCATTCTATTTGAAGATGCCAGGTGTGGTTTTGCTGGATTATGTTAAGAAAATGATTGCATCTTCCAAAGATGATAATAGCTAGAAAGCAATTAAGTTTCACATGCCTTTTCCTTTGAAGAGCTTGTATTTTGGTGTTGCTCTCACAAAATATTCCCTATCAAAGTCTGAAAGCTATGTTGGCATCATCATCTGCAGAGCCCAAATATACAGGCATTTGAGCTGATTTTGAAACAATGAAATGAAAAAAAAATACAAGAGTTTGCTCATCCCATCCAAGCCAGAACTATTGGTAGCCTCTGTATGGTGAGCTCTATCACATAGAATTCCAATGTTCCACAATATCATCCAGGAAAGCTGCTCCACGTTCTTTAAAATTTTTAATGGTTTTGGAAGCTAGTCATTGATATACTCTGTTAAATGCAGCCTAGAGGGCAGCTTTCTCTCATGAGATAATCTCTCTTGCCTGCAATTTATCTCAGTCATACTAACTCACTGTGTTAAAAGCAGGTGTAATGTTGCCATGCATTTGTACCTGTTGCACCAGATGTCTGTACAGTGTCCACATTTGTTTTATTTGCGAGAGTTTGAATCATATCCCCAGGAAAGAAAGAATGCACTTGAATATTTAACCTTGAATTTTATGCACTTAATGCCTGTGTGATTTGTGATGTTGTACTTTGGAATATCAAGATTAATTAGTCACAAATTGTAACAGTTGTCCTAATATCTATAGATGCCAGACTTGTAAATATGAACTTTTATCTGACAATTTGGAGGAGAGTTAATATAAATTGGGGGAAAGAGCAGGAAAACTGAGTTCTAAATAATACAAGTTATGGGGAAAATGGTGAAAATTTTGTGTTACAGTTGTCTTCCAATCCCAGAAACACGCAGGCATTGACTTCCATTCAGTAGTGGCTCTTATTTGCTGGAGAAGCACATATGAGAAACCATTGTAAGTTTCCTAAAGTTGCTATGAACAGCCTCCAAGCATGCAGACAATGTAGGTAATGCAGTGAGTGTTTCAGATGATAAAGTACAGATTTTAGTACAAAGCAAATATCACTATGCTGGGGGTATCATACATTCCTGTATGAATTTCTTTTCCTGTCATTGGACTGTCATTTCTTTTGGAATCTGATGTGTCAGAATTGCAGACAGTGTTATTGCAGTCATGGATAAAAAAGGTTTATACTGTCATTTTAAATTCGTTTTGTACATTCTGCCTGTGTGTACTCTGTAACTGCATTTTAGTTCTGCCTTATTACTTATAGCTGCATAAACTGCCAAAAGTTTTAGCCCATAATTGCTGAAGTTTGCAATCACAATATTGTTATTCTTGGTGAGGAAAAGGAGAAATCCTTCGTTTTTCCCCCATGTCTTTCAGATATATTGGCCTATTCTCCAAATGACAGGTTCCTGACTGATCAACTATACCACCTGCTACTAAAGCTCAGTAATATTAGTCTGTGCAATGGTTTCATTCTCATCTCACACCTCAGAGATCTTGAGCTCAACCCCAGGCATCCCCTGTGTGTTTAAATCAGCTTAACGGCTCATACAGTGTGCTGATTTCCTTGTAGGCCTCTGTTTTCTCAAAAAGTGATCACCTTTTGCCAATGCCCTCAGGATTAAACAGGGCAGTCCGGTTTTCCTTTTCTGCATTGGCTATACCTTTGTAGTCAATAAAAGACTAACTAGAAAAGAATCAGCTGATGAGAGAATCAATCTTCTGGAAGCCTCCCCACAGTTTTCTCATCATTTTTGTGCCGTCTGTCATCTCAGATTGTAAAATGGAAACCAAAACTCAGTATGTGGGAAGACTTTTAGTGCTCCTTGTTAACAAAAACAGTAAGACCAGGAGTTTTGATCTTGTGAGTGTATAGGTAAACAGTAAGCTGTAAGTGTGCACTCTTGAAGTAGCTTTTCCCTGTTTCTAATGGGGTCTGCAAAAAATTATCAAAGTAGTATCACAAAGGTCTTATAACATAGTGTAGTGTAGATACCCATTCTGAGTAGGTCAAGTTAAATCTGAAGTTCTTCTATGTAACAATACAGGGGTATCTTATAGAACAGCTGTACCATTTACCATGGTATAAAAGCTGTATAAATACAAAAGGGCTGTAAAGTATAAGTGAAGTTTTTTCCCTGTAGCTACTTGCTGAGTTAAAACTGTAGTCCAACTTGATAGCTGGTGTTACACAACAAATTTTAAGTTTTTTTTTGAATAATAGCCTACTTCAAGATGGTTTATAATGACAGATGGACCAACTTAAAAAAGAATCGAAGGTTCATCGTAATCATCATTCTTTACAGTTCTACATTTTTCATTCAAATGTATTGCAGTAATTTACAAATATTAATTCAGTGTGATAATCACCCACCCACGAAGCAGGTCAGCATCTTAGTTTTACAGAAGTTCAAAGCAGGGTACCAAAAAGTTAAAAGCTGTGAGGAATTAAGGGGTCTGTTGGTATGCACCATAAGGCTCATGCAGGGGACTATTTTTTCCACATCATACTTTAACTTTCTTCGAAATCTGATTTTATGCCCTGGAAGGGAATGAGGAACACAGAATATGCAGTGGGGTTATGTTAGTGGCTGGCTGACAGGCATGCAGAAGCATTGAGAGGAAGAAGAGTTTAACTGGCATTACATAAAGTAGTACAGGCGACTCCATCACGATCTTCAGCAGGAAGTGGCCTCTTTCTCTGCCTCCAGGTGCTCTCGGCATTGACATAATATGCCCTATAGTAGCGAAGCTCCTGAGCTTCACACATTCTGGAAAAAAAAACCCTGGCAGGTACAATTTTCTTATGATGAAGTTCTATGGTAGACCTTGTCCACTCTCTCTCATTTGCCTGGCAATTGGATGGTGTATCTGACGTTTATGAAAAGTTCTAAGTTTATCACCTGTGGTTCCTTATTTGACTGGCAGAGCAAAAAGTAAATCTCTGTCCAATAAAGATGGCAAATTACAGGATCTGAGACACACCTCTCTTGCAGCTTTTAGTTATCTAAATCAAATCTAGTAGTTAGAAAACTACTAAGAACATCACTATCAAATACGTTTTGTCAGCAGCTTCGCATGTTGCTATGCTTTCATATTAGAAACACAAAGATGAAGAAATGGTACTTTCCTTTGGGAAAGAGGATGATGTGGCTTGTAATTGTTTGTGGTTGCTAGGGGAGTCCATTTCACAGCCTTGAACCAACACCTGAGAAATTCAGAAACATGGTAAAGAGGTATCTGGCTCTGTTCTTCCTTTAACAGAGTTTTGGAGTATGAAATATTTAGCAGATATTGGCTCACTTAAAAGCCCGGGAGGCATCATTCCAGAGCAGATGAGCCTCCCTATTAAGTATGTCTGAAAGCTTTCAATCTAACCTTCATTTATTTTAAAGCTATGGAAATATTGATGGGTTAGATCTCAGTAAAGTATTACACAAACATATAGGCAGCCCTTTGTTTGGGGCATAGTGCACCAAGGATGAGCATAACTGCAATGGCTTTTCATAGCAGTCATAGATTGTTTCATTCCTTTGCAACTCCAGATGGTCACTGGTCATAGGGTTTCTTTTATTTCTATTTCAGAAAACTTTGCTAAGAAATTTGTTTTAGAGGACATAACTATTGAAGGACATTCATGTTTAGGCAATTGTTTCATTTTTTTAACCACCAGTTTTCTTAAAGTCAGGATTATTTTTAAAAACAGGAGAAACAAAAGCTGTAATGAATACATGGGTTTCAGGGGCAAGCCAACAACACAATGTGGGCCACTGGTCTGGGTTTCTAATCCAGCTGCTGGATTGATAATACCTACTGTAGTAATGCCAACTATCAAACACCATGACACCTGGTAGACATACACAATGCAGGTTTTGATTATAAAAATCCTTTATCTTTTAAATCTTGAAGTATGCTGTATTCAGCAGTACTAGAAATTTGCTTTACAGTCACCTCAACTTGCCATCTGTCAGGTGGCTGCTCTCTTCTCTTACCCTGCTAAATCAAAGTTTCTCAAAGGATTGTTACAGATTTAACTGCTGGTCAAATATTCTCTCTCTTCAAGGCCACTTCAGGTTCATGGCACTATAGTTCTACTCTGGAATGCTGCCTAGATCATCTCATTTTGAAGATAATCTGTTTATCTGAGGTTTGCATGATTTTTGTACATGCTATGTACACACTATACTGAAAACTTTTTTGCTCAATAGTCACCAGCATTTTTACTAGAAATATTTTCATTCAGACTTATGTACTGATGTTTCTCTTATGGTTTAGTGAGCAAATGAACTTTAATTTCCTTTTTACCATGTGTCTGAACCTCATAGGCATTGTGTGTTTAACTAAGGTCTGGCATAACTTGGAATAACCTCTATTTCCTTTTGAGCAGATCAGGACTCACCAAGGTGAAATGTATTTGTCCTTTGGCCGTTATTCTATAATGTCCTGTAGGATAGGTATTTGTCATAAAAACATGATGAAAACATAAAATATTTGATTCATTTAAATAATTTAAAATTTGGGTATCTACATGGTAGATAAAAAGGATATATTTTCATCAGAGCTGCAGTTACAATGATTGGACCAGAATACCACACAAGAAATGTTATCTTCATAGTATTGTTTCCAGTCTGTTGAATTTGTTACTTTCTTCCTTACTGGTAAAAAACTCCAAAAGAAACTCAAACCTCCAAAAGTAACAGTGGGAGATATAAACTGCCCACATCCATCACCTGTTGTCAGTCCAGCTCACCTTTTTCAGAGGAGTACCAAAAATTAAAAATGAAAGAATGGAATGGGATTGTCATCTGCTTGCCACCTATTTTGTCTGTCAGACAATGGTCACAATGCCTGTCTCTGGCTTCCACATAAAGGTCCTGGCAATGCTTAGTGTAAGAATTTCCTGTCACGGTTTTTACCTTCTGTAAATTGGTTAGTCTTATACAACTTGTTAAACTCTACTTTCTCTCTGTTATGCTACATGAAACTGACTTGTTCAGGGCAGAACTTAAGATGAAAAATATTCTCAAATCAAAATCCCTGATTTGTTTTTGGTTGTCCCAAGGTGATTTTACTGCTGCAAATGCATTTTTGAATAGCTTACTCAGAATCTGCTCTCTTATTGCTAATCCAACCTTTTGTGCCATGGCATCAAAGCCCCCCACAATTCGCCCCTTGGAATGCTCAGAAGCTAACATCCAATTAAACCCAGAAAAAGTCTTCCATCTCCTGAGCACACGTAATGTAGAGGACCTAATTTAAAACAGGCTAGAGTATAGGTTTATATTGTGAGGCATCTTTTCTGCATGCAAAGCAGTCTTGATAAAATGAGATACCTACATAAGCACACAAAATCTCTAGGTATAGTTCAGTTAATTGAAGCTATGAGAATTGCTCTTTGGCTCCCCATGAGTCACATATCATGGTTTTTACCAGAGGGCATTTGCTACAATGGCTATAATTTCCACAGTCTCATCAGAGAATAGTTGTCCAGGTGTGTTCATCGCAGTGTGGTGTCCATTGGCACAAAGGCACAGGATTAGGAGTGCAACAAACAAGTCATTCCTACACTGAAGGGAAAAAAATGAATAATGTGAAGAAACAACTGAATAGATAAGGATTAGCATTTACTCTGTGTAGCAGTCAGTCCAGATTGCAGAAATAATGGTGTACCTGTCAATCATAGGCTTAGCTAAAACATTGCATGCATCAACATCTGCCTGCATTGTCATGTGGAACCTTTCGGAACATTAAGTAAAGAATAGAAATCATTGCTAAAAGTGTCTTTATTTTTCCCTTGCTTGAATATTTCTCACACATGGTAAATATAAAAAGATAAACTTAACTAATGGAATGCACTAAGGGTGGGGGAAGAGAATATAAAAGAGAGGTTAGAAAACACAGTCTCCACAGCAGAAAATGAATGATGGATTGCAAATTCGTTAAAACTATGTTACGTAGAGTTGAAATACATTGAACTGCTTCTCTGTGTAAGGCAGACATAGTTTAAGCTAATGTCAGGATTGCATCACTGCAGCCTTTGGGAGCTGAAGCATATTTTTGTGAATTGTGGGGAATGTGGATGTTTTGCAGGCACCTAAGTTCAGAAACTGATCTGCAAACACTCTCTCTTAGCAGACAGGTAAACTGACTCATTAGCAGGATGAGCTCCTGTGTGCTGGTGTGTGTGACACTGCTTCTCAGAGCACTTTCATCTACCTTCTAGTTGATAACTGCTGGACAATTCCATATGAGATGAAGTAGTGATCAAGAAATAATATTTTTGGTCAAAAATGGTATTTAAATTTGTTGGGAAATGGCATTTTGCTGAACTCACAACAGATTTGTGACAAAGGATGAATTTTAGTTTCTCATTCTTGTTTTTTTAAGGAGAATTTTTTTTAGTCTGCCAAGAAACAATTCAGTTTGGGTTAAAACGGTATAACTTTAAAAAGAAAAAAATAGCTATAGCAAAAAGGAAAGACCAAGCTAGATATTTCAGATTGTTGAAACAAGGAACTCTTCAAGTAGGTAAACCTGATTTGTTTTGTTGCTTATTATGAAAAAAGAGGGGTATTATACTTCTGATTTTGAGTATCAGAAATGATCTGATCTTTAAAGTTTTGTCTGGATAAGAAAAGAGCTTTCTATCAACTTCTTCCTGTTATAACATGTTCTACTTCGGGGGTGGGTTGCTTTCTGATTTTATGTCACCATTTCCACTGATAAATGGAGAGACAGACGGTTTCTACCCCTTTCGTTTCAGGTTTAATAACAAGTATTAATTAAAATGTGGTTAACCTTTAAAACAAGCTCATGTGTCAAGTTTCAGAGCTAGAAAAATCTGCTTAATGTAAAAACAAATTTTGATTTCCAGTTGTTTCTGAAAAGTATTCCTGTCAACCAAAGATGTGATAATTTGATACATGCGGCAGTGATGTGTAAGGAACTACTAAATTACCAGCATTACAAATGGCAGCTATTTTTCAAAATTTAAAAGGAGAAAAATCTTATCACCACACATGGAATCTTGTCTTTCCAATCCATCTGTGCTACCCAACCCTTGCCCACGCTGCAATCATATGGGTCATTAAGAGAGGAAATATCTTTTCTACAACTCGGGGTGGCAGTCATAGATGCAAGAGAAGACTGCTCCCACATCTCTTCCTAGGCTTCTTATTGCGCTCCTTCCTTTCTCCTTCTTTGGCTTACAAGGTGCAAAAAATAATATGGAGATAAAGGTGGGAAAACAGTATTTGCACCTCTTAGCAGTTTTAAAAAATTATCCTATATTCTTTTCATTTACGCTTCATGTCTTTAATAATGTCCTTTTTCTTTTACATTCCTAGTATCTTGCAGCATCTCTTTTTTTCTGACTGTCTTTTCTCTCTCTAGTCATTGGGATAGTGTTTTGCCTAGAATGAGAGAAGCTTTTCTAATTTGGTCTTTTCTTTCAGTTCCTATACATTTCCCTCTGATATCAATGTAAGGAGATGCACATGACCTGCCTCCTTTGCTTTTAGCTTGCTTCTTGATATTTTCTCGAAATTCCTTTGGCTTGGCCTAAACTCATCTTCTTGTCAGCTCTGCTTTCTCTTGTTTCTCTCTAGCCTCCATATACCAGTTTCATTCCTTGCAGCTGTCTTTGTATCTGCACAGTTTTTTCCTTGCTTCATTCTTTTTATTGCTGTGAACGCTTTTTTGCATATGCGAGAAAGTAAAAACCTCACCAAATTGTTCATCAGTGATGCAGCATCTTCACCTCTCTTTGAAAGGGGCCATGAAAGAGCAGAAAAGAGAAGGAAAAAGGACATGGGTTAAGTGTTCTAAAAGGATTGGGGATGTGTGAAAGGATTGCCAATCAAATTGAAGAGCGCGAAGAAAAAGAGAGCGTTTTGAAGGAGAAGAGAGGAAATCCAGAAGAGCTATAGGGGAAGAAAAGAGGTGGTGATGAGGAGAAGAGGAAAAGGGTTAGCAATCTGGATGAATCCAGTTTGATGAAACCTTCCAGAAGAAAGTAAGTTAGAAAAGATAGGTGTTGTGGATCCCAGTACACTTATTTCCCCTCCCTACTCCTATTTCCCCTGGTTAGCACAAACTTAGAGCTAAGAGGAGGCAGCATATGCAGGGGATTCACTCAGATTTAGACAGCTGTTTTCTAGCTGTTTTTTTTCTGTCCCCTTTTATTTATTTGTTTTCTTTTTTCTTCCCAGCATTGCACTTGCTTTGTGCTAGCAGAGATCCATTCTGCAAGGTCATTTGACTCTTTTCTCAGATTTACTGAATGGTGCATTGATCTCATAATTATTCAGTGACTGTAGTTACTTCTGAGGTTTTGTTGCTTTCTGTAAATTTATTTTATGAAGTACATGATGAAAATATTGGAGAGTGTGATGAAATAATAAAAAAGGCAGCAGTATTGTAGAAGTGTTTTTGTAGTTGTTTTCTTCCGCCATGGTTTATCTGGCTCTTTCTTCAAAAGTAGATACAGAATGTTTTTAGAGACTCAAGAGATGCACATCAGTCTTCCACTGAAAGTCAAAGGGAGCCTTTAAAATTGTTCCTACAATGTATAAAACATACTCTTTATTTGTTTTGTGATAGAAATTAAAATTTATTTATGCAGTAGAATAGATCTTATTTATTGCATCAAGATCTAAACCTACTTGGTCACAAAACATTTCAGAGCTCTTAGGCAATAATAAAAAACACAACAGGAAATGTAACTTTTGTTTAATTCGTGTTATTATTTTGTATTGTTTATATTACAATTCTACTTCGGAGTCTCTGTGAAGACACTAAAATCTCGCTGCACTACATTCTGTACAAATGCTCAGGAAAACACCATCTTTGTTACGGAGAATTTATTATCCATATAGGTAAGATGAACAAGAGAAGGAAATAAGCACATTTAAGAATGGACTGTATTTTCTAAATCAGTCAACAAGTCAACGGCAGAGGAATATGCACACGGTCTGTGTCTCCTTAGCTCTGTCTATGTCCAGTCCCTGGACCACATCTATTCTTCCCATGCAGGAAGTTAGTGTGTTTTTCTGACTGCCATTTGTTTTTTCCATCTGTGAAAGCCTCAGGACTTTCTCACTTGATCTATAACATTCTCCTCTTTGTGTCTGTAAAACTGGTCATTGTATTCCTAGTTGTGTAAAGCTTTTTTTAGATTCTCTCAACCATACCACGTGCTTCTACTGATGTTCCTTCTAGCCTCCCTGCCACCTTATATATAGAAACTGCTTGTGACTTTGCTGTTCACGTGACTTCTGCCACCTGCAGCATGGACATGAATTTCAGAGCTGTGGTGGCAGAAGCAGCAAAACCTTCTTATCCTAAAATTGAGTGTTAAATCTGTGAACTCAAAATCACTGTGATGAGCTTACTGTGCTGGCAGTGGATAGAAATGATAGAAGTAAAGAAACATTTTATCTTAATAGCGTAAAGGTTTGGTTTTTTTTTGTGGTTAATAACAACAAAAGAACTGGAATAGTCTTATAAGAAAAGTAAAAATCACATATCAGATAATGGGTGAAATGCAGAATCATTGCTGTTCAACTAGCAAAAATAGCCAACCAAAACAGAAACCAAATACAAATAAACCTTTGTGAAGTAGACTCTGTGTAATAAGGTTTTAAAGTTATATTTTAATCCACATCAAAAATTTCAAGAATTGGTTCTCGCTATTTCTTAGGGTTTTATTTATATAGCCCAACTAAAAATAAAAATATATTGCTCAGTATGTGTGCATATACCATTCTAATGTTACCCCTTGACAAATGTCTGCATGCTGCATATACACAAAGTATTTGAGCACATAATGTGATATTTTTTGTATTTGCTACTGCCCAGTGGTCCCTTGTGGACAGGTTGTCAAATCTATTTATGTATTTCATTAGGTATTGCCCTCTTAGCCTAGTGCTAGCTTGGAAAAAGGATATACCCCTATGCTGTTGTTATAGAAGGAATGTTTCTACCATATAAGCAAAAAGATGCCTGGTTTTTGGAAATGAAGGTTGTGAGCTCTGTTCTCCAAGTCTCATGCATATAACCAGCTCCTCACTGTGTATATATGTATTCAGCCACCAGCTTGTATCCACTGGAAAGCTTTTTCTCCTGAAGAATTTCTTTGTTCTGTTTTTATTTCTATAAAATTACTAATGTTCCCAGAAACTCATAAGCATACACAAACCTGAACCACTTCACCTACTCTCAGAGATATGACAAGCTTATTTTCAAGTGTACAGTTCTCCTACAGCTGCTGTACAAAAGATCATATTTATAAAGACGATCTCTTATCTGAAGGAGTAGCTTCATTATTCTTCTTCATTGCCTGATAGCCCCGACTCCGAGAGCTGTGTGAATGGTAACCACAAAGCTGTTCCATTATTTAACTCTAAGCTGCTCTCCATGACTCTCTCTGGGTGGATTTCATCATTTTCCTCCATGTAGGATTTTTTAGTTTGTTCATATTTGAAGAGAAAAATAAAGAGGTATAGAGAATAAAAAACTTGGTAAGGCAAATTTTACCAGTCCTGGAGCCCCTGCAAAGCCATTCATTTGGCGCCCTTGATTATGGTAAAGGTGAAAGCTACCACTTTCATTTTTTTTTCCTTAA
Organism: Tapera naevia; assembly: GCA_033556795.1. Lineage (NCBI taxonomy): Eukaryota > Metazoa > Chordata > Aves > Cuculiformes > Neomorphidae > Tapera > Tapera naevia. The sequence goes on from JAUMJJ010000069.1 coordinate 13,806,178, forward strand.
AGGTGCTTTGTTTTGAGTGAGAGCAATGATAAAAGTCAACACTAACGTTCAGGTTTGAACTGTGTGGGCTGAAATTTTGACCATTTAATTTTATGTGAAAATATCTGAAGTTCTTGCTTTTCACAGCTGCGCAGACTAAAATGTTTACAGCATATTTATAAACAATATTTTGGTTTTTTTCAATTACATTAATAGTATGCATTTCCAGGTGATTTATAGGGAAAAGTCATTTTAAATCTGCTTGTTTCTTTCTGAGTTGAAAGTAAGTCTTGAATTTAAGTTAAAAGCAAATTCTAATAATGTGAAACTGATTTTGAACAGATATATATTTTATTACAATGAGTGCCTTCTGTTTTTTTATCTGATCTACACAACTACTACTACGTTACAGTTTTTACAAATTAACAATTGCCAAATTTAGATTTCGCATTTATAAATTAAAACATTATAAATATTACCTCCTATCATTCTGACATTTTGTGAAAGGAAGATTCTTATACTTTTTTTTAAAAAAAACGCAAACAGAACCAAACAAAATAGAAATAACTATTCTCCTTCAATTTGTTTGATAACCTTCATTAAATTGCTTGTATAGTCTAATTTATGATACATACTAGTTGTGGATTCAAATATGTGTTTATTGGGAGAAGGAAGGGTTGATAACCTTCCATATTAGCAATTCATGATAGGCACTGATATGCCTTTCTCAACTGCACTGCCTGAGGCAGGGTGGGGGTTCCATCATGTACTCTGGTACAGGCTAGAGGACTTCCTCTTTGCCAATTTACACAATATCTGCTTCTGTGTTTAGTGGTGCTGCTCTTTCCATGTACTTCTAAGCCAGTGACTAGTTTCAGAACCTCAGCAAATGTAAAAATTCCCTTTCTGGAGAGATGGCAAATCTTAATTAGTAGATTATTGTCTAATAATTGCTAAATACTTATTTACACTTCAGTTACACTTCAGTAACTCAGACCTTTTTTTTCCTAGAAATCTAATGCAGGAGGTCAAAGTTATCACTGTAACTCTTCAGCCCATGGTACAGTTACTTCCTAGACTTGGCAACCAGGCTTGCAGGACAACCAGGACAGCAACAGTCCATTTTTTATCTAAAATAACAAAAATATTTGTCTAACTGGATGAAGCTCAACAGCCTTCCTGATGCTGTAGCCCAATGGGCATGCAGGCAGTGTTGCGAGGCAAAGCTCCTTCATCTGCTGGCTCAAATCTCACGGGAGCTACTCGAATGATGAAAAATGATTATGGTTGTCACCCATGATGGGACTACTGTGGACGAAAGGCACAGAGGTTTTTACAGTTTTAGAGACAATATTCAATCAGAAGAAGACACGTAGAGGAGTAAGGAGCTGGGTGGCACAACTGCCATGGAGATTTTCTAGGCTAGAGTATCATAGTGTGGACTCAGGGAATTGTAAGCAGAGAACTGAGTTAAGGTGAAAAATGCCTCTCTAAAATGTTTTTTACAGTGTTTGGACCATGATACTGAGACTCTCAAAATTCTTTAGTATAGCAAAAATTCCTATGCTATCTGTAAGTAAGTGATTGTCCCTTTTTTTCCCCCACTGGACTGCATATATGGTTAAAATTAAGTTAGTGCTTAGATCTTCACGGGAATGGCAGGGGTAAGATGACAGGAGGGACAATTTAGTCTGTTTCAACTGACTAAAAAAACCATCTAAGAAATCATGCTTTCTAAAAGAGACAAATTTTAAAATACCTTCTGTATTTGAAAATATTTTAATTTATAACTCAAATTATTTTTCCATAATGCTCAGACATATACAAATATAAAAGATTCTTTTAATTCTCTGACCTTTATCTTCTGTAACTCAATTTTTGGTTTTATTTTCTGTGTGATTTTGGTTTTTTTTCCTTTCTGCTTTTTAAATGTTGACGTTGATTTAAATATCAGTGTGTCTGAAACATGGTGTAGCAGGAGAAGGGAACTGAATGGACTGGAACCTCTTCTGTTATTAGTACTCCAAATTGAAAAGGATTTTATTTACCTTGTATCTAAGCTTCAGTATCATGAGGGATGACTGAGAACCCACGTCTTATCCCCAGAGTAAAGAGGCTGCGTGTGTTAAGTCACGTACAATGCTGCTTTTAAGCTTCAGATTGGCTTTAGGGCATATATTAAGGAAGTTTCTAATAATTGAAGATTTTTTTTTTTGAAGGAATTAATTTCTCTGAGTTAGTGGTATACTCCTAAACTAGCTGGCTATGTTAGAGCAGGTTATGCTGAAAGGCGTTCAATGGTTGCCAAAAGCAGTCACAAACCCTGTTAAAACCAATGAGCGTGCCAAGTGCTCTTTTAGACTCATCAGGAGGGCTTAGTGCTCCTGGGAGACTCCCCAGGAGCCGAGTTTAGTGACAAGCTGTGTTTGGGCTTTTGGATTATAGCAAAAGTTTAACAAAAACTTTTAATGCTCAATTTAAAATGCTCCTGGTCCGAGAATGTAACATTTGGTGAGTAGGTTATAATTGTCACAAAGGACATGATCCAGCACATGGTTAAGTCAAGGGGGCAATTTTATTGACTTGAATAGCTGTTGGATGAAGCCCAGATTTGTGAGTTAACAATGATCTGTGTTTCAGTGAGTAAAAGTTAAAATTCTGTGGACAGTTAAAAAAAATCTTGGAAGGGCTTGTTTATTTTTGGTGTAATCTTCAAATTTGCTTGGAGGTTTTTCTGTTATGTTTATGGTGATAATGTTAACGTGGCCTGGGACTGTCTGTATTTGATAGTGGCTTGGAAAATTAACCTTGCTGTAAATTAAACAGAGATGCATTAGGAAAGGTATTGTGTAATACCTTTAAAATACCTCTACCATTTAAAAGGTCAAACGAATTTGAAATGTTGTCAGGATGCATGTAAAAATTCACTAGAAAAATGTTGGCTTAATTAATATTACTTATATGAAAATGAATGAAATCTATGAATTTAAACAGTAACTCTAGAGAAAAAAATCCTGTAAAACTGATTTTCAATGACTATACCAATATTATATCATTGACTAACATCGTGTTTAAAAAAAAAAAATATAAAAATTCTATGACGTTTCTTTCTTTCCTGCTGCTAGACCCTCCTAATTCCTATATTTAAGACAGCTCAGATCATCACTTATTACTCTATATTTAGAACTCTTCACAAAGTAAGCCAACAACATTTCATTAGGCCATATATCTTTTTTCTGCTGAGAGATTTTAAGGACTAGATGCAAAATTTCAAATAGTGAGGCATTTCTCATGTGCATCTTCTGAACTTTCTAAAATGAAAAGAAAAACTATCCACTATTGACTACTTCTAGTAAGCATTGTGGTTGTCTTGTTAGACTGCTTTCTTCAGTTACAGAATATAATTAGAGTTGGAAATTTCTTTTCTTTCCAAAGATGCATCCTCATCTCTTTCTTGTGATTTGTTTCCATAAGTACAGTGTTCATTCTGCAATATTTGCACTTGTTCTGCAGCAAGAAATGTTATAATGAGGGACATATAGGAATCCCCCAATCAAAAAAATAATACACTGCTTCTTTAGAGTTTGTCTCTAGAAGGGAAGTGTTTTCATTTTCTGATTATTCGTTGTATGTTCTAGTGAATGATCTGAATCATACTTTAAAATTAAATTTTTATTGGGTATTAATGAATTATTTATTTATTTTAAAATGTAGTCATCCGCAATCAAATTTTTTCCTTCAGTTTCTATATTTGGAATCTGCTGATAGTTACTGGAAACTGTTTGGGGATTGCAACACTCAGCACTATTGTATTGTGATCAATAATTAAATTTAGTGCTGACATGCAACTAGTTTATGCAGCAGCCTCTGACAATCCATCTTGCAAAATTAATTCTTTCCAATTTATTTAAAAGGAAACTTGAACAATAAAATAATTCAGATAAGTACCAATGCAAGATTATTTCTGGTCAATATTACTTTATTATAAATTGGGTCTACATCCTCATTAGTAAATTAACTGTCAAACCTGAAAACAGATTTTTTTTTTCTTTTGTTTAAAGGTAATTATTGGTACTGAAGACAAGAAGGCACTTAACCTTGCTGTGCAGTGGTCCTTACCACAGTGTTTTTATTCCAGGCTATAACTACCCATCAAAGCTGCAGAGGGAAAATAATTAGTGATATTAAATGGATGGAATATTAACTATTAAAAAGCATATTCACTCAAAGCTGCCTGGGTCTTTCATATTCTTTGTCAACAAAGTGTTTTTCTCTTTGGGACTTGAGTTTTTTTGGTTCTTTTTCCCCCAGACATTAAAAAAAAACATAGCTAAATCTATGAAAAAAGAAACTTTAATTAACACTTACTTAAAACTCTGGAAAAAAATAAATCAAAATCATTAGTTTAAGTGAAAAGAAATATTGTGTCTACTTTAAAGGAAATGAGACATTTATAAGGAACATTTAAAGGAATAAAATATTTGTAAAGTATATTCTTTTCTAAAAAGTGTAAATATGAATTCAAAGTATTTTCTTAGAAAAATTACTTGCTGTGAAAATGAACAGTCTTCCATTTCACTGCTACCTCGATTCAGTAGCTTACTCTGTTTACTCCTGCTTAATATGTATGACTAGTTGAGTGTTTGTAAAAGCTCCATCTTTCTAAGGATTTGTGCATAACAGGGTGTAGAATTTGAGAGTTCTGTTTTCAGTGTTGATGAATGACAGCTATTAGAATTGTTATAATTATTCCGTAAATATATTTTGAATCTGTAAGAAGCTCCAGAACCAAACAGAAGAGAACAGGTACAACTGCAATTTTATTCAATTATCTATTTTAAGTGAAAGGCATTATAGTTTGCTGTGTGGCTATGTGAGCACTGGAACTTCTGGGACCTGGTCTCAATTTCAGGGCTGGCCGTGAGCGCTTACTGCCATGCACTGTGCAGCTGGAGGTAGCTATTTTCTTTCTTGGAGCCTTGAGAGTTGACTGGTATTTCAGCTCCTCCTGCAGCTTTGTTTTCATCTGTTCTCTAAGAGGATGATGCTTCTCTGCCTGGCCACCTTTTCCCACCACACGAATGGGAAACTGAATTCTTCTGAAATCTCTGTCTCTAAATTAAATTTGATGATAATCAGTAGATGAATTCTGAAGAGTTACTAGTGGGACAGCTAGTATTTTTAAAAATATGATTCAAAGAAATAAACCCTTTAATTTCATGTGCATTTTGGGGAGTGGCCATGCTGCACAGTATCCAATGAGCAGCAATAAAGATAATTTGTTCGAAGTGAAACATGTCATTTTGACTGGGAAGGATTAAGCTTTGTTATATTTCTGTTTGAACAGGAAGATACCTGTCAAAATTGAGAGAGGAAGCACGAGGGAGGAAAAAAAACCCACACATAAAAAAGGCAGTATTTGGCAAGAGCATAGGAAAGTAAAAATTATGTCTATATTCTGAGTTCAAAATGTGGTAAAAGATCTAAGAATTCTTTTCATAAGCTGTATATTATAAAATATCATATTATGCAACAAATGCTTATTAGATCTAAAGGAATAAAGGAAATTACGATAAATTATCTACGGGTTATTGGTTACCCACCACAAACATGAGATTAAATTCATACTTCAATTTATCCACAGTAACATGCTGGAAAATGCTGTGTGGAATGTATCTTCCATTCTTAAGTCCATTCTTAAGTATAGTTTCAGCTGAAGGCAGCATTCACTTTTTTGTAAACTGCTAGTTTTTTAATTTTCTGAAAAAAATCCTGCCCCCCCCCCAGACTTATAACTTCAACAGTGCTGGACCAGATGACCGCAGTGTGCAGTAATGTGTGCGTAAAGGAGAGCACGAGATGAATGTGTACAAGAATGGAGGGGCCTTCAGTTAGTGTAGGAAAAGAAATCTGCAGTTTATATCACAGCTAAAGAAGGATTAGAAAAGTGGGTCACTGCACTACTATTCTTACTCCTTCTGTTCTTGTACATGCAAAAAGAAGCAAGATGGTATGTATGCAGATGACTATGGAGGGCAAGTGTAAAGGTTAATGTATATACTTCTACCCTGGATTTCACAACAGGCCCAGTGATCGCACAGCCTATAAAGGTGAAAAAGATTTTTTGCCAACCAAGTCTACAACCAAATAGGAATCTTTATGTGCTTTGTGTAGTTCTGATACATAAAGTACACAGTGGTTTGAGGTAAAATTAACAATAGTTTTCTTTTATTGAGAAGTATTGAAAAGGTCCTCTATTTGGATTTTCTTTAGGAGTATTGAGTGGTTCTTGCAATAACTAAATTACTGTCAGTTGTATAAAACTTTAATATTCAGGTAATATAATATGCCATTTTAGTGTAAATATACTGCCTTTTACTCAAACAGTTACCATTTTGGCCAGTATTGCTTTTTGTTTGTTTCATGCTGATTTGTGTAGGAGGGTTAGCTTTTTAGTGTATCTGGGAGTGCATAATCATGACATGCCTCCACTTTGTCATCTTGTGCGTGATATTTTGATATTTGTCAATTTTGTCAATACTGTGTGTGGACAGAGATGTATATTATAATAATTTCTGTACTCTATGCCAGAATACAGCCTGAAAATGAGCTGAGTCAGAATGCAGCTTTTTAGAAATAAGTCATGGAAATAAAATAACCTCTGCTATGCAGGCAATAAAGATGCCACTCTGAACATAACATATCTCTTAGGAGCTCATTTCAAAGGGGTAAAATGAGGCACATGAGTTCTGGGAAATTATTTTTGCTTCCAGTGAAATCAATCAGTGGAGGAGAGGGCCTTGCATGACGGATAGACACTTCCTTTTATCGAGCTAAATAATTTTCTAATAAGGGTTGAATAAATTCTGCTGTTAACCACAAGGAATGTGTTGATTAAGCAACGAATTGAACACAGTGATCTACAATGCTAAATATTTGTTAGGAACTGCGCTATTGCAAATACTTGGTTAATAACAAATGCTATAAGTTGTTGCGTCGAACTGAATTTCTTTGAGAATTAAAAAGAGTACTTTTATATCTGAAACACGTTATATCAATTAATACAGATTTACTGAGTATCTGTTCAGTACTTTGTCTTACCTACATTTTCTGTTGCAATCAATAAAATGAAAGTACATCTTGACTCATTAGGCAGCTGACTGTTTATTATTTTCAGAGTTACAATGCAGACTAGTCTGAATTAGAGAGCTATGTATTATTTACGATTTTATATGGCAGAATACATTGAAAGATTGTAAAAGTATTTTCAGAAAGTTAAGGGAGAGCATGAGACATGTATCTTAATTAGGATCAGCTATTTTATTTTGCATGTATATTTTTAAAACAGCCATTCATAGTTTTTAAAATAAAAAGCATTTTGGTTTTGAACCAAAGTCTTTGAGAATAAATTTTTCTTCACCTTAACTGTGAAGCTAATTTAAAAATATTGTTAGTAGTGAATATGATTTTAGTCAGGAAATCAAGATGTGAATTTTTGAACATGTTTCTCCAAAGGTGCACTTCTGAAATTATTACTGTGAAAGTAATTTATTTCAGCCAAACACTCTTCCCACATATTGTTAACAGGAGTCTGCACTCCAACTCATTTAACAGCTTTTTAATTCAGTAGTTATTTCATTTTAATAGAGCCATTTCTTCATCATTCTGCATTTAGTGATAAATGGTGCCAGAACATATGATAAATTAAACCATGAAGAACTGTGCTAAAGTAGTCTAAAGGTTTTAACTTGAAAAGAAGAAGCACCTAGTTTGCTCAGCATAGCCATCTGAGAGTTCATATAGAGAAAAACACTTCATCTCAAAGCTAAACTGTGAAATAAATTAGAAAGTAAAGTTTTAAACTATAACTCCTTTTGGAAAGTTCATCCTGGCAATAGCAACCAAGCCTGTACAATTACATAACGCATAATGGTCCCAGCAGTCTGTAAAAACATCTCAAAAAATATAAGCTTCATTCTTTGCAACGTTGAATAGTTTAGATGATACTTTTTAAAAAATCTGAAATTAATGCATCTCAGAAACCCAACACCAATTTGTTAGAGTCTAAGCCCTGAATGGACAGCAAAACCTACCCCAACATTTATGTAAATTGCAAAGATAAGCAGTTTTTATTTAACATCCAAAATTCAAGTCCTTTTGGGTTGGGCTGTTTCTTTTTTTTGCTTGTTTTGTTTTAAACACAGATAAATAGACTGGAACTAACACATCTACACAAGTATTAGAAAACTCTAGTGCTGTAATTCAGCAATATGGACCATTTTTTTTATGCCTTCTTCATTTTGACTCAGTATGTTGAACACAGCTTTCCTTTGCGCTCCCTGTTTTAGAGAAACATGCACTAGCCAGTCATCTACAACTTCTTTGCAAAGAACCCTTTGGCTTCCTCATGGTTTGATGAAGTATTCAAAATTTTCTGTGGAAAATAACCAACAAAATGGTGTAGGAACTAACATATAAGTGTGTTTTGAAGTAGGTCATTCATTACAATATGCATAGAATGTATCGGCTTTCTGTTCTTGGCATTCCTGTAACTATACCTTTTCAATTCTGAGATCTACTTGATATGGTGAAGGTAAATTTGATGGTAATGGAGTGCTTAGATAAATGATAATGAGGTGTGAAACCCTTTTGAATATGTTTGAATCTGTCTGTAGAGAACTAAAGTAACCATTAAGCACGTCCATGCTGTGGTCTGTGTGAAATGAATCTGAGATCTTAGTTCAGCTTCTAATGAATGCCTCTTTTTCATTTTTTCTTAAAGACCTTCCTACTTAAGCAAGTTCATGTTGGTAGTATGAAATAAAAGAACCATCAAGCAGGTGTTATCTTGGGAAGTGAGTTAAAAGTTCAAAGTTATTGAAAGATTAGTCCAGTTTGTTAATTACATTTAAAATTGAACATTTTTCTGAGAAATCCCTTAAAATTGTTATAAGTATTAAAAATATTATTTCAAAACAGAAAAAACCATAATTTAAGTTTAACAGTGAAGTGTGCTTTTTTATTACTTAGTATAGGCTGTTTTTATAGTGTATCTTTAAACACTTTAAATCAAGATCTCACTCCAAATGAGTTGTTAGCAAAGTGAGTTTTTAGCCAAATTGACTTAGGAAATTGAAGTATTTGGTGATCACGTAGGCAAACTTCTAGAAGACTGAAGAAGGCCTAATGACAGCCTTGCTGTTCAAAATATCAATGAGAGAAAAGACAAAGACAATTTTCTGTGCTTTGAAATGGTGGAGTTTTTTTTGTAGCTGGTGGTTAAGAAAAATATAGCCACTTATGCTCTTCAGCATTGCGTTGTGTCAAACCTGCCATTTTGTCATTTGTTAGGAGCAAATACCTAAGGTATTACTCTAATAGCAACGAGGTGTGTCCAGCCATAAGGACTTGAACTTCTAATGTTAAGCTGGAGCATATGAATTGTAAAGCTCAGGCTTAAAAATCTCTGAACACATGATTTCCTGGGTGGTTCTGAGATGTGGTATTTAGAGGCAATTAATTTCACATGTAGCAAACAACAGTTTTACTGAAATCAGTTAAAAAGCTTTAGTTTGTATTTGAATGCCTACGTGTCTTAATATGGGCACAATTGTCATTTGTGATCATTTTCCTTTTAAAAGGACTATAAAAAGTATGTACCATAGATGTTTTTCAGGCAGTGGTGTTCTGAGATAAAATAGCCCTGTTTTAAAGAGAGGCTATGAAGGATGGATGCTTTCTTGTTAACCTGGCTATTGCTGTAAAATGAAATAATGTTTCTGAATTATCAGCCCTGTTTGCAAAAAGCTCTGTGTGAACAGATTAAGTGCTCTGATTTTCAAATCTACCCACATTAAGTTCAATCTCTGTATAATGCTGTCAGAAGTTGATAAAGTGCAACATTGGAAATGTGTTTGTATAATAATTGTTTGATTTCTGAAATATTGTAGTAAAGCAAAAGGAATTTTCTGACATACGTGAGAATGTAAGAGCAGCTGTACTGTGTTATCCCAAAGATCTATGTACCTCAATAGCTTCCAGCAGACTCCAATCCTGGCTATGTGAGGAAATTTAGACAAGCAGATATCACAAACATGAGCAGGAGGGAATCATGAAGTCCATATTAGTGCCCAGCTGCCAATGTAGGACACTGACTGCTTGCATTTCAGGGATAGCAAACAAAATGTCTGGAGTAAGCAAACTGGCCGAAGAGAAAAGAAGTTAACAGTGCTGCCTCATAGAGCGAGGGTATAAAAGGGAAAACAACAAGAAAAAGCAGCCATTTATAAAATTGCCCAAGCAAGTTTGTTTAGGGTTGATATTTTGTTTTCAAGTGGCCTACTAGTTAATTTCAGTTCAAATGTAGCTTTATACCTCAGATAGAATGTGCTAGTAACGAGGATGGGGGCGTGATCATAAGAGAGAGTATTACATAGTGAATGGCAATATTGGTATTTTGTACTTGTATTTTTTAATTGTATGCTGGGAATTCAAGAATTTGAGCCCATTTAGTTATTTTTTTTCCTCCTAAAAGAAACTAAATGCCTTAAACTTTTTGGAAAGTTAGGAAAGTTTCTGACAGATTGAGGGCAAAATCCCTTACGGAGCTGCCATAGTGCTTTAAATGGACAGTCACACCACAATATACTTTATTTCCTACTCGTCTAACACTTCTTTTGTATACTGCTTATTACAATGTCTGGCCTTGGTAGATTTTTCCACTAAGGGCAGCAGTGCAAGAAAACTCTACCTAAATTCTTTTAGTGTCCAATTCTCCCCCCAGCTTAAGTTCATAACCCCTTGTACTTCTATTTAACACCAGCTCAGATAGCCTGCAGCATCTCTCCTTTCTGTTCCCTTCAGGATTGTGTGTACCTTAATAGAGTTTCCTCTTAATCGCCTTTGCTTTTGAAAAACAGCCACAAAATTTCCCTTAACTTTATAAATAATAAAGCTTTCCACATCGTAGTCTTACCATGTAAAGCTGCTCTCCTTGTTGTAACTCAGCAATAGTAAACTATTCTTTGCCTAGTGAGGTGATGACTTACTGGTGTTATACCACGCTGGCGGGATCGCTTGCTCATTATGGAGTGCTTTCCTTGATGCACTTCTGCTGCTTGTCCCATTCAGAATGTGTTTTGCCTTTTCACCATGGTGAATAGCTACAATATGACCAATAGTACCTATTGCCATAAATGCCGATACATTGTATTTTAAAATATTCCTATTGCATTTGTGCAAAGGAAATTAATTTTGATCTCAGATTTCTCATTTCTTCATTATTTTATGATTTTTATGATGACTTCTGGAATTCACTTTTATGCATTCAGACTCCTAAGATTTTCTGACCTGTATTGCTCTTCATTTTTGTATTGACTGAATCCCCCACGCCATTTTTGTGTCAGCAAAAACTGTCTCACCTTTCTTCACATTTCTTCTGCCAGGTCATCAATACAGAAAAGAGAAAAAAAACCAAACAAACTCAACAGTGTAGATTCTAATGCTCACAGCATTATCCTAGTTATCAGCTCCCTACATCCCCACAAGTAACCTTTGTATCAGATATCCAAGCCAGTTCTCTAGCCACCTCTAGTGCTATATTTTCTTGACCTTTACAGGGCAGACTTTTCTGTAATTCTGTATCAGAAGCATTCCTTAATTCCAATGTGTTTTGTCTGAAATGTCTCTAGTCAAGACTTTTGTTACTTTAACAAAAGAACTGTGAAATTTCCCATTCTTCGTAATCAATTTAGATTTTCTTTTTCCTTACTTTTTTCTGTGTATCTGCATCTTGCTATGGTCTTGCTGTAATAGTCACATATGACAACAAATTTCATTTAGTTTTGTCCTGTACCTGTAAGATTTGCTACTAGTCTTTGCTGCTCCATGTCACAGCATCAAGACAAAACTCTTCATCTTGTGCTAATATGCCTTAAAGACACATTTTGGAGGTTGAAAACAATTGTAATTTTAGTGCCTAACAAACGACTATATAGATTGTTATTATATATTAATTCCCCGGAGTGTCTTAACTTTTCAATTGTAATTATTGTCCAACCTTACGTTTCCTGTCCATTTGCAGCTTTTTGTCCTCACTTTCAGTATGAAGATATTCATGCTGCTGTTTGAGGCAGAATAGTATCTGGTGAATAGTTCTACATTTTGAGAGAAACACACTGATCACATTCTGCAGAATTTTAATAGACAGGTATGCCAAGTACCACGTCTGTAGTTTACTGCAAGTTTGTTTAAGAATCAAATATTGTAACATCTCTAGCTGGAAACAGTTGCATCTGTTTAGTTTTGGGTTTTTTTTAAACAATGCCAGTCCAATAAAAATACCATGTTATCATTGAGTTATTTCTATCTGCATGGTAAGTCTAGGAGGCATGAAATGAGAGGTGTGTGATACCAAAATTGCTTGTTTCCCTGGGAACTGCCGGTATGTTTTTGCTGTGTAGCACTTCCAATGTGTTTTGTGAGCATTTCTTGACAAAAGTGGATAGATGATACCTTCTAGTGTATAAATAAAATGCATGGTGCACTATCTCTGTGGAATAATTGCTCGAATTCTCCTTCTTTCTTTAAGTAAATAACTAAGGATCTGACTTCCTGTTCTGTCTGAATTTAGTTTCATGAAATCTTTATAGGGAACGCTTGTGACTTTTATCCAAATTATTTATAGGCATTCCAAATAGAGATTTTGATCTCTGTTTGTGACATGAACAGGAGATTTTTTTAAATTTTGTATAGTTTTGATGCCCTCTTCTGCTGCTCAGAAGTCATTTAAAATAACATTGTTAATTGATACAGGGTTAATTATTCAATGGGTCACTGACAAAGCAGAAAAAAGTTGTGTTGGACAGGTTTAAAAAAAAAAGAAAATATCTGTTCTCTACTTCTTGAATTATTGTCTAATACAGTGGCACATTGCAAAAATGACATGCAATGGATGTCATCGTTTAACAGCTTTCTTTGTTCATCAGTTGTTCACAGATAGGGTCCAGAATTTTAGAATTTGGACACAGGAAACTCCAGTGAAAAGGACCACATTGAGATTCTCCTGGAGGAGACTTACCTCTAAAATAATACATTGATATTCAAACTATTCTTTGTTCATTTGACTAATGAGGCTTTTGTTAGTTTCATGTGCTAAAGACAGTGGCTCTTCAACTGCTTATTAAAAAGGTCTGACTGACTGACTTACACATTAATGATAGAGAGGAACACCTCATTTAAAGAGATATGACTGTGAAGCAGAGAATAGACATCAAATCCCGGTGTTAAAGCATATTCTGGGGAAAAAAAAAGCAGATATGTGAGATTCTCTGCTGTGGTGATAGGTACAGGCCTTTGAAAAAAAACAGAGATCTGCAAGACTGTTTTTTCTTTTTTTTTTTTATTCCCCCTCTCCTCCTTTCCTTTTACACCCCTCTTTCGCTGTCACATCTATTCTAAAGATTTTCCAAAAGAGGACATAGAAGAGGATTTGGTGGAAATGCATCAATAGGCTGAAAAGGGTAAAGCATATTTTCAAGAATGCTACAACCTATGAAAGACGAATAAATGAAGAAGTATGGGGGAAACTCAGTACACCCCAAGTAATGTGAAGTGGAACAAAGTGTAAAAATATGGCCAAATATTCTTTTTTTCCCATATTTTTTTTCCTAAAACAGCTTCTTCCTAATGTTTCTCAAAAAACCCTTAAGCCATTTGTAGAAAAAATAGGCTTCTTATTTAAAAATGAAGATTTTTCCAGCTATCGAAATGTCTATCACTGTTTAGAAAACAGGTGTCTTTGGAAGCTTTAGTGGATTTTCTGAGAAGATGAGTAATTTGAAATTTTGTTTCCTATGAAAAATTTGACTTACATCAGACACAAAAATTTAAGAACAGGTCTGCATCAGTATATTGCATTTTGGACATTTTGTATTACTGGCTATAACTGTTTCTTTTTTCTAATTTCAAGTTGTAGGAAGATAATAATTTTAACAGCAATCTCTCAATCTCATATATGAAATGGGGAATGTTCTATATTCTGTGATGCAAAATACTGGTTAAGTCATTGTCATGTAACTTTATATATATATGTTTTTAGCTGCTGTTCAGAATTTTCAGATGCCTGAGAACTGGAACTTTCATTTCTAGAATGGGTCAACTTGCCATTTTCTTTTAGACTCTTTTTACCAAAACTACTTTATTTGTAATAAGCAGTGAAAAGTGACTGTTTTCTCATGCTGTCAAAGATGTTCTTGCAAAATTTGTTAATTCCTGCCACTGTAGTACAGATGTCACAGCACCTTAATCCCTTTCTCAATCATTTTTGGGCAGAACAAATTGCTAGGTAAGACTCCCCAGGAACTAACAAGCCACGATTTTTTTACCTCAAGCAGTTTCCTGTAACTCATTTGGTTGTTTTGGATTAACTTGTTGCTTTTATTCCCCTCACAGAAGCTTTTGGTCTCTGTAGCAAAGTATTCCTTACTGGACATCGGTTCACTTCAGGGAACCTGTGGTTTGTGGCTGTGTACTGAGTCTATCTGTGAAACCCACCAATTTTGTCAAATTTTAGGTAAATTAATATTGCACAGAGGAGCAGTTGAGGATTTTGCCACTTTATTAACACATAGGCCTTTTTCAATGTTGTGCTCTGAGCAGAGTCAACATTCCCCTTCTAAAGGTTTCTGACAATCTCTTTTCATTCAAGTCTCAATAAGTATTCACATTAAATGGAGTCTGAGTGTTGATGGATTGCAAAATGTTTTTTTTTAATTTTAAGGATGTATTTTTTTCCGCAGGCTTTTTTGTCTGTGGTTACCACTGTAAATTGCTAAATGAAACTCTGAGAATGTTAAGATACTGACAGCTAAAAAGAGAAGACAGTTTCTTATAATCTGGTGACATAAAAATATCTAATTCCTTTGTCTCCAGAATTGTTCACTGGCTCCAATATATTTGCCTTGTGTACCTGCATCTCATGTCCTTCCGTAAGTAGTGACTGCATCACATGGTTCATGGATGACAGATTAATGGCATTTTAAATTCTATGTTCAGTGTAAACATTTTAGGATGTAAATGTAAACAAAACATAAATTAAGAATAATAATGTTTAAATTTGAACTACAAGTACTTCTTCCCTCTTGGAAGTCAGCTTGTAGTAATTATGTAGTATCTTCTAGAATAAAGCCTGGAAATGCCTGCAAGCAGTGTAAAACTATACAATGCCTAGCAGCTTTCAAAAAAAAATGAAGATGGAAAGTTGGACTGGCCCTGCAAGAGGCTTTCTTTTACAATTCTGCATGCTCTGAGGCATGAGCACCCTCTGTAGATCCAAATAATGTAAACAAGATTGATATTGCTAGCTATTGTATCATTTCCGAATGTAGTCATACAGCACGATCAGTATGAGATGATGTTAATATAAGGTTTGATCTTGTGAGGTACAGAATATATCTCTGGAGATTCCACAAGTATAGCAAGAGCTATGAATGCCCTGCAAATGGCTGGCAGCAATTGCAGTCCCAATGAGTGTTTTTGTGTATGAATCCTTTACAGTCCTGTTTATTGCCACGGTATATTTTGTTATATATAATCTGTTGCAACAATACAAGGTTTCATTTTTCCCTTAATTTTTTTGGTTTTGACAGTGTTGTAAAGAGCTCTGAGCTAACATTTACATATGCTGAACAAGTCCTCCAAATATGTGTACTTTGGGCCTAAGTCTGGAACGCCATTTAACTGTTAGGCAGTGACAAAGGCCAAATCAAAGATTGAACTGCTAACTGCTCCAAAGATGGGGGCTAGAAAAGGTGTTAACACTTCAAAGTAATTGTCATACTCTCTTTCTGGAGTGTTTTTTGAGGTGGGTATTTTGTGCATGTTATTGTGTCGTTCAAGGCTTGAACGTGGCAATGAGAGAGAGAAGGCAAACTTGAAAGAGTTTTTTATCATTAAACATCAGAAATACTTTAATTAAGATATCGCTGGGTTCATGTGAGTTTGCTAGACCTCACGCACTGGGAGGGTTTTCTAAGCTCTTGAAACTAATTCTTAATGATACTGCTTCCAGAGAATATTTCTGAAGAGAATCACTGAAAAATGAAATATATTGTATTATCATATCAATTATCATATCATGTACCGTTATTGTTATAACCTATTATAACTGATTTACATGAAAAATAAGTATAAAAATCTAGTAGTCTTTCCAGAGAAAGGGAAACAAAACCATCTCAGTTTTGGTTAAGAGTTTGGTTCCTCTGTAACTTTGCTAATTTTACTTAAATCTCTTTGTGCTGGTTTTCTTGATCTTCTTGCTAAGGATGAGTAAAATATCTTTGTTTTAAAAGCAGTTCTATTACCTTTTAATGCGACCATCGTTACAAAAGTGAATATATAAATGAGAACCTTTATGCCTCAGTCTCCCATCTCTAAAATGGGAATGATGCAATAACAATATTTCTTGCTTCATAGGCTCTTCAGAAGTGGAATCCTTCAATGTTTGAGAGGTGTTTGATATTATGGAAATGAAGGCAATAGGAAAACTCATTAACTTGTTAATAATTAATTAGCTAATAATTGTGAAAGTAATAATAGAAAATGGAAAGCACTGTACAATGAAATGCTTGGTATTACTATTACTAAGAATGTGTCTTATTTTTGATGATTGTTAAGCTGACAAAGAAAAGGGAAAAAGGCAACAAATGGACACCTTTCCTCAGGACAGAAAATAATACAGAATATAAATACTGTATCTTCAAAAGACACAGCAGAAAACATATTAGACTGGATGTGGTATTCTTCTCATAAAGAAACATCTTATTTCAATTAGATTCCTATAAACTATTTATCCTGGTATGAAGTGGGTAGGCAACAGCACTTTTAGATCAAAATATTTCCACGTAATTTGAAGAAGTTACATGACTTGTGAAATTATATTTAAATCAGGTTCTTTGAAAAGATTTCCACATAGGTAAATAGATACATTTATCTATTTATTTTTTAATAAACCCCTATTAAGGTTTCTTGAAATACTAGATTACTGTGTCAATGATTTACTTACATGGATATTGTTAATGTTTTCTTCTTTACACAATCATATTAAATTTTAATGACATGGATTGTAATATCTAACTGGTATCTGGAAGCTTGTGGATAGCCCAAAGGTTTTATACAAATTTATATGTATAAAGCTCTCACTGATATACTTTGCCAGTAGATATTGTACCTTGAGTAGTCAGCTCTGCAAATCCCTTCTCACAAAAGATTAAAAACATCCTCCTATTACATCTAGAGACTTCTTTCTGGTATTCAAAGACATGAATATATTTAGAAAAATGTATATGATTTTTAATGCCTTAAACCAAAAAGCTACCTTGATTCCCATTAAAAACTGGAATATTTAATGTATTTGCTTCTTCTGTGGCACTTTTTGATATTGTGAAGAAGAACAAAAAAGATTTCTGAGAACATATAAAACAAAAAACTGTGTTTGAAGTAGTATAATAAAACAACCTTCTTCTTTTAATGCTAAGTCCCTTTTTAATGAAGATCCTCTGGCAGCTCTTGAATGTATAACTAGTTTATATCATGGGATGAAGCTGTCTGTTCTGATGATTGACATGAGCCGACATTACAATGTGATTCTGAAAATTAGTCCATAGAGGTCCTTTTCAGGTACTACTCAGACTGAGAGCTGCCCTCCAACTACAGTAGAGCCTTTTTAACCCCACTCATTGGTATTCTAATCTGGAAGTGCTGTCCTGCTTTTTAAATAACTCAGGCATTCAGGCTAGTACCCCCCTTGACACATTACTTAGCCAAAGGATTCAAATGAGATTCAAGAAACATGCAGTACAGCACAAAGGGATTGAATATGCACAATTAATAATCACACAGTTAATTCATTTTTAATGCAAGGAGGTTTTCTGAAATTTCACATTCAAATTTGTAACACAAAGTAGTTGCTGTCTATTCCCATTATGCTGCCAAAATAATATACTGATAAAAATTTCTGTATTTTTCTGTGTGTGAGTTTGCGGGTGGGTGCACGTACATGTTAAAAAATAAACCTGAATCATATTAAGATTATGATGCAAACTGATAAAAGCCAGAGGATTTAAAGATGACTTAAGCCAGCTGTGGCATAAGTCAAAGGAGGTGTGTCATTTAGCTTATGGTGGCAAATATCCTAACCATTGCTGATTTCTGTCTGTACTGGAATACAGTTCAATTAGTTTGTGTGTTCTTTGTTCATTTTGTTATTTCTTTCCTGTTGGTTCCTGCACATATTTATGGTGGATGATTGCAACATTTCTTCTGAGTGATTAATTTATGTTTTGTTAAGAACTTATTTTGGATTATGTATTTTTACTGTGTATCATTTTATGGGCTCCTGATACTCCTTCTTCACTGTATTGTTTGGGACAAATAAGCACCCGAATACACAAACTTTTTAGAGAATTTTAGTAATACTGAGCAAAGACCACTGCTCAAACCCTTCTAAAAAGCTGTCCATAGATTACCAGCCATTGTCAGAGGGATCTGCCAGATAAATACAGCGAGTGCACTTTATTGTCAGTAGGAAGCTGACCTTTACCAACAGTTACCGTGTTGAAGCATGATTCCCTACTCCTTCCTTTTGTGTGGCCCCCACTGCCCTCTGCTCAAGTTATTCAGGCTTTCTGTTGGTAAATTTTACCCCATGAAGAGTGCCTGAAAAAAATATGCTTAACTCCTACTTAAACCCTATTTTAAAGACTTTAAGTGGTGCATAAGCTTTATGTTCACACTGCACACAGGGATCAACTTCATTCTCTGTGACTATATTTCACCAGGGTCTGCTTGAGGAGACATGCATAAATACTGCTTTTGCATGTGCCTATTTTTAAAAAGAAGGGCTTGAACTATTTCCTTCCAGTAACTAAATCCCCCTAATCATGCATGAGATACAAACCATTTTCTAGAACACAAAAACCACCTAAAATGTTCACAAAAATGAATATTAAGAATAGCATAGCATACTTGAATCAAATGCCACAGAAACAAAGCCATTGACTCTTCAATAATTAGAATGTGAAAGAGCAACTTGGTTTTCTATGTTAGTTATCCAAGTCTAAAATTGTGCATCTGTATATGGGAAAAAGAATTACCATTTTTCTATCCAGGTGGTCTGAAACATGCCCAGACGAAGTTTTCCATGTCTGATGTGGTGATTAGCGCAAGAAATGGAGTTAGATAATGCAATGGAAGTGAACATATTCTGCTTTCAGCTATATACTGGACAGCTACTACCACAAGAGTAGTGACCCCCTCCAGAGTAATCTTTAGGAGGTGGGAAAGGAGTCTCTAGCCACAATTTCTGCACTGGATAGACTATGTGTATGTATAAAAACATGTATTTGTACTTTCCTGAGCTGAAAGCCAGGCGATGCCTGTCCTGCCCTGTGCTCAGGCAAGAGAACCATCAGTTCTTGCTGAATGGGAAGTTCTAGACCCCGTGCCAATCTTGTGCTATACAATATGAACTTATCTTGCCCCCATCTATTGGTTTTCTTCTAGCAGCCCTTCTGTAGAGGAGGTGCAAACAGTGCTGATTGAAATACAAACATTAATTTATGATTTTCTAACTGTGGCTTAAAAAAGTTACTGATTATCTTATTTACCTGTAAAATAATTGCTTTGGATTAAACCACTGAAGCTACCTCAGTTTATATTTTTAAGTGCAATTTGTCTGAAGCCACTCTAATTTGTGAAATCTGGCCAGAAATACATACTTGCGGCATTTTTATTACCTGTTAGATTGTGCAAATCAGTATTACCTGCATTTTTTTCAAAAATGACACCAATAATGTTCTTAATGGGATACAGTTGGGTGGTTTTGGACAGGAAATAGAGACAGTTAACACATTGGTAGAAGCAGCACTATGAGTGTGATGTTTAGCAACAGGGTCTAGGAATCAGACAAGAGCCAGGAGAGTTTTGGACTGAGTACTCAAACACAAAACAAGTTCTGCCTTGAAGTACTTACTGTTCACATTACTCACTAGAATTTCATTGTCAATGCATTTTGGGGGCTGCAGGGGAGGAGAAGAACTTATTTGGTTAGGAAGGCACTTGCTAAATGGGAGATCAGTGACAAGTGGCGTTCCTCAGGGGCTGATATTGGGACTAGTGGTGTTTAACATCTTTGTCAAAGATATGGACAGTGAGACTGAGGCCAGCCTCCACCAGTTTGCCAATGACAGCAGGCTGTGTGGTGCGGTTGACATGTTGGAGGGAAGGGATGCCATTCAGGGGGATCTTGAGAGGTGGGCCTGTGCGAACCTCATGAAGTTCAGCAAGGATAAGTGCAAGGCCCTGCACTTTGTTGGGGTATTTCTAAGTACAAATAAAGTCTGGGCAGAAAATGGATGGAGAATAGCCCTGAAGAGAAGGACTTATTGGTGCTGGCAGATGACAGGCCCAACACAAGCCAGCAGTGTGTGCCTGTAGCCCAGAAAGCCAGGTGTATCCTGGGCTGTATCAAAAGAATTGTGTCCAGCAGGTTGAGGAAGGTGGTTCTGTCCCTCTACTGTGCTCTTGTGAGACCTCACCTGGAGTATTGTGTTCAATTATAGAGTCCTCAGCATAGGAGGAACATGGATCTCCTAGAGTGATTCCAAAGGAGGGCCTCAAAGATGATCAACGGGCTGGAGCATCTTCCTTATGAGGGCAGACTGAGAGAGAGGGGCTCGTTAGGCCTGGTGAAGAGAAGGCTCCAGGGAGACCTTATAGCAGCCTTCCAGTAGTTAAAGAGGCCCCGCAGGAAAGGTGGGAAGTGAGATTAATCAGGGAGTGCGGGGACAGGATGAAGGCTAATGGCTTTAATCTGAAAAAGTGGAGATTTAGATTAGATATAGGAGGAAATTTTTTCCTGTGAGGGTGGTGAGGCATTGGCACAGGTTGCACGGAGAAACTACGGCTGTCCCCATCTCTGGAGGTGTTCAAGGCCAGTTTGGATGAGGCTTTGAGCATCCTTGTCTGGTCGAAGGTGTCCCTGCCCATGGCAGGGGATTGGAATTGAATGATCTTAAAGGTCCCTTCCAACCCAAACCATTCTATGATTCTATGAACACAAAGAATGTACTCTTACGGAAGTAGGCGGCAAAGTACATGGAAGGAAGTAAAATTTTAGCAGTGAATAGTCAAGGTCATCATGGAGTAGAGAATTCAAGAATCTTCAAAAGAAATAAAATTAAATCTTACAAAGGTTTTCTCCCTGTCAATGATGATCAAAATGTTCCTTTTTTCTTTAGGCATTTTTAAAGGCCTCTCTATTACCCTCAGAAACAAGAATTAATATTTCTGCTTTGAAAGAACTGTTAGGCAGATAGGTTTTCTTGCCAATTACTCACTGTAGTTTTTCTGTGCTTTACTGGTGAATTAGTAGTACCTTAAATTTGGTGTACATTCAGTATACTTATATGGCTTGCAAAAATCCTGTAAAGACTTGTGTATCTAAGTGACCTGTAAGTAGTAGATAACATTTCATTAAATGTGGGATTTAAGTTTTTTAATATTGCACATGTGACCTGGACATTTGCTGTGACACTGAAGCAACAGTCGAACTCTATAGTTACAATAAAATCAACTTTATGGACTGCAAATCCCATTGTGATGGCAAAGGGATGCTTTGTTAAACCCTTGTTTTATTGTGTGTCTTTCCAGTTAGGATCATATTCTGTTGTTGTTAGTGCAAGGAAGAGTTGAATCACTGCCAGGGCAAACCATTCTACTGCCTTCTTGAAGAATATAACATACTAAAGAATCTTTTACATGTAATATGAAATAAAGTTTACCTTGGGTACCCTGAAGAGAAAAGGCAAGTCAGGAGTGGTTGTGCAATGCTGGTCACAAAGATTCCTCACAGGCTGTCACAATCCCTAGCATAGTATGAAAGCAGTTGAGAAGGGCAGAGGGAGAGAGACCTGACCAACATACCCAGAAGCACCCAGCCAGGGCTGGACTGGGAAGCCTTAGGGATTCTGTTGAGGTGAACCTTCAATTGATGCCTTGGGACTATTCTACCATCTGGCATCATTGCCTACCTCAGCTGAGTCTGATCTCCATCTGCAACTTTGAAAATGATCCTTGATTTGACTTGTACTATGGTAAGCATTGAACTGTTTTGCCTCCTTGTGTCACTTCTGGGAGGACTGAAGAGCACTGTATCTTAGCCTAACTAAAAGAGAAATACCTGGTTTCTGACATTTACCCAAAGACACACTTTAGCTGGTCTTACATGGAATTTTTTATTATATTGATGCAAACTTGAGTATGTATAAATGTAGGGAGGGAGGAGGGTTCTAAAGAAAGCAATGGTGGGTTTTTTTTTCATTTTTTTCTTCTTTCATTGAGTAACCTGAGAAAACCCATAAACCTTGGCATAGCAGGATAACACAGAGCCAGACTTGTCTGATTATGCTGTAAACTATCTTTGTGGCTTTAAGTTATAATTGTATTATAAATGTAACAGCTTTTCTGGTGTAAAAAAATCAAGAAGGCAGATCAGGAGGCCATATGGTGTATAATGGAATTGAAATAGTTTTTATTTTGCCTATGTGGAGGGTAGAAGTAAAGGAATTGTTTTGGTTAAAATAGACAGTGTAACAGAAGGATGGAGTGGAAAGGCCAAGGACATCTACCTGTTTACGACAGTGTTAATTCCTTCACTTGCTGTTGAGTACCACTATCTATGTGAAGCAGTTATTTCCTCAATTTGCAGAAGCTGAGGTAGTGGGGTATTTCAGACCTTGGCATGGCACTAGCTCCTCTTTTTCCTTTAAGCTGCTGAAGAATTATACAGCTATTTCTAAATGATTGCCCCCCTGTGAGACCCATAAGTTTAGTCTGAAGGAAAAACAGCCCAGCCCCCTTGTTGGCACCTGAGTGCCATTGTTTTCCTGGCCATTTACCAGATTTTGGCTATTGAACCTGCCAGCCTGATGTGTCTGTTCCAAGTTGTCCCCTGATGTCACTTTCTGTGGTCTGCACAAGGCTTACTTGCTCTCGCTTATTTGGCAGTGAGGTCTTGAGCATATTTTGCCTGACAAGCGTATGTATGATCAAAAAGGTCCCCCTCCTCCGTGCTCATTTATGTTCACACTATAAATCTGCTTTCTGGCCTTAGAGCTGATCTCATCAGGAGTAAATCCAGACCATCACTTTCAGACAGTTATATTGAGAGTGTAACCCCATGTGTGTATTAGCCTCTTCCTTTTGTGAAGCAAGGTTTAAACGCTACATCAACAGATTTAAATGGACAGTTACTGAAATCAGCAAGATAGTCTTATGTGAAACGTCCATAAATTTTCTGAATAATATTTTTCAAGCGTGAGGCAGTTTTCTGAGACCTAGGTTGCTGTAGCGGGAAAATGTTTTGGTAGATGAACTACTATAACTTCTATTTGGTCTTGACTGCTGCTCCTCAGGTTTTTTTACTATTTTTAATAGTGAAATGTTTGCATATTCAGGGTAGGTTGGGTTGCTTTGAAGTAGGTACAAAAATATTAAGAAGAGATTCTGATTTTATACTTCCCCATTAAATCATGGTGTATCTTAGCAAACAACATTTGGCTGGCCAGTATCCTGGTGTCCTATTTAAACATTTTGTTATTATTTATCAGTAGGGTTTAGCGTAATAGTTTCTCTTTTCACTGCAGCAGGCTTAGAGCAGCTTCAAACGCATCTCTCTCCCTCATGACTGGGAATTGTACATGTGTGTGGGGTTTTAATTCCCGAGTTTTCACATCCCTCTTGCACTTCTGTGCTTTCGGTTAAGTAGAGGCAGTAACTATGAGTCCCTCAGTGACTAAAATGCCAAACCACACACGACACTCTCTTTGCACTCCCTATTAAAATTTTACAGGTCAAAAATCCAAAACCCACTTAATAAAAATTGTTCTTCATCGTAAGTGACAAGAGAGAACAGGTCAATCTATGGAATAATGGTGCAGTAATTAGAACCTTTGTAGTTGATAAAGTGTGACTGTTAATCAATGTTTGGCTAATTAATCAATATTTTAATCATTAGACCTTTTAAATTTGTTTTAATGAGCATTTCCTCTAATTCCCTTGATCCTGTTGCTTCCAACACTTCTATTATCTCTACTAAACAGAAAAGTAAGTGTTCACGTACCCATAACATGCTGTGGTTTTGTAGATTTCGTAGTTTACTGCTAAGATACATGAGCATTTCTCAATGTGAGCAAATTCAGATTCTTAAATAAAAATTTATTCTTAGGCCATACGCCCCATCCATGTTTGCATAAGAACAGTGTGAGGTGTTGGAGAGAATGGGTCTTCAAAGGTTAACAGTGCACTCTTTTGATAAATTTTGATATCTTATTATTCTTAAGAAAGATACAGATGGGACATATGCTACTGAATGGCAGTTGCTGATTCCCTGAAAATTCCTCTCTTCCCTCTAAAAACCCAGGGCAATTAAGGTATTTACACTTTGCAGAGAGTAACTGCTCTACCGTTAGTCAAAAACTGTTCCTTCCAGGAATTTATCAGCCCTTTTCTCCTGCTTCATGTCTGCAATATTTGATTTTTCATACGCAGTATGTGTGATATACAGCAGTTACTGAAAGGGCCATCTGAATGTAGCATCTGTCATTTTAATTTTTACTCTTCCAGTAAATTGTGGCATGTTTATATCCCCCTCATACGGAATATTCAGAGAATTTTTATGCCTTGTTTCTCCTTTCAGAAATCAAAATGCGATACTGTTTACCATGGAAGATATAATGAAACCAGTTCTATTACTAATGGGTATCAGGAATTTGCTGCCCAGTCTTGCATGCACATTGCCTGGCACTGAGAGATTTCTGCCTTTTGCACACGCTGGCCTGTTACACCGATCCAGATTTCTTGCTGGTCTCCTAAAGACATGCTTTTATTTCCCTTTCTACTGTTTGCTGATCTTTCCCTCACCCTTGACTACATGTCAGTGAGGAACCGGGAAATAACGTCGTCCAGACATGTAGTTACAGAATTCAGTCTCTCTAAATCTTTCCTTACAGGAAATGAATTTTTCATTTACTCTACAAAAATTTTAGTCTCCAACTAATTCTAAATGCTCTGCTGCTTTAGTGGTTTTGCCTTCTACAGACCCACAAAGATTCTGGCATCTCTCCATAACATTAGACTATTTCTTTTCTTTAACTAAAAATCAGTCAACTAACTTGAATTTTTAAATTAATAATGTTAATAATGTTTATTAGGTATGTATTACTAGTTAGTGTCAAAGTAATTAATAATGCCCTCTCCCATTGGGAACTTGTATTATAACCTGTGATTTTTAGTTTTGCAATGGAATTCTGGAAATGAATACTTGAACTTTGAAGCCAGATTCTACAGACTTCACTGTAGCCAACTTCCAGCTACATTCAAAACATGATTGTGTGCTTCTGGAATACTTGAGTGGAGTCTTGACATGTAGATAAAGTAAAGGTGTTTCTTGTAACAGTGATGTGATTTATAAAGAAACTTCAGAAAGACAATTTGCAAACTGCTTTGGATGGAACTGAAATGTTTGAGCACTTTGTTAGCATCTCCCGAGACTGTATTAAGTGGGAAAATCTCTAGGGTTTAACTTCAATGTTATTCTTTATGGACTGCTAATCTGACCTACTCAGGTCAGGACTGGAGGGCTTGATTCCTCGCAAAACATCCTAACTTTGGTGAAGTTGCTTCAAAGCTCTAATTGACTGTAGCTGTCTTACTCCTTGTAGATTGGTATGGCCACTGCTCTGTTCATCAAACAGATGTAATCAGGCAACACAGTCTGATATGGGATTTAAAGAAAATATTTGAATGAGTAATCTTACCTAAGGCTAGTATTATAGAACTTGAAGGTGCTTGCAAATATTCTATCACAGCAAAGACTTAATGGGTCTTGTTAATGAGTGAAACTTGTTCAAAAAATCTATACATTGATTTCTTGCAGTTCCCATGTGGGTTAGGTGGCGAAAATAATCATGTTGTTTTTCTCCTGGTGGGACCTGAGAAGGTGATAGTAATGGGCAGGCACCCTACTGTTCAAAGTCTGCTTGTACAGGAACACATAGAGAAGAAACTTACCTTGGGATATTTTATATGGACATTTCAGTGTTATCTCTATTTTCTGACCTGACTGGTATCATTGTATCTGATCCTATAACTTTTTCATACAATGAATCTCATTCATTAATTTTTATGTCAATAAACTCTCCCTCCTGCCTCATTTTCTAAATTAGTGAAATCTGAATTGTGGAGAAGTGACAGTCTCTAAGGGAAAACACATGTTGGACAAAATTACTATGAGAACTGGAATAAAATTGAAATAATTTCTTACTGAAAATATATTTTTATTAAAAATACAATTCTTTTGTATTGCATTCACATAACTTGCTAAGAAGCCATTACTAAATTGTTATTTTTATGAGACTGTTAACTCATGAAATTTTTTTAATTCATTATATTTTATTAGATCAGCAGTAACGAACCAAAACCAATATAATTTATTTTTATTACTATTGTAGGTTGAATCATGATGATTTATACAGCCAGATTGAAGTAGTGATGGTAATTACTCTGTTATTGTCAACTATATATTTTTTTAAATCAAACATTTTAACCACATATAAATTCCATAAATACGATGCTTCTGATTTTAAGGACCTACTTAACAATATTGCCAGTTTTCACTGCAGAGGTTTCATGTTGGTACACATGAAATATCAT
The DNA here is from genome assembly GCA_033556795.1 of Tapera naevia. Lineage (NCBI taxonomy): Eukaryota > Metazoa > Chordata > Aves > Cuculiformes > Neomorphidae > Tapera > Tapera naevia. The sequence goes on from JAUMJJ010000069.1 coordinate 13,832,926, forward strand.
TCATCTGGCTGTGTATCTTCCTGGTTTACTTACATAATAGTGGGTTTTGACTGTCTGGAATTACTTCAGTTTCCATGGTTCTTATCCTCTAAAATCTGTATCCTCAAGAAATCAAGATAAACAACATAAGACTTTTTGATGTCCTTTTGTTTCTTTTCAATTTTTATCATTTTTTTTACAGTGACATGAGAATGTATGTGGAAAAAAACAATGGAGATGTGTAAAAAATAACTTGCAACAAAGTAATGGAAGCAGTGCTTTTAGGAGCAATTGTTTACTAAAGATAAGTCTGAAGGAAGTTAAGAAGGACAATAGCAAGTTAGTAAACTTAAAGCAAACATTAAATGTAATGAAAGCACAAACTGTTTTTAAAAATTCAAAATTTAATAGCAATTTTCTAACAGTAGTGATCTTGAATTATGACCATTTTTTATTTTACTGCCTGTTGCAAATTTCATTTATTCCACTTCTCAATACATCCTTGATCCCCAGACCTTAAACAGAGCATAAAAACCTATAGGGCCCAAAATTAAAGCATTGTTGAGCCAAGACTGAAAAAAAAATGCTAAAAAGCATTTTCTTTCTTGGTGAATACCCTCAAGGCTTAAAAATCAGCTCAAGAGTGGCAAAACACTTTTTCCTTTTTCTTGGACTGCCCTAAGACACAGAAATACCCTCTTCCTAATGCAAATAATGGAGGAAAAAAACAAAGCAAACTCCCCAAACTGCCTCCTCCTCCAACCCAAGCATACTACTCCTACAGAGAGACCTTTTAGCCAATCTTCCTTGATCCTCCAGGTGACAGACATTCACTCTTTCCTAGACTCTACTTTTGGTATTTTCTAATGCAACTACTTTTCCAAGAACTGTAGCATTCTTCCCAAAGATATTTGTGAAGAGAGAACTCAGAGGGCTATCTGTATTTTTTGCTGTGCAATTGGAAGTCTGTCTTGAAACAGATATGACTCATCTGTTTCAAAACAGCTTTGTCCTCCATGGACATGGAAGAGAAAATAAAATCCCTCAATTATGTCAGTTTACTGAACCTTAGAAATTATCAACTTTCTTTTCAAGAAAAACTCAGAGCATTGATTTTCACAGCATGTAAGTTATTTGGAGAATACCTCTTGTGACCAAAATTAAAGTTGTTTTTTTTTTCTTTCTCATAACTGCTCCAGTTAGGGTTGGTTTTGGAAGTTCTTTTGCTTCCATTGCTCCCTCAGGAAATATCTGGTCAAAGGCTACTTAGATTAGGCTCAAAAATAGAACGTCCTTTTGGAAAAGTTTTGACTCCTAGTCTTGTGTTTAAGTGGATGCCACTTCCTTTTCTACTTACCCATCCTTCCTCCTTATCCATGTCCTCCTTTCCATGCTCTCATTCTTCAGGATAGGATTAATATTTAAAGGCCACTTAGAACTGTTTGGAGCTCTTTCAGTCTTTTTCAGAAATTAAAGGGGAAAAGGACAGTATATTAAGGCAGTTGAATGTTCAATCTGTCCACAATGACCAGCAATGAAAAAAAAATACCTCCAGTGACATGTGGACACTTTTTTCTCCATGTTGGTTTGCAGCATCAATGATAGTAAAGGGAGAAAAGGTCTGCTCTTTCTACTTTGCCAAGTGCATCAGTATTCTGCTGAGCACCAAGGCAGGGGACTCGATAGCTACTGTATCTGCTCCCCTGATCAATGAGAGTCTAAGAAGCAACTGAAAAAGAAATGTAGAATTATGTCTATTTCTGTGCTGGCATTCTTGTTCATAGCAATGTTGGCACCTGAAATCCAAGGCCCAATGTTGCAATGTGATGAGCGCAGTCAGCTGAGAGTGCTCTGTTGCAGCTGAAGAAACACTGAATATCTTGCAGGATGGGATCCTCTGAAAGATTTGAGTGTGCTTTTGTGAACATTTGCCTTTCCTCTACAGAGCCCTTCAGAGCAATTCTAAAGACAGATAACAGAATTCTTACAAAGTTCAAATGTAAATCTCTTCAGAATTATTATGTTCTCTAGAGGAGAGTAAACAAATAAACATAGTAAGAACTACAGTAATAATATTGCACTTATATAGAGTTATTCTTGTGTTTTACAGAGCTTTTCATCTCAGGATGTCAAAGGGCTTTATAGATGGTACTTACCTAACCCTCCTAATACCTTTGTAAAGGTAGTACTTAGGTATCGTCCTCATTTTCAGATAAAAAACTAGAAATGGAGGCACAAGACACTTTAGGAAAATTTCTTGTGTTTCTCAGGTAGTCTGTGGAAACTCAGATCTACTAACCTGGTGTGCTAATGTAATAGAGATTATTGTCAATAAGTGATATTTGAAAGATCTTTTAAATACCACATAATCTGAATTTAATGGCAGTCTTGTAATTTTAGATTTGTGTTTCCATCTGCACTCTTTTTCTGTTTTACAAATGTTTAAAACATTTCTCATAATTACAGTTGGAGGTTTTTAATTCCTCTCCCGAATAAGTTCATTTACAACAAGCAGTCTTAAAGATTGTTGTTATTCTAGTTCACCTTTAATCATATCACAATCTAATGAATTATTAATTAATTGTGTCATATTCATTGTTCTGTCTAGAGAATGGCCATCTGATATGTAGTTTTACTCCTCTAAATTGTGATGAATAGATAACTACCACTGGTAGAAAAGAAGAGAGGATTTTTTTTATTATCGCTTTATGTATTAAATGTTATTAATGCATCTGTTTTATAAAATAATATGTAAATACTTTTTTATTTTCCATTACTTTAAATTGTGACACTTACATGCATTATTTATTTCAAGACCTTTTCATCTTTGAGTAACTTGTCCCTGTCATATTTCACTAAAGCCTGCTGAAGAAATGCACAAATCTGATCAGAATATCATGCCAGCATCTTTCATTTATATTTTTTTTTAACATCCCATGCCAATTGCAGTTGCCATTTTCTGAAACAAAAGGGATAGTATTCTTTAATTTGCAAAACCGATCCCAGGAAAGTGCTTGAATTCTCATTTGGGTTATTTTGAAGTTTGGACAACACTTCAGGAAGTGAAGAGGATATTCTTTTGTTCTAATATATGATTTTGTTTGATAAATGTTGTTTGAGAGAGCGCAAGAGAGCAAACATGCATTATCAGTCTGATATATATTAAATACAGCCATTTTAGTAAATAAAATGTTTAGTCATTTCAATTACAACTAATTTGATTCTAAGTCACTTTCGGAATGTAAGTAATATGTTCAAGTAAGAAATGATGTTATTACTTTTGTGTTGTTGGAAAATATGACCAAGACGTATTGAAAGAGAAGTGTAAAAGTGAGTTTATCTGAAAGATTTTCTCACTGAATGAAAGCCAGTCCTGCAACATTTTAGGTTGTAGTGCCTGTATTGTTTACTGAATATTTGAATGTACTTTGTTCTGGATCTTTGCAACCTTTGAAAGACTTAGGTCAAATGCTGGAATGCATACTGTACAGTAGAGTATGTATGTACTCGTAATGTATTGTAGACTATTAAGCTTTTTGACAAAAATAGGTAGGAAATAAAACCTACTCAGGAGTATCTCCTCAAAGATTGTGTTTTCTCTCATAAATCTTGGAAGTTGTGACATGCAGGAGAAATTAAAAAAAATAAAAAAAAAATCAGGTTTCAAGTACAGCTTATAAAAGAAGTCATATATGGTAGTTTAAAGATCTAGATATTAAGCGAAAAACACTGAAACCCATTTGGGACTTTGAGAGCAGGTTTCCTTTGAAACAGACAGTCATTAAACAGAACTAAAAAAAAAGAACTCAATTTGAGTATAAAAAAGAAATGAGCTGAATATTTAGTAATACTTGTTTTACATATTTGAAAAGTGAGTATGTCTGTATACAAGCAATAACTCTAATTCATGGGTTATTTCAGTACAGTAACAGTCTTTTATACTTAGGACTCAAAAAAGGCAGGTTGATGTTGCTAAAAGAAAAGTAGATGAGATATATTCGACCCAGCTGGGGCTCAGTTTCAAATGAACTAGCCCAGGATCTGTCGTTAGGTGTGGCAACATAGAGCACCCTATGTGATACAAAGCCCAAGACTTCATCCAGCTTTTCGGGTAGGTTTGCTGCTACTTACACCAAGCAGGCAAGTTGTAATCTAGTTCAAGTATTTATTTAGGAACAGCATAGACATATTTTGAATCATAGGAAGTTTTAAACTGTGGTAATACAAGCCATATGGGATTCTTAACTTTGATGAAATCTGATGGATCGTTTCACACATGGTCATGCTGAGTTTAATGCTAAAGGAAAAGACTTGAACAATTTTTAAATATAATTATTTCTAAGTAACAGTTTGTAAAAATCATGCACAGACTGGTTAACCACATTTGCTCTGACATTAGATTTTGAAATATTAACATTTTCCTTTTGGTGATTTTAGTATTTTTTTTAATTGCTTGACAGTTTGTTGTGAGGGAATAGCCACTGCTTAGCATTTCCAACATGTTGAAGCAAATACCAATACATTGACAGAGAATCTGCAGGTTCTTTACTCAAGTCACTGCCAGGTGCTGATGTAGGCCTAAATAAAATTTAAGCTTGTAGATTGCTCAATTCTATTATCTAACATTTGAAAATTCAGTTCTCGGGCTATGGGATTTCACTGACATGAAACTTGGCCTTACAGAAATGTTAAGTAAACTCTCAAGAGCTGTTCATCAAAGTTAGCTTGTTGAAAAAGAAACTAAGATGTGTGCAGAAAGGCAAAATATTGTTATGAATCAACAATTAGCTGGAAGGTTTTCATGCTGGGAAAATAGGTGCCTCAAGTTTCAATATTAAATTTAATATTATTTTTTAATGAGATGGAAAAGTAAGCAGATGAAATAAGAGAAACAAAGGTGCATACAATAATCAATAAAATAAAATTTTGTTGCATAATACAAAATTCTGTTGATCAGTTATTTCCAGAAATATGTGGAGGAGAATTTTATTAGAGAGAAAAAGAAAAATCAGAACAATGGATATTGGTGTACCAAATGATCTGTATTTCTCATAAAACCCTACGAAATCTGTAAAGAGGACTATTAATACACATTCAAATTAATGGCATCAATGCAGGAATTAGTACATGATTAGATGGGACCGCTTGGTCCCTTCTGTTTTGTTAGAATGCATGTGGTATGGAATGTGAAGCAACATCAAAAAGTAAGAAATCCATGCTAAAAATGTACTGTCTATCTCATTTGGATTACTGTGTTCAGATCTGGTCATTTGAGTCTTGGTGTCAATAATAAAAAGAATAGAGAGTCTGTAGAAGGTGTACAATTCAAAGGTTAGTTGAAGCATGGTTACATATAGGGAAAGAGAAGCATTAGCTGTTGATTGAGCACAGAAGAGAAGAAATGGAGAATATATACAATAAAACTACCCTTTTAAGTACATGTCTCTTTAGATTACCCTTTGTGTTGTATACTTTTGTTAGAAGCATCTTCAGTCTTAATAGGAAAGGAATATTCAATTAAAATGAACAATGGAAAATGTAAAAGATTTGTTAAAAAAATAAATAAAAATATGAAACAGTGGAACTAATTGCCACTGCTAAATGAGAAATACTTCTTTACATGTGCAAAGGGTTATTCAAGTTTGTAGTTAAAAGGAAGACAGCGGCATTAAAAGCTTCAGGATCTAAAATGTAAAATATATGGATTGGTTTTGTGAAGAATTTTCCCTAGAAGTTAGATTTGCACATTTCATATCTCCTTCAGCATGTATGTGATGTAGTATTGTGGATGAAAATCTACTATGAGTGTTCTTCAATAGTAAATTCTTGTGCACCTATGTGGACAGCAAGTTTTCTTTATTACTGAGTTACAGAAAGCTTCCTATAACATGGAACAGGGTTTTAAAAAATGTATTTATTTCTCTACTTGCTATTCTGCCAGTACTCTGGACTTAAAATGAACTAATGGACAGGATCCTTCATTTGCCTCAATTCATTGAGTATAAAAGTGCTATGGAATTGCTTTGTTGTTGTGAAATCTATCACAGTCTTGAAAAGTAAAGAAAAATAAGTAACTTTTACCCTGCCAACTAAGTGAAAAAAAAAAATTTTAAAGCAGAAACTGTGGTTGTGCATTTATGCCAGTGGTTTCTTTCTGGATGACTGCACTCCGGTACAACACTACATCACTGTTTTGCTCATAGGACAAAAACCCCAAAAGATTAACAACTTACATGGCAAAATGTGTCAGCCTGCATTAGATACGGAAACTGTTGTTACTCTTTAGTTTATCCATTGCTTGGGTGGGGCTTTCAAGCATGAGCATCACATATTTGGACTGTGATGTCATTTAGAATGTGATGTGCAGAAAGGAAAAAAGGAAAAAGTGGAAGAAAAGTAGGAAAATGAGGCAATTTAAAAATGAAAAGGAAAAGCGTGTGTTAGGCTGTGCTGTTCCCAATCTTCCCCATCATCACAGCTCATCATACCAGTGAACCCTGAAAGTCATACACACATATCAGCACCTTATCCTGGTATTTCCAGCTCTCAGCAGACTAGTTGCAGCCGTTTGGCATCACTCCTCCCTATAACAAAATTCTGTGAGAATGAAGTTCTTCTAGAATCATGTTGTGACCCTCTAGGGTAAATCCAAAGAATTAAGGAAGATCTCCCTCAAGCCATGGGACCTGCCCAAGGAGACGGAAAAGTGGCTTAGGTGTCAAACTGTTTTCAGACTGGTGCATCTGAATCATCTACAAACACATGCTGCAAATTAGCAGTGATGTAGGATAATGCACGGGTAAGTTTACCTCAAAGCAAAGCCCCTTTTTCCAGTAAGTCCTCTACCTGATTTTGTGTATGTTGGCGATGAGGATTACTGCAGGATTTATTTTAAAGAAGTATTTCCTTTTTTTTTTTTTGGAGAGTTTGGGTTATCTGAGGTCACTTTGCATGTGGAATTAGGGTAATTGAAAAATTCATTTCTCTGACTCTTTTTCTCAATAATTTCCTATAAAACCATTTAACTGTTCCTTTAGATCCTCAAAAAAAAAAAAAAAAAAAAGAAATCCTGTATTTTGTCATCTGATCAGCTTCTATGCTGTAATATTTGGGAAAAGGAAAACATTACTATTTTTATTTCTATTTTAAAGGTATTTGGAATTGTTTTGTTAGTGTGAAGATAAGAAATGTCCTCTCAAGTATGTCTGTCCTAGTTGGATATACCTATTCAAGAAATGGATACTGGGCCAGATCCCCAGCATGAAGTCAAAAGCGCTCTGTTAATGTAGACTAGGTAAGGATTTGGCAGACAAACTTATGAGGATACAAGTGCCACAGCTCACTGGGTGTTATTACAAAAAGTCTTGCTGGCATTGACTTTCAAAAACAAGCTGTGCTTAGCACCTCTGAGTTTAGAAAGATCACACAGCAACCTACATGCTATCAAAGCTTCAGGAACAAATAAATAAGCAGCTTATCTCTCAAGGTCTTTTGCCCTGATTTTATTATAAGTGACAATAGAAACGAAGCTGAAAAGCAGTATAAGATCTTCAGCTGTGTATTTTTTCACATTGTTTGCATCTGCTGTTGGATGACTTTCCTCAACAATTGTAATATTAGGATTTTTTTTTTCAGATTTGCTAGAGCTTTGAAATTAATTCTACAAAAGGCATGCAATATTTTTCACACATCTGCTTCAGGAGAAATGAGCCTGCAATGGTAGGCAGACATTTGGAAAAAGACATTTCAGTTTTACAGATCTCTCTATCTTTGAGCTGTAGTCTTTGCAGAGTTATTTGTGTCAACACAGTGAAAATTCAGGGGAGCTCCGTTGTATATTGATGTCTGATGTATATACCCCAAATGAGTAAAAACCAGATAATTTCACTCATCCCTTAAGAAACGTAAGGAAAAACTCAAAGCAAGAATTTGCCCACTGTCTGAAGTAGGTGTGTAAAATTTTACACAGCAAAGATGACAACAAAATAAGATTTTTTTATTACTTTTCTACTACTGTTCTTCATGGGCTGTGGAACAATAACAATAACAATCATGTTCTTGCTCTAATTCTCCCACTCCAGTAAAATCCTCTGTAAAAGTGATGGGGATGACTGAACAGAAACAACAGGCAGCCAGGCCATTTCAGCAGGAGGGAATCATTATAAATAGAGATCACATGAAATAATATAAGCAAAAAGGCTATATTGCCTTGGGTTTTACTTCAGCTTCTACTACTTAGTATCAGAGTCCTCTCTTTTAGCAGCCAGCCCTTCAAGAAATCTTTCTCTTTGTGAACAGTGAAGTAGGTTGCACCTTCACATCATTCCATGTGATGCCAGACACTCTCTATGTAAAGTTGGAAAAGGCGTATATCTGGAGAGGATTTTGTTAGAAAAAACAATTGGAAAACTAATTTTTTGCCTCTTTAATACATTTGTATTCTGTGTCCAAATGTGAGCGAGAAAATTAATGGGTTGTATTTAGGCTATTTGTGATGTGGTTAGGCGTAATTAAGCTTGAACCAATATGTCTTTTTATTTTTATTTTGGTTTTCTGCTGATCTATGTTGTCTTTTACCCTTCCTGAACAGAAGTGCATTTGGTAGATTTACCCAGTGGCAGGGTCTGCTCCTGCTCCAGCAGCATCCATTGCATGCCTCTAGTGGGAGTTCTCACAGAAGGCCCCACCATCAGGCTGTTCCTCAGTTTTTAACTGAGAACACACTGACTGAGTGCAACAGATTTCCTCCTGCCATGTCATTACTCATTAGTGCCTGGAATTACTGCCACTGGGTTCTGTAAATGAATGCAAGAGCCCTAGGTGAGTTAAAATAAATAAAGCCTCTTGCTGGCCCCCAATGGGCTACTGCCTGCCACCTGAGGAGTGAAGGAATCCATCATTACCTCAGGTAGATAAGAGGGGTTACAGTTCCTCACCTGAAGTATGCCACTTATTGTCCTATTCCTGGGCTGAGTCAAATCTTACATTTGTTTACCAGATGGTGGATTCTCATTATTCTACAGGCTACAAGAACATGAGGAAAATGAAGAACTTCTCAGCCTCTATGCTTTTTGCCATCAAATCTGCTCACATGTGAATTGAATTACATTAGCACAGAATGGTACCTAAGAATTTGAAATATAGTAGCCCCAAAATAATAAAGTATTATTAGTCTTATTGTCAAGCCTTGTAATTATTCCAACTGAGCCTCTCAGAGAAGGTAACATAATTTATAAATGAAAACCACTGCATCTCTCATAGTTAGGGCTGCCTGACTGAAATACAGTTAACAAGGAATTTCCCCTTTCCCCTATCACTCCACACATGATGAATGCATAAAGTCTTGATGTATTTATTCATGTTGAAATGTAATTGACGATCCTGAAAAGTATTCAGCTTATCTCAAATTATAAATTTAAGAAAAAGTAAAAATGTATCAGACTTTAAGGTAAAGCCTCTGTATGACCTTGAGGGTTGATACTGAGACTAGTGGAGTTCAGTATCCTCATTAGTGACCTAGATGATGAGGTAGAAATCAGACCCAGCAAATCTGCAGAGAACACCAAGTGAGGGATAGGAGCCGATATCCCATAACTGTATGGGATAGCTTCAACCGAGTTGAACTGAGGGGCTGAGAGTCTAGGCTGACAGAAACCTCACAACTTTTAATGGTTCTGCACTTGAGAAAGGTATAGCTCCCTGTGTCAGTACAGACTGGAAACCGACTGAATGCATAACAGCCCTGGGAATAAGATACCAACAGCGTGTCCTTGTTGTAAGCAACATAAGTTGCAGCCTTGCCTACTTTAGAAGAATTATGGCTAGTGGATGGACATTATTATCCCCTTCTACCTGGCACAGGCTGGGCATCGCCTGGAATACTGGTATCCAGTTTTGGGCTGCTCTTGTGCAAGAAGGATAATGAGAAAGTAGATATGATCAACTCACAAGAAATGAAGGGCCTGTTGTGTTTGAGGGTACTGAACTTGTTTAAGCTGTCAAAATTGGAACTGAGAGGGGAAGCAGCATTATCCTACAACTAGTGAGAAAAAAGAAAGCAGAGCAAAACTCTTCTCCATAATGCTAGATGGTTAAAGAAGGGAAAGTGTTGAAATATTTTCACAAGAAGGGTATCAAAGAGCTGGTGCTGGTTACGAACAGAGTCTGGGAAATTTCTATTCATGGAGGTTTTAGAAACTTTGTTCTGGCATTGCTGGTATGCCTGCTTTAGACAGGAGATTGGACTAGATGATTAGCTCAAGGTCCTTCCTTGTGACTCTGTGGCTGCATTTTAACTCACACCAGTTCAATCTTTCTGAGAGTGTTTCTCATACACACCCTGTGAGCATTGTCTTGTGTGAAGCTGTAGGTTATGCATTGTGCATTCAGAAGTTTTCAGGTGGACTAGCAAACATAAGCATATCTGTCATAAAAAAGCCAAGGGATGAATTTATCTGTAAACTTAGAGCACTGTTAGAAAAAAATCCTGTCTATGGAGAAACATGTGAAGTTGACTTGTGGATACCAGGTATTTACCTTCTCTCCCTTGAATGTTGTAGCCCATATTGGTGTCACCTTTGTCCTACCTGTTTGTTTCCTTTGGGAATCCTGCTGCCTGACTTTGTCATTCTTAGTGACAAAAAGATTCCTCCATGTTAACACTTTAGTATTTCAATGTGTAGCTTAAGTATTGAAAGATTCTTCACAATTGCTATTGTGAAGAACTCCAGAAAGTTGTTTAACATCTTAGGGAATTTCTCACTGAAGCTAATTAAAGCTTCTAAATGAAAGATTAAAAACAAGACTCAAATAAACAATTTTTTTTATACAGTATATCTGAAACACTGGAATTTTTAGCATTTTTAGCTGCAGATGTTTTGTTTTTAGAAGTTCTTTGAGTATAATCTTAAAGCTGTCTAATGTTTTCTTTTGCTGTGCCAACTGCTGAAAAACAGTCTAGTTTTATAAACATGCCAGTAGAAGTGAAAGAGTGCTATAGTGTTAGTCTCATGGGATCTCACAGTAAAAGGGATGGAAAACTCATCCTCAAGATTCAGCAACTGGAAAATGTGCAACCACATGGAATTTTATAGCTCTGAATACTTCCAGTAGTTTTGCTATAACCTTAACTTTTGATGCAGAGATATTAAAATCACCTTTTACAGGTGTGACAATACGTCACTTTCTTGGAAGGTAATAAATATTGTGTTAATCAGTGGTCAGTTTCTTTGTGATATGGCAGAGCCACACTGTTATGACAAATGACTTTAAACAAGTTCAGCACTATAATTACGGAAAAGGTTACATCGTTCTACAATTATCCTTTTAATCAATCTTGCAGCATAATCATCCTGCCGAAAAATCTGTTTCTCAATACCAATTTCATTATCTAGGTGATTCTCATCACTAATCATTAGAGTGTGATTCACTATATTCTTAACAACTCCTGTTTTAACTTTAAATGGGTGATTAGACTCAATATACAGGATATTACCTACACTATCGTTTTTATAATACATTCTCCTTCCCTACTGTCAGGCCATCTCTCTACTAATAAATGTAAAAAAGCATTTCTTATTAACATCCTTTTCCATAGTAAATCATATTCAAATTAACATTACTAGTGAAAGAAAAGGGAGGAGAACAGTTCTGTCTTTAACATTCTATCTTTCCAAATATTGCATGGGAAGGTACAAGGCAAAACTGGAAACCTCCAGGCTGTCCTAGAAGGTTGACATATCTGAAGTAAGAAGTATGAAGGCGATAGTTAATGCTGACTTCTGAACTTGCACAAATTCCTTAGATATTCCAGAATAGAAGCAAGAAAGATTTTGCAGAGAAATAGGTCTGTGTTTTCTTCGGTTGTGAGAGTTGGCAAAACGTTAAGTCTTGTCATAAGCACCTGTTTAGGACTTGAGGCTTTTGGGGACTTCTTATATGTGTTGCTTGTACCAGTCATTCAGTCTCTGGCTTAATTTTGGACATCTGTAAAATGTCTACAGTATATACAGCTACCTCTTGGCTTCATGAGAGCTTCAATATCTGTGATAAGCGAGAGTAAACAATTTGTATTATTACTTTAAAGACAATTTTTTACATTTTTTGTTTAATACTGAGGTCTCTATCATTACAGATACCAAAGAAATACTCCCTAGGCTAAGACTGTGCATCAGTTTCCACAGAACAGTGCCTAGGGATGTAGAAAGGAATTGCAACTTTCATTTAGTTAAAATCAGCTCTTAATTGTTTGGGAAGATGGGGATTTTTCCAGTTTAAAATGCAACAGATTTAAAGTACATATAAACGTCAAGCAAAATTTTCTACAGAATGCATTTTGGTATATTCCATTTAAAAACCTTCAAGTGCTTCTCTATGAGAAGGAACTAGAATCAGCGTATTTAATTATATTGCTTAATTATGAAGTTCCAGTTCCCTGTTAAACTCCTCGGTTCTGACTGTTTTATGCAAATAGAAGTTCAGTCCTATCCAGACTCAGTTTAACTCTGACCATGACAAGGGCCCTGTTTTGAGGGTAAACTGACTTTGGAGATGATTGCTTCTTGACACTTTGCCTGCCAGTTTTGTGTGTAGATTTATGTACTATACATTTTCATTGAGCATTTAACCCTGAATCTTTATATGGGCCTGCCATAAAGCACATGCCTATCATCCAGGAAATGTCTGGCAACACTTTTCCTAGACAGGAAAAGACATTTTATCCTGAAGTAGAATTAATTACACTGAATTTCTAATACCCTGGGAAATAATTTCTGCCTGCTGCAAAGAGAAGTTTAATTAATCTGTAGTTATTAAGTATTAACTCTCGTATTTACTTGAAATAGTTCATTAGTATGTTTGGATAAACTTATTCCTGCTTTTTTTTACATAATGAACTTCAGAACGGAAATGTGAAAAAACCCATAACAGAAATGGTGTATAATCAAATAAGTCTTATGAAAGTTGACTGGCAGAATTTCTGCTAATATACTCACTACTTGTGAGAATAAACAATGAGTGTATGTTTTCATTTAAAGCTGGACTCTCTTCAGTTGCTACTAATACAAACAAAGGTTTGGAGAGAGAGAAAAAACTGCTCTGTCACAATGACTTATACAAGCTTAAGCTGCAGACTTCCTAAACCAAGACTTATCACTTCAGGGTTATTTCCATGTGACCTGTGGAGGATGCCAGTGAACAGCGGGAGAAGACATGCAGTTTTCTGTGCTGTAGGGCTGAGCCTCTCAGTGCAAGACTAGAAGGCACTTCTGGGTGTTGTGAAGTAATCATTAAGTTACACGCTTGTCATTTCTTGTACATTCACTCAGAACTAATGCACATCACTTTTTCTAATTATAATCATTCCACCATTTAACAAGCACAAAAGGCCTTAAATTCCAATTTGCCACTGATGCTTCACTCTCACTTGCTTATTTCTTGGCATTTAGGTCAGGCTAGGTTGTGCACAGCTCCAATAATGGGGTATATTCACCCTTCATACAGCAGATGTACAAATGATGAAGGCTAGAACAACTGGTCTCACAATGTGAGAGCAAATAATTTCCACTCGTATGGTAATTTCTCTATTCGTAGTTTTCCTTTCAGTTATTATAAATATATTTTATATTTTTTTATTTGCTTATTGCGAAAGCCAAACAGAAAGCACGTGATGGTATGGCAGGTACAGTCCTTGCTGCACTTACTTGCTGGGTAAATCAAAGTTACTCTAGTAAGCATATCACATTTCATTTAGCTTCTAAAACCTTTTCACAGAAAAAAAAAACAAAAGAAAAGAAAATCCCAAACAAAACAAGAAACTGAAAAAAAAACCCAACAAAAAAAAAAACCACCAAATCACAGCTGCTGAAATCTCTAGTCTCTAATCTTAGTTCGCCTCTCACTAATGACAAGTAATTGGAATGTGGAATCAACCAGACAATGTGTTAATAAACAAACTTTGACTACAAAGTATTCAAGAATTAGAAGATCTGGCACAGCATGTAAAATGCTTTTCACTTCTTTTTGCTGAAAATCGTCTACTTCTGCTGGGGTTCTGTAAAAACTTTGAGCTCAGATCTGCTTATTTCTATGAAAGCGTTCAGTAGGAAATTAAAGCTGTGATGTCTGCTCTCGTTTCCATTTGCCTTCCCTGCATGCAGGCATCAGAGGAACCCTGTGCAGACAGCAGATTTGCTGTTGGTGGAAGTGCAAGTCTTAGCCTGGTGACAAACCAAGACTTGAAGCCACCGTTTTTGAAGAGTGACACTGTTTGCCTGCCCATTCAGAAATTTTAGAGAGAGGAGCAGTGCAAACTCCTTCAAGATTCATGAAGGTACATTACTGCTGACAGACCACCCGATCTGGTACCAGGCAGAGATCTGTGGCCCTAGTTTTGTCCTGTGTTAAAAATAATTTCATTTATTACTTATTCACATATCAGTGATAAATGAAAGTACAGAACATAAACTGGGTAACACAGTGCCAAAAATAAAGGGAGGGATACCTGCAGCAGCAAAGTGTAATTGCTATCTCTGCTCTGGTATGTGTCAGAGTATGGACCAGTTTCACAACTTTTCAACTGTTTTCATAAAATCAGAATAAGCTGGTTCAGCCTTCACATGTGGTGTCAGTTGTGTCATCACCACTGTGGTTGTTCAGTGGTGATGACAAATGTCTCTGGATAAAATATTCTCCCAAATGTGGCTCTGCTGGCAGCAAGGTTCAAAGCAATTCTGCAGAATGATCCTAAGTCCTTAGAAATCTGTTTTTTCTTCACACTTGGATGATGGAACAGCACATAGCCCAGCTAGAAGCTGAGTATTTTTCCAGAGTAACAGTCACAGATATTTTCAGGAAGAGCACCAGCTATTGTTTTGGGGCTATTTTTACAACTGAAATTAAGTAAAATATTATTACAAAAAAAAAAAAAATCCTGATATTTTCCCTTTAAATAGTAAAAGAAAAAAGTACTAAAGTAAGATTAAAATTGTCATGTATCTCCAGTTTAGTTAGACTGCACTGATTTTTCCTGATAACATTATAAATTTTTTGTGACTGCTATTCTGGAACAAGTAATTAAAGAAGGGAGGATGCACTGCTTGAAAATTGTGTGACTTGGTTTGCACAGGACAGCCTCCTCTGAAACTCTTATCAAATCTCTGTTTTTCCGAAGTCTTGATGAAATATCTTAACTAATTTCTCTAATAAATAAGCTATTTCGTGACTAAATATACTTTACAATATGTAATATTCAACTTTATTAATATTTCTTATATTTATTTACATTCTGTTTCACAATATCTTATCACAATTTGCTTTCTCAGAGCTAGGAATTTCTGAAAAAATGCTCAGATGACCTACACATTGCACAAACTTTTCTCTCAAACTTAATTTTAAGACATAATTGAGTTGTTATCCACACAGTATTTTCCTCCCCGATTGCAAGAAATGCTAGTCTGCCTCTGTAGATAATAAATGATGGAGATGCAAACTCTGTAATGGAATTTCACATGTACATCACACAGCCTGAAAACCTAGAATCCTCTAGATAATATGCGATTGCTTCACATGCAGTGCTGTATGCTCCCCTAGGCTTTGCCTAAAACCAAGCACAGGGCCATGTAAGTGTGATATTTTTTTCGCTCTCTAAATTGCCAATAAAATCAGTTTGAATTTAACTTGAAATTCATGCTAAGAGACTTTAAGGAAATACTGCAAAAAGACCAATATGTTTTTTTTTTTCCCCATCTTTTTTTCCTCTTTACTGCTAAATACACTGCCTAACAGAATCATTGTATTTACTGCTATGTTTGAAAGACGTTTGGGTACCTAACTCTCAGTGAATTCAGTATATTAAATATTATTAAATGTTGCCTTTTACTAACACGCCACCTAATAATGACGGACTCAGTACAGTTTCTTCCTGCTTCCTGTGACAAGACTTATATTCTGTTTACAATATTTGGGATTTGCAATGACGTTTTTCTCTTTTAAGATAATTCCTATTGTTTAAGTCTTTCTTCACATAAGAATATCTTTGTGTAGTAATTTTTGATGATCAAATAGAAATGTCTTGTTTTGCTTTTAATACTTCCAGTTGTCCTTAAGTTTTAATTCTTCTTAACACCTAACATGAACTAGATAGTGTTGCAGTCATAGATTTGCTCTATAACATTCTTTATGATAGTCTTTTCTGTATGTCAAAGTACCACTTTAAAAAAAAATGTAAATGTCTGAAGCTTTGATAGTATATATATTGTGAAAGAATTCACTGTTTTGTTCTTAACATATATGTTTTTATGCTTTGAATTAGTTTTCACATTTAAAAAGACTTCTTAAATTTTGATTATGAGAAGAAAACAGTAAGTTGAAAAAATCACAATTACTTTAATTAATTCTATAGTATAGAAGAAATAGTTGCGTAATAGTTAATCTCCTACTTATTTTATTATTGCTGTTTGTACTGTTCTTTTAAGGAGGAAGCTGAGGGGCCAGGATATCTTTTTTTCTCAGACAAACCAGTCATGCTACCATTAAAATCAGTGAAAGTTAGGTTTAGTACAAGAGCAAGAATTAAGCCCATGTGCGAATTCTATATATTTAAGGTATACAGCTGTACGTTGCAGTTTACATTTAATTAAGTAAAAAGTTCTATGTGTGTAATCTGATCAGGAGATCATGGATAATCTACCATTAAGAAAAGACCTATAGGATATTTCATTTTTATAAAGGGTTAGTACTTTGATTTCAGTTCTCGTGACAGTGCATTCAAGCAATGCTGTTCTGCCCAATACTAATTCACTACTGACTCTGAAGACAAAAATATATGTTTTCTTAGCAATACGACTTTTCACTAAGGTTTTCTTTGGGGCTTTCCCATCATGTGTTGATTTGGTCTATTGCAACTCTTTTAGTATTCGAACAGCACAGGATATTTAAGATCTCAACGGGCATATTTCATCTCCAACATCTCTTAGTAATGGACAAACCGATTCAGATAAAAATGTCCATCAGTAATACTTGTAGAGGCTTAAACAAGAACATGAATTTTGAAAAGTCTGGTGACTTAAGAATGTTCATACATTTCCAGCAGGGAGTCAAGTATCAGAATTCTGAAATACAATAATTAAAGTAATACCACATCTTTCCCCAAACCACTTATGCAGACAGAATTGTTTTCTTATGAAATGGCTAAATTAGAGTTCTGAGCCTTCAGGTGCACAGAGGAGAGATTTTTCACATGCTGATTAATCCAGTCAGATACAGATGGAACACTCATTTGCAGTTCCTGAACACAGAATTTAGAAATTTGTAGACTTTCTCATTACTCTGTTCCATTATCGAAAACAGTATTTGTACAATTTTCATGTATTTGTTACCTTTTTTTTCTTCCAGTTTGACTTTCTAGCCAGACTCACCATGCCGCAGCAAGTATTAATTGGAGAAAAAATGTACAAGTTTTGTTGATTTGCCATATCCTTTACCTTTCCTGTGCACGTTTTCACACCAAAGTAACAATTTCACTCAGATGTGTTTAAACATCTTCTTTAAACTCGATCAGGGAAAAGTAAAAGCAAGGTAACATCATACAGTTCTTTGTCTTCACTTAAATCCTGACTGATTGCAAAGTGGTGTTGGTGGGCCTCTTTATTGGTTGACATTAAAAATTGACAAAACTTTGCCTAACTTTTTGATCACATAAAATGTTGTTTTAGACTGTAGGATATTCATTCTTCCTTCAAATTCTTGCGCTTCTGATTGTTCCTGGCAGTTAGCATTCATTTCTCCCAATAGTACTGAGTAGTGTTGTCCAGATCATTTTGCAATCTGACATCCCAGGCAAGGAAATTCCAGAAAATCATGGAGCACTGACAAGTATGTTGTTGCCCTTACTGTGTTTTTTCCTGTCATTATTTTGGGCGAGCTGAAGGCAGACCATAATCCTTTCTCAGAGAATGTTAAGGAGAGAGGGAGGCATGAAAATCCCTGCAAACACTTCCGGAGTTTCTGTTGCTGTCAGGAGTAAGGGAGGACCTTTTCCAAAGTAAAGACAGGGAGGCAGGATCCGTGAAAGGTTCATTTACTTCTGACATTCTCTGGTATTGAGTCTTGAAGCAGCCAGACAACCGGATTCTCCACAAAACCTGCAAATCTAGAAAGCTTTTCTTATAATTTGTTAAGATGCCACTTTCTTGGATGAATACCCGTAGCCATATGGCACTGAATTAACACCGATTTTCACTGAATTGACACAGATTTTCAAATTTCATATGTTCTGATAACAGCACTGTTAGCAAAGTGGAAAGGGCAAGGGTTTAACATACAGACTTCTTAAAGGATTTATGAATTTCAGCATTGAATGCTGATTCTTAAACAAAACAAGCAGCTATTATTTGGTTTTATCATTATAGTTTCCCTAACATGTCTGTTGCTAAATAATAGAAAGAAAATATGTCTGTGTTGCTGTACTTCTTATTTAGCTCAAGCTGGGAGAGATCATAGGAGATCACGTACTCCAATCTCTGCTCAAAGCAGGAGCAAGACTGCCTGTGGGACTTTGGCCAGTTGGGCTGTGAAACTCCCCAAGGACAGAGATTCCACAACTTCCCTGGGAAACCTGTTCCAGTCTCTAATTATCCCTTTAATAATTTTTCTTTTCATTGTGTCTGGTCTCTTAATTTAATTTGTGACCCTTGATTCTCATTCTCCTGCCTCACCCTCAGTGAGGGGCCTGGCCCTTGAACAAGGTAACCTCTCCACTGGCAGGGGGTGCTGTTGTGAGGTTCCTCCTGAAGCCACCTCTTCTCCAGACTGAGCAAGCCTCAGTCCCTTGGCCTCCCCTCACAGGCCATGTGATCAAAGTCCCTGTCTCAGTTGGTGGCCTCTTCTGGAATTTCTCAAGCTCCCCAATGCTTTTTTGTACTGAAGAGACAAAGCTGGATGGGCTGTTCAGGTATGCCTTAATGAGTACATGTGAAAGGGGAGGAATTGCTGTCCCATACCTGAGATACTGATGAAAACAGCCCAGGGTACAGCTTGCTTAGGAAAAGACATATTTTCACCTCCTTGAAACTGCTAAGGTCCTTATTTAAGACTGGTGTTTCAGAGCTCTGATTTAGCCATGTCATTTATTTGAGTGAAATAGCTCATCATGTGAAAGAATTTGTTGATGCCAGTGGAAAATTTTTCCATGGCCTTCAGTGTTTTTAAGTCTTATCCTTAATCTATTTTTTGTAGCAATTTTTGTTTATATTAACTGACTCCTTATTTATGTGGACAAAGATACATCTCATTGCTTAAGAAACAACTGTACTTTTCTTAAATGTATGAGGTGATCTTAGGCTGCTTTAGCTGTTTCACGTGATCAGATATGTTCGTTACATCTTTTGATGTATTTTTGTTCTGTATTGTGGTATCAGTTTAAAGGTGTCACTTCCCTTGAGGAGCGAGCTATTATCTGCAGGTAACTCACATTTTCTTGCTACCTCTATGACAAGAACCCAGCAGCAAATCTCTGGTCACCGGCATATGATCTTGTGTTTCCTAACAAATTGTGCCTCTGTGCTGCACTGTTCCTTTACAGTTTTAAATAAGATTCTGACATCTATGTCATTGTGCTGCATTGTATCTTCATGGGAAATTCTTTTTTTTAATTTAAAGACACTATTTTTCATCAAATGACAAGCATACATTATGTTTCTTCATTTTAACCAAGGTATTAAAAGCTATTTCAATTTGACTACAGCAGTTTTCTGCCAAATGGCTACTCTAAGTTATATTGTGCACATTACCCACCAGAAAGCACAGAGTTGATGAGAGTGCACTGTCAACTACACCACACATCGATATGGAGGTTATTTGATTTGAAATTGGATTCTAGCCTTCCTTGATCTGTTGTATAAATGGAGATGCAAGTGTTGAGGAAATTCTCGTGGAGTTTATGAAGAATGTGGCATACTTTCTTTTTTTTTCCCTTGGAATTTAGCTTCTACTTTATTAAGACTTCAGTTCTGATAAATATTCAGATAAGATGTTTTAAATGGAAAGAAAACTTGCAAAATTTATTCATTGCATGGGTTTGTGCTCTGGTATTAGTCAGGTGTAAGTTGTACACTTTTGTGGCAGGGTGCCTTCTTGACCCTTCTTTAAACATTTAAGACCTAGTTCAGTAGTTCATCCAATTGATGAGACATGTTTCTTAAGTACAGCACCTTGAAAAGTACTCTAAATATATAATGTTCTCTGTGAGACATCAGTCATTGTCAAGATGAAAATAGATTAAATGCTAAGTTCCTTGTAAACTGAGTCCTTGTCTTAGGGGCCTGCTCATAAAGCAGTGGTTTACTGTATGGGTGACCCTTAAAAATGCCTGAAAAAATAAATGGAATTACACAACTTCATTACAGGGCAGATGGAACTGTAGATATTATGACGGGAGGCAGGGGCAGAACTTGCTGTGCAACTTGCATGCATTTCGCCATCAGGTGCATGGCCCTAAGGGCAGTACCCAGAACTTCACAGAAAACATATTATGTGGGCATGGGAGAAGCATCCTTTGACCTACATAAAAAAAACATTTGGGTAGATCTCATGAACAAAAGTTCATATTTTCAAACAGATAAAGATGCAGTTTCTTATGAATCAAAGGTAGATTGGCAACAATTTTCAGGAAAAGGAAAAATCATTATAAGTATGTTTGGTATTTGTTGTAAAACATTAATCATTGTGAAATCTCTTAGCATCAAGCAGGTTGCAATGTGTGATCCCACACGAACCACGTCATAATTTACTATGTACTGATGTTGATCTTTTGTAAAAAACTGCTACTAAATGAAAAGAAAGCAGAATGAAGGAGGAAAAAGCAGTGCCCTGACAAGTCTTTTGCAGCCTGGCCATGTAATGGATTCAGAGAAATCTCTAAAGTGATTAGCTCAAGACTCTCAGAATTTGACATGGAACAGGTAGCACTAGGCAGGCAGGGAGCGGGGGAAGTCTAGTAAAACTTGGCATATGGGGTCAAATTAGCTGCATCAGAGTATTTATGAAGTTCTTTTGCAAGTTATTTTGCCTCATCCATCTTTTGAAAATGAGCTGAAATTTGGCTTTTGGAAAGTATTCTATACAGAAAAGGTGTTGTGAAATATGCAAAGTAGTATGATCTGAATCTGAAATACCCTTTGTATGTTTTGAGGATTAGAAAGAAAATTCTCATCAATAGAAAGCACCTGTTGGGCTTAAAAGCAACACAAACACGTTAGTATTGTGAAACAGAATATTTTACTGTGTAGTGCTAAATGTATTGTAAAATTTTTGTTTTTCCAGAAAATCAGAGGCGGTAAAGTTTTTCACACACTTTCTGTGTGTCTATGATTGAAGACATCTCAAACTCTTATGTACTGCTGTATTAAAATGCATTCATTAAATATATTAGAAATAGCAGGAATTACATTTTGGTTTTATCTAAAGTTTTCCATGCCGTGCTTTGTTCTGCTGTGCTGGCTCAAATTTTTTTTTTGCATGCTTTACAAAATTGAAACTTTCCGCTTAACTTCCATATTAATGAGATGGAAATAATTCTTGAGTGGGGAAGCTTGTTAAAATATTTTTGACAATAGTATAAAATAATAAAGTAAGCAATTACGCACTCATGTATTTCACTTATTCTACTAATTATCAAGATTTTTTCACTGTTGAGGATTTTTTCCCTGATTTTCACATACCTGTTTGAAAAATTCATGCACTTCCCTCTAAGTAACCTGCCTCCTGTTATTATGATGTTGTAACAATAGCACCTGTAGGCCATGTACTCCTTGAGTTAAGCACTTTACAAACATATAACATAGTCACTGCACAGGAAAACCTACAGTGTAAGTCTTTAGGTCTACACTTGTACAAAAAGAATGGTTAAAACAGGGATAATAAGAGAACAATGAGACAGTGTTAGCCATTATGAAAAACAGTGGTCAAGGCAACACAGCTGCTTAACGTCAGGTGTTATAGCAGGAGAGAGTGGTAGGATGGGGAGATGGACGGAAAAATCCCAAGGAGTCCTCCAGCTCCTCTTCTTTTCTTGTTGTAGGTTGGTTTTATGCTGTTTTAATATCCATTTATAGTGCAAGTTAAACGGAGAACTGAGTCCAGATTAAACTGCCATTCCCCAACATAGCTACAAATTGACCCCATGCATTGTAGAGGCTGGATTTTCACCCTTGCCACAAGGTAGGGCTTGAAAGCAGCACCCAAGAAGTGGGCACATCACACTTTGTGTTGTGTGTCATCTCCTAGCCACTTCCCAGGTGATCACAGCATAACTCTTCTTGCCTTCTGATGTTTTCTTTTCCATCTGTTGATACTGCAGAGGTGATTTTAATTGGAAGAGAGGGTGGACAAGGACGAGAATAGGGATGATGGTTTTGTTGGTTTAAGTCTCGCATTAGCTTCTTGGATAACTAAGCAGCAAGCAGAATTGATATCAGATATTTTATGTGCAACTGTTTCTGAGTGACCCAATGATTTAGTAAAGCAAGGCACACTCACAAAAGAGGGCAGCATACGTGTAGTGGTGGCAGCAAAACTGTCCCCTGCTCGAGCTCCAGATGCAGTTCTAGAGCATGCACGATCTGGGAGACAGCCAGCTCTGTAATGGAAGATATGACCAATATCTCCCTTGTTGCGATCGTGCCTTTTTCATTACAGTGTCATGTATTATGTGACAGTGGGCTATTCAGTGCAGGAGATGAGACTTCAGTGAGCTATAATGCACTCAAAAAAGTGTGACAAATTGCAACGACAAGGTTGCATTTGTACTACTAGGTACAGTCAGTTGTGATATGATGTAGTGGAATGAAATAATCCCTTCTTGGACAATGCTGGCTGCAGTATGTTGCGCGCTGCCAAGAGTGCTATGAATACAACTTGCCATCAGAAAATTATTTCACAGAGAATCAGAATAACCCTCTCTCTAATGAATGCATATGTCATAATAAGATAACAGTTAATAATGCTGCTGATCCATCAGGAATTTATACAGTCAGTTTTATTGTATTTTGGATCTGAAATCTATTCCCATGTTCAAATTGTACTATCAAAGGCTGCCAGAAAATCTCAGTGCCATGAAACAGACGTGTCGTCTGGTTTGTGCTATGTGAATATGCATTACTATCTGGCTTTTCCTGCTTAGGCTATGACCTGCTCAAATAATTTATTTTTGCAGTGTCCCAGAGCTTGCTATAAAAATGTAAGATCCTGTATTGCATTGCATCTGGATATTTGCAAATCTAAAATAAGTTCATGTCAGAATTGAACTCTGCTATGTGAATAGTGTCTATCTAAATGAGGAAAACACTTCTGAAGATGAAATGATTATTAGCATTTTTGCTTTTGTCTTACTACCAAGATTTTAAGAAGCTTCACAATTTCTTTAGAATGTTGCATAATAGTGGAAAACCTTCCATTAGTGTATCTCATTCTTTTCCCCCATTTCTTATTCTCCCCTTTTCTTCTTTATGAGAAGAAGCTTTGTCTGATGAATGAAAAAAATTGTACTTATGTTTCAAAAAAGTTGATGGAAAGAATAACTCTTCTAAATTCTTCTACTATTAAAAATGTCTGGTTTAGCCTTGACTGCTATTTAATACTATATACATGTCTGAAAACAAAACAAAAAGTAGCCTTACAAAGAAAGCAATCTTTCTTTCTCTCTTACTCAATTGTGTTCAAAACTTGTCTTAAATTCAGCGCAGAAAGATGCAAAAGGTACTTAAATATGTTACATTATTTCTTTAAAGTTTTGCTCTCCTTAGTGAACCTCCTTTGTTGACAAAACAATGAAGTCTTTAGATATAAATATGGTGATTATGCTTTTCATTCGTTAAGAATCTGAAGGAAACTCAAGTGACACATTACTTAAAGTTTTCTAGATTAAGGACCTCAGATACACCAAACATCTACATTTAACTCCCTCAGTGTCCTCTGATTTAATAGAAGCTGAGAACAGGATTTTATTTTTTTTATTTTGGTGTTAAAAAATCTGCTGTTTAATTTTATAATATCCAAATTTTATATTATCTAACTTACTCAAATACAAGATGTATCTAAATATACACATTCTTTTATATTGACATATAATAACGGAGGAAAGGCCAAAACATGCCTCAGATTGAAGTTTTAATTTGGTAAACTTAACAGTAAGGAAATGCTGTCAGTAGAACATTTATCTAAATCACTCCTCTCAATATTAAAATATCAGCACAACATTTACAAGGAAAATTTGAGAAGGTCTTAAAGCTAATATGATCCCAGTCTTTCACCCCACCTTCTTTTCTCCCTCCCCCCACACATTGCTTGACTCTGCTTTCACTTGAAGTCTGTAGGTTACATTTTCCCTTTTCTATTTTTTTTTAAACACTGCTGTAATATTTTTGAAACTGGTTTAAAAGAAGACATCTCTTTGGTGCAATTGCAATTTTTAACAACAACTGCTAAACTCTTTGTAGCAGATCTCCACTGGCGTAGAACTAAAATCTGGAAGTAATCAGCAACCACTGAACATCAGAAATTCTTCAAAAAAACATTTAAACACAGCTGGAGTCTGCTAGTAGTTGGGATAGGATTCAGGTACCTAATCCCTTGAGGTTAGTTGCCATCCCCCATCTTCCTTGTCTTATATGTGGAACTAAAAAGCCCCAGGGTGTTGATGGTTGTAAAGAAACTGCGGCATCTGACACCTGCTGGGAGCAATAAATAAACTCTGCCTGCCATTGTCAGCTTGTGCCTTCCTCCTCCCTGCTACACCGCTTTTATATAGTACCAAGTTTAGGAAGGAGAGATGAACACTAACTGTTTAGCCATGTAAACAAACTTGATATTTAACAGAAATCACTGCTGAAAAGCCAGCCATTTTTGGCACGCATGCTTGACCTGTAATACAAGCCAATCTGCTTAAGAAGGAAGCAAAATTGTAACTTCACTTCAAAAAAATATTGTTGTGATTATGTTAGAAAGTACATGGCTCCAGGAGTGTCTTCAGATCCTGCTTATCTCACTTCTCAGCATTTTTTTCTTGAATTGTTTCTGATTTCCTTGTTATAAGTAGTTTATCTCTGCTTTGGATTACCTCATATGCTCGTGTAGTTCATAAGCAACAAATTAAGGACATTAATCATTTTGCTTTCAAATTACCTTATGATTTTGCTATATACAGAAATGAATGAAAATGCCTCCCTCTCAACAGCTCTAGTAAAAATGTTTTCTTTCTCACCTCCTATACGTTCATATGTGTTAAGGTGAACTGAGAGACTGGTAGTGTGGCTGGGAATTGGCAGCACAAGTACTGAATTTGGTACCTCTGTACCCAGTCTGCAAGGAGATGCAAGAGCTATGAATTGGCCTGAGCTGTGAGAGGAAGGAGGGGACTGATTTTCGGTAGTCTCCTGTAGGAGACAGCTTTAATGGTCTGTAGTCCACCTTACCCATTTCTGATCTAGTGGGAGGTGCTAAAGAGGAAAAGCAGTGTTGGGAAGGTGATTTACTTTGGACTTCAAACTTTAAAACTAAAATGTAGTACAGAAATTTGATTAAAAAATTTTCAGTCAATTAGATCCAGCAAACAAAACGTTTTATGTGATTAAATTGATTTTTTTTTTCCCAAAACATAAAATACTTGAATATTTGTCAAAGGAATTGCAATTTCCCTAGTTAATCTGCAAATCAGGATTTAAAAGTGGCTGCTCTTCCTTTGTGATGACTCTCTGTATAAAAGCAAATTTTACTCATTAGTCAATGGTACTAATGAGTAACACTTTGAGAAAGCTTTTTTTGCCCTTTTTTCTTTATTTTGAATGGCTCATATATATGGTTTGCAGCTGTACATTGTATTTAAGTATCACAAGCCTATAACTTCTAGAACAGAGTCTAAAATCCCATCAGTGCTTTAGACAAGTATTGTAATAGAGTCAAGAATGTGGAAAACCACAAGAAAAGAATTAGTCATCAATGAAATTAACCTTATTCACAGTCTTAGCACTTCATAAGGCCATAAGACTTGCAATGGATTGATTAACTTCTTGGAGAAAATCAAAGTACCTTTAGGGCTGGAGTGGTATTTTAAGTCCCAGATTTTCCAGAAAACAGAAAATTTGCTGCAAAATGTTAGCCTGAAAATTGGGGCCTTTTTTTTTGTTTTATGTCTGAGCTAATGAGGTTGCAAGTAAGCTTAAAACATTGTTACAAATTGTTTATACCAGTTTGGTGAAAAAGTACAAGGACTTGTGATGTTGATTCCCTTAAAGTTGCGTTGATTGACATGAAAAGCAAAATTCTACAATTTTCCATGGACTGCAGTGCAATGTCACTGTAGTAACTTTGAAGTATGATGTGTATGAGCAGATGAGAGAATGAAACCTTTTCCACTGCTCACCAATATAGGCAGTATGATAGGCCATTATGTCAGAAATAATTTAAAATCACTTAAATGTTTAAAATATTCCACAGAAATGATCCTAAAATGGAATTATATGACTTTAAACATTTGATTATGATTATGTTTTATTATTTACATTTCAACAGCTGAGACTATTTTCTATTCCTTCCTACATGATATTTGCTTAAAGTAATTATACCAACTGAGAACAGTGGCAGATTGAAATTAAATGTTTGGATTAAATATTTTGTCAGCAAACATGCAAAAACTGCTTTACTACTGCTTCCCTTCTTCTCTGCATACTGATTACAAAAAGATTAACTTTCATCTTGGCATGATTTTAAAATGCCTAGATAAATGCCATTTGATATTGCAGCTTTAAAAATATCTAGAAAGGGTCTGGATCTAAATAATAAGGAACATACGATATAAAATTGAAAAGAGATGTGATAAGTCTATCTGCTCAATGTTTCACCTGGGTACTGCCTCAGATGGGCTGTTATTGTTGTGTTTCCAATTAATCTCGGTGGCGGTTAAGACCAAAATATGTTTAGCTGAAGGTTTGCACATCGCAGCTGATCTAAATATATGACCTTCTCCAGAGGCTTTTCAGAGAACTAGAACTCAGGACACCTACTGCTTTCTAATCCTGAAACATAGGAAAATATTTTGGTTCTGTACTAATAATGAGAAAGTATGTTATCATCTTATCTAACAGGATTCTTCATTAACCTTAACAGGCTTTCATGTGTAGATAAGCAAATATAATATGACTTTTCAACAATGGCAGTTTCAGTGCAGAAACTCGGAAACAAAACTTCAAACTGATACAATCATAGCTTTGTTTCAGCTGTGTTTTTTTCTGCTGAGCCATAGCTCTCACTTCTGTAACCAAGATTCAGGTTATTTTCCTCCCTTCTGCTGGCACCACTGCCACCCTTGCAGGATCCAAGCATGGAGGGAGGTGCTCCTTGGGCTTCCTGATATAAAGCTTGAATCTTAAAGTTCTGCTTTCTCCCTCCACCTGAGCCCCTCGCTCCTCCTTGGAAGAAGTGTATTTCCATCCATGACCAGTGCTCTTTTCGTCCCAGAGATCACCCGACTTGTTTGTGTGGTTACTGTCAGCCTAGGTGCTTCCTTTACTTCCCTATGACAAGTCTTACAGAATTGGATAAGATCAAACTCAATTGGATTCTACAGGTGTTTCTCCAAAAGCTGTTGCATATAATAGAGAGAACATTTACTATTTCTAGAAGAATTTTCTATAACTGAGCTTCACTTTATAAATATTCACATTGGTAAATAAATTCTATGTATCTTTTCCTTCTCCACTGCTTTTTCTCTATTCTCAAAAGGAAGAAAATATTTAGATTGAATGTGGTACTTCATATGAATATTTTGTATCTTACACTTCCTTCTGTAAAATGCCCTCCTTTCTGCTTGGCTCCTTGGTAAGCTTTTGTTCTTGTGTATTTTTGCCTAAGGAACAGACAGTGAGATAGTAACAATTTTGTCTGTTCTTGAGGATGAAGGGAGGTAGGCACATCGTTTTCTAGTCTTTCAAGAAAAGGTAATTTTTACAAGGTAACAGTAGATGATTTCTTTCTAAGGGACTAAGTTACCCCAGAGACTCAACCCATTTCATCTCACCGTATGTTGTGCCAACTTCAGGAGTATTTCAGCACAGGATTTTCTAGCCTTTCTGTGATGTGTTTAAGTCCCATAAATTCTGTACTTAGAAAAGGAGGATATTCTCCATCCAAGCTATTTTCCATCCTAATTTACTACTCATGGAGAACAGAAGGATAAACTACTTTGAGAGTGCATTTAAAGGTCTTTGCATAAAGACTATGCAGGATATTTTTATTATAATCTAAACAAGTTAGAAATTTGCCATGATACTGGAAAAGTCAATGGAAATTTCTTAGTAAACAGAGGCTTCTCTCGGGCAAATTTGAGTAGTGAAGTTTGGGAAGATACTAGCACAGCTGCACCAGTGTATGCTGGTACAAGCTACTTTTAAATATTCTGCTGCCAACAGTGTGAGTAATACAGTAACAGAAATGCACCTAACCACGTACGGTCATTTCTATTTTCAGTTTAATTGCCTTTTAAAGAGCACTACGGAATTGCAAATAATTCTAGTGTTCTTCATCAGCCAGCTGTGAAATACACCATTTAAGTTACATAAAAATAAAGACTTAAAAATAATAAGTATGTGTGTAAGCAACTTGCTTTCTCACCTAAGGATGATAAAGGCACTTACGTGTCATGGATGTAACAGAGCATTTGGATAAACCAGGCCCAGTTTATACTGGGCACATGGCATGCTATTTCCTATTGAGCTATAAAGAGGAAAATATCATAATCAGATGTGTGAACTTTTCAGAGCTGTCAGCTAGCACAAAGCTACTTCTGGGAAAACAAACTGCACTATTTACAAATTGTGATATCATCAGGAGCTATTTATATAGAGAAATAATTTACACTCTAATTACGTATTTGTAGATAGTCCAGCCAGAAATGGCCATTTGTGTCATTCAGGCTGACCCCCAAAGTAGAAATGAGGATAAAACTTGCTTTTTAATTATGAAATATACTTTCCTTGGTGAGGAACATTTTTTTTTTTTTTTATTACAGCATTGAAAACATCTCTGTTTTCAGTACCAAGCACACTTCAAGAGAACAAAAAAAAAGTTATTGATATGTAAAGGGCTTTTTTTGACAATTAATCATGGGCGGTAGGAGATGCTAGATCATCACCTCTATTCCTTGCTAGAAGTGTATTTTTTTTAGAGTTTTTTCTTTCTAGTCAAGTTTTATTTATGGTAAACTACCAGGTGTGTATGGCTTTACATGGGAATTGATTTGTACTCTATCTCTCATCTGGGATTTTCTCCTTTTATCTTAATTTGGTTATTCAGAATAATGTAGATTCATAAATTAGATTAACCTACTAGATTTATTTTCTCTATAACCTAGTAGCTAGGTTTGATAGATAGAGGTTTCTTTTTTGGGTAAGCCATGAAGGGCTTATAAGTTCTTTAGTTAGAATCTGCAGGACAGGGTATGCTGAATTTTGAGACATACTTTGCAAAGAACACTTTTTTTAATGAATTCAAACAGCTTTTCAAATCCAATGCAAATTATCAAGGATAATTAGTTGCTGAAAAAAAGTACCAGGGAGCAAGAGGGCACCAGGTGTTTTCTAGTGCTTAATACTACTTGCAGTTAAAGGGCACACATTTGCCTGAAAATTTTGATCTTTCCTTGTTACAGGATTGAGATAACTGTAGAACATTAGACTAAGATGTGTATTTATCTGTTTGTTTAAGTAATGAATTCAACAGTGACTTGTGTAATAGAAGAGTTTAACTGGAGTCTTTGAACAAATTTTCAGCTTTCCCTGTTTATACACCTTGCACAAACACCCAGTAGAAGCAATTAAATGCATTGTGGGTGCAATTAAATACTTAAAAGAACATTCTTGTCACAAGAGTGATGACAGAATTAAGCGTGTTTGCAAAGTTGGAGAACTTGGGCACATATAGTGTCTAAAAGAAATTAAAAAACTTTCTGAATTAAAAAAAATACTGTTTAAACGAACGGAATTCCCTCCTCATTGTTCAAAATGCATGTTGCATATACAGCATAGGTCCTGTCTGATCAAAGTTACCTTGGCGTCAGTTCACTGAAAAAAGTTTTGAAATGAACATTAGGCTTCTAGTTTGTCTTACAAATCTGTGTGGGTATTGCTATCTCCTTTGCAAAAAAAAAAAACAAACAAATCGTAGCAGTAAAGAAAGTTTTAAGATATTTTTTGAGCTAATGAGATCATCAGTCGTCATTTGTGCATGTTTATTCCAGCACTGAGTCTCAAAGTACGTAGTCATGTATGTGAAAGATTCAAGAGAAATGTGCATGTATGTGCTAGTGTGTGCAGCTCATTAAGGAACATCATATATGTGATGTGTAATGGGTACAGCTCATATATATATGTATGAGGAGGATTTCAGGAATAAGAAAGAAACTCAGTTGTTTGATCTACCTCTCAATGCCAGGCAAGAAACACTGCAGATGTGCCTTCCAGAACGGTTGAACTCTGCAGATTATTTCAGCTGAAGAACTTTGGTAAAGAAGTAGTATTGCTACATCAGGGTGAAAATAATATAATAATTATATATAATATGATACATTATGTATCTTACATTTTAAAATGTTTTTCATCTGAACTACCATGAAGATTGAAGGAAAAACATTCTGAAGTTCTCTAGGCTATTCACTATCATTGATTAATTGTTTCTTTCTAGGTAATTCCAAATACTAACTATTCACTGTTAGATGCCTTAACAAATGAGGGACTTTGTCACTTCTGCTGAAGAGGCAAAAGAGAGCTCAGATAATATAAAGATTGCCTTGAGCTCAACTAAACAATAGTGGCTCTTTGATCAGTTGAACTTAATACAAGATCCTCCCTAGTTTTTCTTTCTCCTTTCAGATATCTTGACTCTTGAAAAAATCTCCTGTCATATATTATCACTCAGAAGCTCTTCAGTCCATAGCTTTGATTATAACACCATGAATGGCTTGACCTAATATGATCTGCAAATGACCAGATTATTTTTACAGAAAGATATCAATATGACCTTATTTATAGCTATGAATTCTTTACCTATCACCCTATGTTTTCAGTGAATTCCACAATTAGGATGGGTAAATGTAATTTCACTGTTTTCTGAGAAGGGAACGCAATCTAGTGCTGATGAATTTAATGGACTTGTTCTCTGGGCCTCCCTAGAGTGCTCTTCATTTTACCTGTTGCAAACGATAACCTTTTTAATCACAATCACATCTGCTAGAAGAGTGAGCAAGTTGTAAGTTTTTATGGTTGGACCCCGTTTCACTGTGTTCCACAGAGGCATGGTTATCCTGCATCTTTATCATAAATTGTTGCTTAAAGCTGTGTACCGCCTGGATGAGACCATGAATCTTCTTAGGCCTCTGTCTTCTCTGTGATATATTAACTTCATACCATGGAAAGAAATGCATCGAAGGTCTCTGTTTTCTTGAGACCAAAACATGAAGATGTTGTCTAGATTTCTTTTAGTGTCCTCAAGGAGAAGAAGGATCATCTTTTTTATCTGTTATCAATCTGTTATCAACCTGGATTAAGTTATGTGTTAGGATATAGTTTATGTTAGTTGGCAATACCTGAGTGCCTAAATCAACTTAAAGAGGAGGATTTTTAGAATGATGCTGCATTAAAACTGTGTGATGTCCTCCCCTAGAGCTCTCTTTGTATGGCTTAGACAGGAGCAGTCTTTAAAAAATATTTACAAAAATTTATCAAAATATCTCTTTAACCAGAAATCTCTGGGTTTTATTTTTTTTCCGTCTTTTAAATGTTTGCATTGACTCATATATTATTTCAAGTTGGGAAACTGAAAAATGCCACTATGTCCTTCTAATCTCTAATTATGCTAGGAATCTTGTTAGAGCCCCTCAAGACAGCTGGACACATTTTAGCCCCGTCTCCAACTCCAAAAGGCACATAAAAAATCCTGGCTGTCTATACTTAAAATAGGTTCATGATGGTGAATGGTAATGGGGAGCTTGTCCAAACTGTGTTAAGTAAGGAAGATACTTGGTAGAGGTAGTATTTATTATGTAAAGAACTCAGTCGTAGTGCTATTGTGCTGTCTGCAGGGTTTTTTTTCTGGTAGGTTTCCTTGTTTTTACACAGGCATATTTTGGCTTCTCTTAGAAAGGGAACATAGTTCTACGGTTACTTTGGGTGTGCTAGTTATGTACAATTTTACTGTGAAAAGAGTGGTACATTTTATGTTTATATGGACAGCAATGATACCCTCGTTATAGCTGTGCCAATATTTTATTCTCATAGTCTTTTCTTGTAATTAATTCTACTTTAAAATATTTATAAGATAGTGGAAAACAGTGGCTAATTTTTCCAACTTGAAACCAAGGAGGGAATATAGATGGACAGAATGTAATTAAAGAGGCTGGAATATCGCCAAGATGCTGGCATTGTTATTTTTGCTCTTGCAAAAGTACCATAGGATCTTTAATGGCCCTATGTGGCCTCAGTTGTATGTCTCTTTTGAAAGATGGATGCTGGTGATCCTCTACTGCTTAGTGAATGCACTGCTAATGCCTGCCTGGCTGAGAGCTGAGAATAAGAGCAGGATGAAGACATTCATTAAACAGTGAAAGATCAAAATGAATGAGTGGTAAAACAGAGGACCCCTGCCTTCTCTAGGAAGTGTCTTGTTGCTGTCTTGAGGAGGTGTTGGTCTGATCCATGACTTATTGAAATCAATGAAAAGAATCTAATTGATTTCAAAGAATTTTGACTCAAGCCCTGAGTTCCATTTTATCTTTCTTTTTGTTCTTTGGCAAGGGTTAAAGTAACTAGGAAGTCTTGTGTCTGACTATGTCTTACCAAAACAGAAAATGAAATTTCTCTATCTGTTTAAACAGATTTTTCCATAAAAGCTGCTGCTTAAGGTCAGGAGAAAAGGGTCTAGTAAGGTTCCTGGCTTGGAGCACAGCTTCCACTGAATCATCTCACTACACACTGCCTACAGGATTTGGTTTTCATGTATTTGTATTTGTAGTGTTTTTCTTTTCAGTCTGAGTTCGTAGGATCTGTGTACTGAAGATGGGCTATGGCTTTGCCTTGTTTTTCCTTAAACGTTCATGAAGGATTAATGTATCACAGCAGATAAACCTCACATATCTGTCATGTTATAAAGAACTGTATTGTTGGGTGTATGGGTGTATTTTTCAAACTACTCTTATATTTTCACCTTCCATTTGGAATGAATTTAAAGTACTACTACCCCTAGATAATCAATGTGCACTGTTTTCAGGCAAATAACTACTTAAAATATTTAGCTTGTCCAAACATTCATTTATTTGTCTGAACTTTACTTGTGTTATCTCTGGAATATTTGGAGAGTAATGGCTGGACTTCAAATATGGTTATATTATGAAGGAAACTTACTGTTTTATTTGTGGAAATATTTTGCACAACATCTGGGTAGACACTTTCCTGATGCAAGAGCACCAGCATCTGTACCCAGATCATATTTGTCTAATGAGTTGCATAGCTAACAGAGGGGAACACCATATGTTAATTATTAGAGATATCTGAAATGCAAAAGAAGTTCCACATGTGGGTCCCACAAATGGCTCTGAACCTTGTCTACAGTAAGAACCATTCTACAGTTGAGAATATGTTGGCAGTCAACTTTGGGGAGGCAAAGTTAGAAATCATGCTAAAGCTACACTTGCATATGTTGAAATAGCATAGAAAACTATATCTACCACCATCCTACCACTTTTTTTTTCCCCTCTAGAAAAGAGTAAAACTTTAAAAATCGAATATTTTACTTAATATTGTTTTCCAGCATCTTTCCAATGAGTCATTCCTTTGTTTAATGTTCTTTCTTTTATTAATAGGGGAATGCAGTTAACAGTGTGTGAGTTAGAGGGACTGCCTTTTACAAGGCCTCTTTTATGTAAAAATTCTTTTGAGAATGTATTGATCTAGGGGTTTTGCTTTTGCTTCTACTTCTGCGTAGCTTTTCTCTTGTTTTGGTATTTTAGTGACTGCAGAAAAATGACCCTTGAAGTTACTGTGTCAGGCTTCTAATGAACTGACATCCAGGGGAAAAAAACATAAACCTTTTCTTTCATTCTCCTGTCTTATTGTGTTGTGCTTTTTTTTTTCCTTCCCTGTAATTAGACTTTTCACCATCAGGGACAGTCTTAGTTATTAACAGCATCTTGCTCACCTCTGCAGAGGGACAGAAATGGCTAAGTGAAAACAACCTCCTCAGTACCAATCTGGGAGGTGGACAGAAACTGGAATTCACACAATCCAGTTTTCTTCTTGTATTAACCTTTCTATCCTTAAGGACCAGCACTTTTTCTTTGTGAGTGGAGTCTCTGCTTTTCTGCTACTTCAGTGATTTCTCCCAAGTATTTATAAAATTTGAATACAAACTTGCCGTCCGAGATTTTGGTTCAAAGATCTGTGCTTCTAACCACATCTTTGAAGATGTAAAACGCAAAACTTAAACATGCTTTTCTTCCTCTACAACTTCCCAGTTCTTGTATCACTTTGATGGTTATACAGTTATGCTGTTATAAATACCTCAGCTTCTCTTTGTCCTCTGTTTCCAAAACCTAGTCATCTGCTACTTGATCTAAAGGAGCATCTCTGTTAGGTAGCTGTAGTAGCAAATCACACTTTGATGATATTGGTAGAGACACCGACCAGCCTTAAACAGGCCATAAATTGTTTACTCCATTTGCAGTTTTAACACTCTAATCTTACCATGTGTGAAAAGAATCACATCTCTGATACCTGCAAGCTATACATCATCAGCATCAAGACTGATGTTCTTGTTTGGTTATCACATAAAATTACCAAAAGCTAGTCGCTAAGTTAGGCCCTTGTTAGAGCATGCTGCTATCCCTATTCCTATTGGGCATTGTGAGTAAAGCAAGCTGTCAGTCTGATGTTTTTACAGACAGATGGGTCAGAAGTAGAGGCAATTATTTTAAATGTGACCTGACCAGTGCGGAGCTGGAGAGAATTTGCACATTTAGGAATGACCATCTTCATCAGACGTCCAGCAAAGGATGTATTACTAAGCCAGCTGTCTGAAAGCTTTTTGTGGTAAATCCGAGAATTAGACTCGATGTTATTTAGACCTTTTCCCACCAGTGCATGGAGCTTTCACAGTTTCTAGAAAGCTCATATACGCTTACTTGCAGAAACCAAAAAGTGAATATACACTATGGACTTCACATGTTATTCTTCTGTTCATAGGAGGGCATAACAATCACAAAGAAAGAAACAGGGTACATATTATAAATATACTTCTCAAATGAAGCCTTTTATCTTTATTCGCTAATATTTCTCATAAGTTTACCCTCACCTCTCTATCAGGTTTTTTCACTGTTGTCTTTTTTTGTTCTAACAAACCATCTCCCTCTGTAAGCCATTATCTAAAACAAAGTTTACACTTCTGATTTGCACACAGGGATGCTATTTAATGTCTGATATTATTCATGACCATCTCTTCACCTTATCTCATTTTAGAATAATGATAAAAGGAGCTTTGGTCCCCTGCTGCTCACCATGCCCTTCTCTGAGCCTGCTTTCCTCATCCATTAAAGAAGTGTAACTCCAAAACCCTGTTTGAAATGAAGTATGCTTAATCTTTGGATCTGTCAGAAAACCTCTCAATTGTGGATACAGTAGGTGTGAAAAATTGTTCATATTCCATTTATACCCTGGCTCTGGCCAGGGTATAATTTGGCCCTCAGCACAGTTTAGACTAAAGTCAAAGCTCTTCAGCGTAAAGGGCAGCTGTGGAGTCCTGAAAGGTTTTTGAGCACCCATTCTGGCCACACTCCTCCCAGATCTGTTCTAGAACAGTCGATGCCCTAAGACAGGATTTCAGAAAGTAGCTTTTACTGGAAGGTGCAACCTAATTATTTAAACCACTTCCTGCAGTGATATGGAGACAATATCATGAGAAGGGTGAAAGAGCAAGTGGGTTGCTTCTTCTTTATGATCTGTATTTTTACCCTTACAGTTTATAAATTCATTTGTTTATTAAGACATGATTTTTTTTTAAGAGACTAGCTATTCAGTCACCTTATCTTTATCCAAATTTGCAAAACCTTTGGAGGGTAATCATGACAGTTCCTGGAGACTTTGGGTGCAGGTCCTTTGATGCTAGAATGTGCTTCCACTGGCCATATATCAAAATCTGAGTCCAGTCACCTTGTTCATCATAGGGCAACGTGCACATTTATTGGTTCTTACTGGTTGTCAGGTAGCTAGGCTTTCAATACAGGACAGAATTACGTCTATTTCCTGCCTTCTCCCCCTTCTAAAGTGATACTTTAAAATTATGAACCATATAATATCTTCCATACACTCACAACATTGTGGCTTGAGATACGATAGTGAAAGAAATTCATAATCATTGCTACTATATACAAACCAGTACTCATGGTCTTGTGTCTCCACCTGCATCTCTGAAACAGGAAGGATATAGCTTGGGTATCGTTCATGCTCTTCTAGATTTATTTCCCTTTCCTTCCTCTTCATTATGAGAAAGGAAAGTAGACAAGAGGAAGGTGAGAAAATAGAGGAAGGAAAGACAACAGTACATTTCTTTACCACATCTTCATCACATGAGAGATTCTCTAGCTCTTGGAGAGAGCTTGATACCAGTCATTTTTGTCAACAGAACCTTTAAAGAGGCTCACAATGTGAAATTACTTCTGGTCTGTACCCTCCTGCTGAAAAAAGTATGTCTCAGCCTGCTTCCCTATCATTTCCATGCAAATCCATAGAAGTGCTGCTCTTGTGTACCGTGCTGCCTCGTGGTGATGGCAAATCTCTTCTAAGATGGTTCTGGGAGGTCAGATGAGAATAACAAAGATAATTTAAAAGTTTTGAAGAGTTAATAGACAAGAGTAAAATAATGGGATAGTTTCTAGAGGAATGTGGAGTGTATATTCTCCAATGTTTGTTTGAAACAATAAGGAGTACTCGGTCATTTGTGACCCAAGGAGAATGCTGTTTGTTCTCTAGTTTGAGTAATTAAAAATACATTTTTGAGAGAACATGAAAGACAGTATTGTCATGGCTTGTACTACATTAGGAAACTGGAATAAGACTGGACAAGATGACCTTTTTTTTTTTCTATTTTTAAAGGCTATTGATGTATTTATTCTCGACCTTTTTGTTTTTCAGGTGTCTTACTCAGGACCAAATTAATCCACTGCACACCTCTAGTGCAGATGAACTTAGCTCAAGATCTTTAATCTTTTAGTGTCTAAAAATCTAAACTATATGTCTGAAGTGGTATAATTTCTTTTTTAGTATTTGATTTTTTTTGAATCACAATAAAACTTATTTTCTGCAATCTATGTGAGCATAGTATTTTTAAAGTTAGTACATA
The DNA here is from genome assembly GCA_033556795.1 of Tapera naevia. Lineage (NCBI taxonomy): Eukaryota > Metazoa > Chordata > Aves > Cuculiformes > Neomorphidae > Tapera > Tapera naevia. Next base: position 13,870,333 of record JAUMJJ010000069.1, read on the forward strand.
GATCGTATTCTATGCAAGAGCACTTTGGCATGCTTTTGTAGATATCATTGTCTTGGTACTCTTCCAGTTCCCTTCTTCTGATCTTTTTGGTTCCTCTTACCCTCGGGACTGTGTACCAAGTTATCAATACTGAACTGTGTGTCTTCAGGAAAAGGAGAGTGTCTTCAACTGAGTGAAGTAAAAACATACATAATATACTGGTTTTACACCAAAAACATTTGATGGCCAGTCTATCCAGTCTGAACCTGATGGGCTTTATTGTTGAGGAATTCACATTTTTTGACCTGTAGCATTAAATATTGTTCAGAAAAAATGAAAAGGTACTGGATGCTGTTTAGTGGCCAGAAAAGATGGCCTGGAAACATGGCTTTGGCATTCTATTTTTATTTCACCAGCTTTTAATCTCTCTGGACTTTCGTTTATGTCTTTATGTAAAACCAATTATGCTTACCTAGACAGTTCTTGTGAAATTTGGGGAAGGAATTGTCATATATTATTTACCTATACTTACTAGCAGGAATAACTCAGCAGCAGGAGAAACAATTAAAACTAGTGTATGTATCTTGTTTAGTTGTTTTTACTTTATCTTTTTAGAATTTAATTGCTTACTCCCTTTTCCCAGTCTTGATCCTATCTCTACTATTCCTTGTGACTGAAACACTCTTTCTCCCTTTCAATTCACTCCTTTATATATTTCCCCTTAAGCCCTTCCTTTTCTATTTAGCTTATGATTGACTCCCCTTGAAAAGCATTTTGTGCTATTGTGTGTTAACATAAATTGTATTTTACATAAAAGGTACGAGATAAAATAAGGGAGAGGGTGGGAGATGATGCATTAGTGAGTGGGCTGAAAGATGGAACAAAGAGTTGTTTTTTAATTCAAGCTGAAAATAGAAAATAAGATACTTGCTACACTTCTGTGCATGTCAACAAAACTGTGACTTTACTCACAGAATAAAAAGTATGAAAACTCTCTTTAAGCTACTGAGATATGATAAGAATCTAACCATGTCATTTGCTGATAAAAGTAATCCTAGGCTTCCTTTTAAACACTTGTTATAATATTGGACAATGTGAGCAAAAGGAAATAATTTGCATTGTGAAAAACTCCTGTAAATATATCTGAATTGCAGTGTGCAGTTCCAGCAGGATATTGCTTAGAGAGATTTTGTTTAAAACATTTATTGGAGGCATATTTTACTGTATATCATTTACTGGCTGGAAGCCATGCAATATGTGTCTTAACAAAAAAAAAATTACCTTGTAATATGAGCTCCTCCAAGGCATAATTATATAATAAAGTTCTTATTGGGAAAACTGGAAGAAGGCCAAGCCTTGTCCAAATATAGTGAATGTCAGAGCCAAATTTATTATCCTTAGCTATTAACAGGAGAAGGCAGGTTTTGTTTACCAAGCCTAATTCTCTCCTAATTACAGCCACTATAAAATAATTACTATCCATGGGATAACAACACAAGACAGAGTGACTAACAGAAGAAACTGCAGGGGTTAGAAAACAGAGTGCAATTCTGTGTCATTTTGAACAGCTTGTGTACTGCCATGAACAAATTAACGGACTTCATTAAGGAATTATGTTTTAAGAGTGGCTTTGCAGTGAAGCAGTAAAGCAATTAATGCATCTGATTTGGCCCTAGAACTGAGTTCTGGTGCAGTTTTAGACAGCAACTTAATTTTTTTTCTTATTTTGACGTATCAGGTGTACTAGGATGAAACCACATTAATGAATAGAATCAGTAATGAGTGTATGGAAAGGACTTTGTTTTGGACAAATGATACTCAGTTCCCATTGACTCAAAATGTTTAAGTGAGTGTACTGGTACTAACCTAATCTTAATTGAATAAACAACAAAGAGAGAGACCAAACTGTGCGGTAAAATAGTTTGCATATTCAAATACTTATTTTCATTATATTTGGAAAAAAACTTGCAGCACTAAACAAATGTTATGTATAATGTCTATGTTTGTATTTGAGCAAAGAATGTAAGTTCATGCAAAATTGTCGATGTCTTATTTTTGCCTTCTGTAAAAATAATCAGAACAGAATATTTCTCAGATGCAACTTACTACTTAATTAAATTTGCAATGTTTCCATTCTTACTTTGCCTAGCCTCTTCCATTTTTCCATACAACCCCAGAGGTGTAAAACAGACCGAGGACTAGTTTTTTGCACAATTGATGTGTATGTATCAAAATCAGCCTGTATACAACCCATCCACAGTGTAAAAGGTTAGAGTTCAAGATGTCTTCCCTCTGTAGCGCACATTTCACCCTGTAGCAGGGCTAACTCCCTTATTTTAGTGACTTAGTGGGAACTGGCAAACTCAACACACTTGGGAGTCTGTTTTAGGTACTAGTTTTAATAGGCCTCCAGATGGCCACATGAAAGCAAAAGGATTATTATAGTAGCCTCCAGCCGTGCCATTATAGATAAAGGTGTATTAGAGTTTCCTTTACAAATCCCTTTTTTGAGGGTTTTATAACTCCATTATAAAATTCTCTTAGCACCAGAAGTCAATATAAAGTTCTCAGCCCACACAATACGTTTAAGGGAGTTTTTTATAACTTATGAATATCAGTATAGTCTCTGTTTATCCTGTATACATAGCCGTGGCTTAGATTATTGTAAAGGGTATCTTTTGTCACAATGTAAAAAGAAGTTAATCATTAATATAAAATTTAAACATGCATAACCTCATTTGAAATTAATCTGCCTTTTGAGATCAGCCAAGTGACTCATTTATAGCTGCTAAGCATCGTCTCCCTTAGTTATTAGTCTGATTGTAAGTACAAGAGCAAGAGGAATGGAAATCAAAGCTAAGGCACAAAACTAAAGTGATAGAAATGTTGTTGGACATTTCATGTGAATATCATTGTATGTTATCATGATAATATCCAAATGGGACACATAAAACCAAATTGTATTTATACACATATGCAAATTTTGAAACCGTCAAAATTATATGTTTTGGATCAAATTCTTGCTAGTTTACATATTAGTATTAAAGACAGGATGCTCTTAAACATGTGGTAATGCTGATTTTACTTGCTGCATTTGTATGGTTGTCAGTTTCTTCTCTCATTTCTCTGGGCTCTAATGTTAAATGACATTAAGTTATTAGCAAAGTTTTTCGTACATTTTAAACAAAACTTCAAAATTCCATTTCATAGAACAAGTCTGCAGTCAACAGTCTGCTTCTTTCTCTGTCTAACCAGAAAAACTAAGTTTTGAATTTTTTTTTCTGGTTGTATAAAACAATTTTTCATAGTTTGACAAACTGAGCAATTTCCTGAACAGGAAAATAAGGAATATGGACAGCAAACCTAACTAAGTATTAGAGAGGCTACCAGGCATCCAATCCCTAACTGATTTATTTCCCTGGTTTTTAACATTTGTTTTGTGATACTGAAACAGAAGATCACTTACTGCAACATGAACATTATCTTTTCTCCGCACATCACATCCTTTCAGGTTATACTTCAAAGTTCTCATTGTAAAGACCAGTCTTGAACATTGTCATTGTAGAAAAGTAAGTGCAATTTTAAGGTACTGTGTCAGTAAGTCTATATATTTATGAAGCCAAATTGTGATTTAATATGATCTACAATAATGGTTTAGCCACGTCAATGTCTACATGTTAACTGCTCCCTTATAGGATGATATTGTGTCAATCACAGTTTTTCAGAAATCCAGAATTATTGCTAAGTTTTAGTAATTTATCTTCCATCGCATTAAAAATGAGAGGCTAATATGTTTGCAGCATATTAAATTATGTTTCTAATTAATACAAAAGAAATGAGGACAATGAGCGTGGAAATGTTTACTACTTTGCATATTCCTAATGAGTAAATGTCTTTGGAAAAGATTATTGAACTTTAAAAACATTTTAGGATCATTATAACTATTCTGCATGGTTTACACATCATTCTAGCACATAAAATTAAAAGCTCTACAGAGAACAACAACTTAAATATTATAATAAAATACAACACTTAAAAATGAAATTATCTCTAATTTTGTTTTAGATATGTGTCCCATATCTTCTTAATGGTTTCCTGAAGACCTCTGTGTTGATAAGTAGTACATTTGAATGGGATACATGCCTTCAAATATTGCAGAAAATTCAAGTGTGAGATGTCACGTACTGTAGCAAATTTGCTACAATACCTAGTCACAAAAGGGTGAGTTAAGGATGGACTGTCAGCAAGAAGGTCATAACCTGCCATGGAAGTAATGTACAGATCTAGAGCACTAATGAGGGAAACAATGACTTCCACAATAATGATGCACAATGCTATATAACATCCCATGTATTCTTGTATAGCCTCTAAATGTCACCGGCCTCAACCAGAAATCAGAATTTCCTTGCTTTTGATGGCTTATCTTCAGACCTTCTGTGTATTTTGTAGCTGTAGCTATTACTTTATGTATAAGCCATCCTAGGAAACTATTGTTGCATTGATTTGACGTCATGAACGTTACTCAGACAGTGAAGTACTTGTTGGTTTTGTATATATTTCAGAGGCAAAAAAAAAGACAATTCAGGGCTCTGGTTCTAGAAGTCATGCTAATTTTATTTTATTTGTGGTCCGGAGAGATTTTCAACTGTGGTTTAGCAAGTAAAGTCTTCATTATTATCTGAGTCAGATCTTTATGTACATGTTTATGTTCTCAGAGTTTTATTAGATTCAGGATAATTTTTACTGAAATTATCTCTCCAGTCCCCACAGTTGTAAAATGTGATTATGTTCCGCATAGAGTTCCAGATACATTATTATCCAAGCTACTCAACTTATTCTTGATTACAGACAGAAAAGACCAATTATTTGAAATACTACAAGCACAAACACTTTATTTTTTTCCCGATTTCTATATTTGTTTTGCTGTACATTGGAGAAGGGCTTGGAAACTTTGTATTGAGTTAAGATGGTATTCCTTATGAATTGTATCTACAGTAGTTGTGCTGTAAGAGACATTTCAGAAATTGTTCGTATTTGCTAAGGGAACTTCACTTCCAACTCTTGCTTATGAACTAGGTTGAACAGATATTTCACTGAAAAACCTTGACAGGTAGCAATATGTGCAGGTACAGTCTTAGGTCTCCAGAACAATTGCTGGAGATAGAAGATATCATAAGTAAATGTATTCCTGTTTTTATTATGAAGACGTATTTTAAAATATTTTAAATCAGAATCATGCAGAAATACTGCAAAAGGTTGTTGATGGAAGCATCAACTGTGTTATCTTTTGAAAGCTACAGCCTACAAGAAGCAGGAACCATTGTGTCAGAGCACAATTGACAGTCTGTTAAGGGATACTAAAAAACAGGGCTGGAAATAGAAATAGAAACTAACTTTCAGCTTTATCAAGTGTGATGCTTCAAGGTCAAAATGAAATTCAGTGATGGGGCAGTACAAAGATGCTTGCACGGCAGGTGCCCTGGTCAATCTATAAACTCAGAGGCCATCAGTCTCTGCTTGTGCCAGCCTGCATTTTAATCAGAAGGAAAAATATATGGCACAGTTAAGCATGCTTAGTGGTTTCCAATCAAGCAAGTCCCAAACTCAGAGTAGCAAAATGCATCAAAGGAGTTCTAAGGCACATTGGAAATACATAAAATCTTGACTACACATGTATTGCCAAAGGAAAATTAGTTTCAAATTTACTAGTATCTGAGATCGGATATTCTCTCCTTAATTCTCCTGTAAATTTATCCTAGTAAGAACATGCTTTTCTATGTCCTTTTTCATTTTGTCCTATGCTGTTTCACAGGCTGGTGTGATGACTGAAGAGGCAGTATCAATGATAAAAATTGTACATTGTATTTGTGGACTTCCTTTTAATTTTTTTGTTCAGTTCCATGTGTTACTTTGCCTTGGGAGATCTGATGAGATTTGAATGGGAAATTTGTTAAGTGTGGTCAAGTTCAGGGAGATTTGAGGGTGGTAACAGGGAAAAGAGTAACTGTAGGAGGAGTCAGAGAGGCAGAGGGAGGTCCAGAATTAGACAAATATTTGGGGCTTTTTTACTCTTTTTTTGTAGACAGGATTAATACCTGCTCATTTCATAAGCCAAGTATTCTTAATATTCTTTTCCACGGATAAATAACAGGGAAAGGTTATCTCAGCTGATTACCTTTCTAAGTGATCAAATCCAAATTTGAATCCAGAGAAATACTAATGTGTAGCAAGTGAGAATGCTGTTTTTTTCACTCTGCTTTGCAAAGTGATAAATTAAACGGCTTAGTGCTCAGCTGATTCTTTTCCCCCAAAACAATGTCATGTATGCTCTTTACAGAAGGTGAAGAGTTTCTCTAGCTGTTTCACTCTTTTCCTTTCCTCAGATCATCTTCCTTCCCACCACTTCTTACCTTCTTCTGACTTTAAGACGTGGGAGTTTTATAATAATCAGTATTCCTTATGTGTGCTTATAAATGTACACAAGTGTGCCAAATAGTGTCTGGGTTGGAAGGCTGAAGTGTCCCCTTGCATCATGATGCTTCACTGATGACCTAACACGTTGGATATTTTAGTTTTCCGTGTCATCAGTGTAATACAATCTGGGTGCTGTAGCGTGTCTTCTATGTGTCAGCTCATGGAGTATGTACTTCACCAAAATGGCTTATGAATGCACAGCGGAAGTAGCTGGGATTTTCAGATGTGCCATAGCCTAGTCAGAAGTAAAGCAGCTGCTCTTTTAACATAGCTCTGTCAGCAGTGTGCCACCAAAGCTAAGGCGCTAAATTTCACAGGGAGATTTTGGAAGCATTCTGGCTTCCATGTGAACCTAAGTGTCCATTGTTCAGCGATGCATTTATCAGTTTCCCGACATATATGGCAAAACTTAACACAGATGTTGTACAACAATATCACGACATATATGGCAAAACTTATCACAGATGTTGTACAACAATATTACAATAGTGCAGAAGTGAAGAAACTTGAGAATTATTAATACATCCTTGCCTTTAGAGAGAGATTGTAAGGACAGTGATGATCCTAACTTCCATTTCCTGAAATCCAACCTCTCACACAGTGGAAGTTCCTCATTATACTGTTCCCTTTCCTTACACTTTGGGTAGATAATTTACTGTAATGACACAGAAATAATAAAGATTTCCATACCTATAATAGCGGATGCTGTTTTAACAATGTGAAAAGGAGGTATTTTCAAGTATTGTATGCTTATTTTTCCTAATTTCCCCTCCCACCATTACAGTAAGATATTCTGTTTTCTCTTTTTCTCTGTTATGTGATATATAGCTACAATTTATTAACAAATGTACATTGCTCCCAATGTAAGCATAACTTTGCATATAACTTCTCTGAAACTGTGTTTCTCAAACTTGAGTGTTGTTGTTTGAAACTGAGGCATATGAATTAAAAGCTTCTGACAGTACCTTGAAGGTAATGTTAAAATATATATAAAGAAGAAGCAGCAAAAAGCCTTATGAAAGCTTAGTCATCCTAAGAGGTCTTGAACCAGTGTTCTTCTGAATTTTACACTGTAACACAATATGCAACTGCAGGCCAACCCACGAGTGATAATAAATGAGAAATCTGAGGTCTACTGAGCATTGTGCACATTTTCCTAGTGGATCAGGGCACAATTTGTTAGCACAGGTGTTCCTGTAATTGTGATTAATTGGGGTAAATGCTCAATGCTCAATGGCCCTCTTCCACTTCTGTCTTCTCCTGGGGGTGTATTGATCTGATTGGTACTGACCTGCACTACTGGATAACAAGTAAGCCTACATAGATGGGGGGTCTATTCATATTCTAAAGGTTAAACCACAGCCCTATGAAATATTGAAGGGGAGATGTTTTTTTTAAGTGCCCAAGAATTTCAGAGCAGAAATTGCAAGGACTTTCTGGAGATCATCAACACTATATTCCACAGGTGCTTTCTGAAAATCTCTCCCTAAACCACTTAAAGCCAGTAGTCTGTGTAAGTGCAACTCATCTCAGTTTCATAGAACCCTGTAATACAGTCTTTGTGTAGACATATCAAGAGGGTTTTGTTGCATTAGTATTCTGATGAAAAATTTCTTTTCCACAAAACTATTTTTTTTTACTGGAAGAAACTGTTGGAGTAAACAGGTTTTCTTCAGGGAAATTCAGCTGAAAAGTTTTCATCCACTTACTTGGATGAATTTTTTTATTCATTAGATTTTCTACATGGAGATTTAGAAGCTCCAAGTTGCCTAAAAGAACAACTTGTTTTCAAGGAATTTTCAAATTATTTCCTCTCAAATAGCAACTTTTTAGTGAGGTTGAAGGAAACCATTTTCAGAATATGACTATTCACATATGCATATGTACATACATGCTCAAATGCTCACATGTGCAAATACGCACACACGCGTTTAAACATTTCTTACATATGTACGCACACACAGACCATTAAAATGGGTTTTATTCCCAAGCGAGCCTAATTTATCCACTCTACTTGGATGGAAAACAATCTGGACCAGGACGACCCATTCTTGAGCCATCTCTTCTTTCCTCTGTTGTCCTTATGCTCCGTTTGTGTTCTGGGAACTTGAAGAACAGCCAGCAAAAGTCAGCACTTTGAGATGAAAATTGATCACATTCTTCGTAACCTGCAATTAATGTGGCTCATTGTACCCTTTTCCGCAAAGTTCACGTTAGGGCCTCTCTGCTGTGTACATTGCATATTAACTGAGGTCTGTGTCTGGAATGGGGATGTTTGGAGTTACTGTACCATACCCCGCGTCCCCAGTAATAATTTGCATCATGCTTTCCTAAAACTTATCTGTCTAGAGCTACAGTGATTTGTCGTTTTTTCAAGTTTCAGACTAAAAGAAATATACAGTTATCCTTATGCTTGCAAGCATGGACTGTACATTGGAAATGTGGCATTTTTTTGTGTGTGTGTTCATAGACAAATTGTGTATGCAGTGCATTATATATATATTATGATGCGTACATACAAGTCTTGATCCAAGCATGCAGCACACCTGTAGCTCCTGGTAATTAACTGATTCTTAAGAGAATATGACCTTATACAATGTCTGTTTATGAAAATGAACTCATGTCCTTATATAAAACATTCATGCCTTCCTGTGCTTTCAAATCACTATGTTGGCCCATATGATCCACTGGTAAAGAAAAATTACTTAGTATGAAGTAGTTATAAGTAAAGAAATACCCTGTCAGGATACAATAATTGTGTCCATTTTCCCATCCCCAATACTATGGAATACTAAAATGCTAATAGATGCAAATTCCACATGATCTTTGATGCAGGCTAAAAAGGGGACATTTAAAAAAACAGAGGCACCTTTAGTTAGGGAATATGAGTGGTCACTGCATTGTTGTTTTCTTTTTAGATCTACCTTCTACCATAAAGTTCAGCTTCATTTTAGAGGACTGTACATCTACCTGTCTATTAACTGACAGGCTAAGCAAATATGAGTTTCTGATGGGTTAAAAAAATAATCCTTGAATTCAAAATAAATTCCACAAGTAAATCTTGGAAAGAGAAAATAAACATTGCCCCCAATAGGACAGTCACTGTGATTTGAAGAAAAGAAAATTGAAATACATGAAAAATCAATGAGGTAATAATTAAATTGTGGAGCCCACAGTACAGTGGCCAAAGCTCAGCATGCATTTACTAATGTATACTGGGAACTGGAGTAATCAGCAGCTAGAGGAGAGCAAAGAGTGTGTGTCATCCTGAAGCTAATTTCACGATCAGACTCTTTAAAAACACGGATCTCCTACAGTATACAGGGATATTTATAGGAGGTTAAAGATACAAATTAAAGTCCAGGAGACTATACGCTCCTGATTACCCAGTATTCCTAAATCAGCCCCATCTTCATTCTCACACCTGGGCCTCAGCTGCAGTGTAGCTGTCATTTATGCCATCCATGGCACAGGATTGATGACAGTCATTCGCTGATGAAGCTGTATACATCATTTCTGTCCAGCCTGCACTGGCCAGATGGACCCTGACCATCCATCGCCTGTCAGGGACGCATCTGTTCACAGTCCTGCTAGGGGTACTAACAAGTCATTGGCTTTCCAAAGGAACAGTGTCAGCTGGATAGGGCATAATATAAAAACTGTTGCAGTTCTTATAATTTTTATAGGGATTCTACAGCAGCTTCTTAAATTTTAAAAATTATTTCCACTAGCTTCTATATTCAAGAAGTTGCAAAAATTCCTCGTGCTATTGTGAATGCTTTTTTGAATTCAAAATACAGAAACCCTGACAAGTACTTCTGGTAGACGTCTGTTTATTCAGACAGACAGACTGCTGGGCTAAGAATTTATTAGGCATGACTACATGGTGATCTATTGTTTCTCTCAAAAACTAGAAATGTATGCAGATTTCTCTGTATATCTAGCATTGTCTTTGATATGGATTAAACTTTTTATCTCACTAAAATGAAGAGGCAGCGAAGGAATATTTTACAGTTCAATATATAATGTAAACCTAGTCATCATTAAGATAAAAACAAGCTCCTGAAATTATTGTTTCCAGCAATGGACCATATTCACCCTCACAAATGTGGCTTTTAAAGTAGATGATAGAAAACAAATGTTATTTTAGGGTAGAGGCTGTAAAGAGACATTCGCAATTCAAACATGGTCTCATCCGTCTACTCTTTTAGGACTAATATGTCTGTGACTATATGGAATCACATATTATGGCTCTTTTCATAACTCAGAAAACAGAACTATTTTACTGTGTGAGGATTTGCTTGGAATGTTTTGAGGAATGCTGTTTCAGTAAGAGTAGGAAAGCAGTATGGTATGAACTCTCCAAAATGGCATCAAGGAGAAAAAAAACATAATGGTTCATGAACAGTGGACAAGAATAGGAACAACTCTGCTTCCAAAGGTAGGGCTTCCTGCCTCCCTGACATGCCTGCTTCACTCAGGCGGGGCCTCCTCCTTACTTGGTGAGTAAGAAAAAACTTTCAACTTCCGTTAGATACCCAATTTTTTTCCTTATTTCACATATCCTAATTTTTTTCCTTTTTTTTTTTGTTGTATTCGTGTATTTTGAAGGATGTACTCAATTTCACGTGTATTTTTGGCTTGAACAGTGGAGGAAGATCTTAGTAGTGCAGAAGAATTGTGAAATATGGGTTCTTCTACAGGTGATCTTCTAGTATTGGCTATTGTGAATTAATGATACTTCATCACTTTCACAGAAAGTCCTCTTCTGAAGTCCTCTTTTGTGTAATAACAACATTTGAAGAGTCCCTAGCACCTCACAGGTTCTACTCATGAATTTCGTCAGTTATGCACAAAAAAAGAAACTGAGCAACTAAGAAAACCTGAGCACTTCAATACTTCTTGAATTTATTTAGAAATAAGAGTTTCTATCCAATATTTTCACTTTTGTTTATCATTTACGGTCCAGTTCCGCTCCTATTAAACAGAGAGAGGACTAAATCTTTTCCATATATGAAAGTTAGAAGCATGTGCTAATGTTTCTAGTTAGTTCTTTGTGCTATGCTTCTAGAAAACAAGAGTAAACTCCTATGTATCTCTTAAAGTACTACATATATTTTACACCGGCTAGCCAAAAAGGCTTTTGATTTAGTTGTAGTCATCAGCAAACTGCCTAAGCCTTCTTCAGTACTTTATCTCACTTTGTTTAATTTGTATCTATCTGGAAATCAGTCTTAATTGGATATGATGTTACCTTTTCATGTTAAGATGTATTCCTGCTTTAGTGAAACTGAAAAAGCAAGAGGATCGTTTAAAGGTATGTTATAGATCTTCCTTAATCCAAATAATATTTTAGTGCTGTTTCTACTATTTAATGACAGACTGATATATTGTATCATATTTTGAATTTTAAAAGAGGTATTTTTACAGTGATCCTGTATTGTCTAAGTGTGTAAATTAATTATGTGTAAGCAAAGGAAATAGTAGCTGGTGAATTGTCCTTGATGGGTACTTGTAGGAGGGAATCTGATCTCACGATAGTGATAAATTAACCACTCTCTGTTTGTGAAATAGTGCTGGATGGTCTATAATTCTAGCATGCTCAGTGTATCAGGTATGAGTCTTGAATGCATGGACTACACAGTTTAAAGAAGAATCGTAGATCTTAGCATAAGTTAGACAAAGGCCGTCAAAACCAAACCAGCAGTTCTGGAGCATGAAAAAACAGTATCTGGATGCTGGGATTTTTTTGGCAGGAGTCTCTGATACACTGAAGTTCTGTGGTTTGTTTTCTGCAATATCCTCAGCTACTAGAAGATCACACTACAGAGACAATAGTGGTGAGAAATTCACAACACTTACAAAACAGGAATTGATAGTTAATCAGTCTACTTTTTGAAAAACTGATACTGTGACATTTTATGCAAATTATTTGAGGCTTAGGGGTTTTTTGTTACATTTCTTGTAGATGTGCTTAAGGATTTTTTTTGTTTGTGGATAACAGACGATGTATTACTCATTTGGTGATCACTGGCAGCATAACATGAACCACAGAGTTACTGAAATTCTGAAAAATTTCTCCCTCAGAAGAACCTCATGACCTTGTACATTTAAAGCCAGGACACAAGTTCTGCTTAAATTCTTTTGAGTGCTAAGAAGTTGCAAAAAGAGACAAGGTCATTTGGGTGACCTCATGTAGATCTGGGACAAGTGAATTGACTATTGATGGGGGGGCAGAAAAAAGAAGTCTAAAAGAAATATTTTGCTTCAGTACAGTTTTTTTTTTGAATTTTCCATTTGTTAAATTCTCTTTGACAGATTACTATTTCATGTTTTTAGAATAATATTTCAATACTGGAAAACAATTACACTTTTTCATATACATATTTTGTCTTTCCATTGCATTTTATAGGAAAAACAAATTCTTCAGATTTGAATGTTTCTCTAAGATGCAAATATCCTTTTGTAACTTGCAGAATAACTGATTAGAATAACTGAATAGTAGTTCGCTTCAAGATAAACACAGTTCTACTGATGCTATAGTAACATATCATTCTTGTTGAAGTTTATACTCAGTGATATTTATTGCTGAATTCTAAAAATCTTTAATTATTGAGGAGGATAACCTGTGCCAAGTAATGAAGATTATTTCAATTAAAAAAAAATATAAAAGGAAAACTTATAAATATGTTTGATTAATTTTTTATACATATTATAAAATATAACATATATTTGTTTATATAATGGTGTATGTAAATAAAATACTAATGTATGAACAGTAATATTGTATATAAATTATATACTTAAAATAGGCTCATAAACACATCTGCAGACAAATAACAGTGCAAACTCCCTTGATAGAGAAGGTCCTTTGAAACTTTTATTGCAGGATGAGTATTTTATTGTGCAACCTGAAATGAGTGACACAAAGGAGTTAAAGGAAGTGTGCCCTTGCATGAGAAAAACAGTGGGTTATGTAATGGCATTGACTGTTAAGACTAAAAGAAAAAGGGAAGAAACACATGTTCTTTCATGACAATTAAATAGTTCCTGATAATGTTTTGTACTGACGATGCTATCATACCATATATGTTTAAGTAGTGATAGCTTAAACCACACCTTGTAGAACTGACTGCAGGAGAAAGACAATTAAGAAGAACAATTTTCCCACCCATTTCAATTTATCTAGTACAATAAAAGACGAATAAATTCTACAGGCTAAATTCACGCATATGTCCAATAGCCAAGAAATAAAAGCAAAGTCTTGTCCATATTTCAAACTCCTGCTTGATTATATGTCCATCAAAGAGCAGCTCCTACACCATGTGTAAGAGCCTATGCACTGTATTTTAACATCAGAAAGGCAGAATACCATGTGGAGCATGTACCCACCGAGCCACATAGAAGATCCACAGGATACAGAAGGGTACATGTGTGAAAGTAAAAAGATCAAAACAGAAGCTCAGATACCATATATCTTCGTTTTGAAGCCCCTATCAATTAGTAACAGTTCATTTTTAACAGCCACAGCCTTACCACGCAAGCCACAAAGCTTCAGCTTCTGAATTCCCATGTAGGCAATGATTATTTGAGTAGATTTATGTTGGGTAATGACAATTTTGCAATATTTCTGGGAATGCTGACATTTCATTCCAGGATTAGACACTGAACTCAAGGTTATGATTTTCTCACAGTGGAAGCTGGGTTAGGTTTGGTCATTATTTTCACAAGACCTTATCAAGAATAACCTAGATTGCTGGTTGGTGGCAGTCTTAGTGGGTGGCACCCTACCTTCAGAAGCAGTATAAAAAAAACCAGCATCACATTGGCAGCTCTGTTGGCTTCTGAATATAGCATGATATTGAGATTTAGAGAAGCTGAGATCCTGCCCAAGTAGAATGTTAACCTATATCAAATAATCAGTTTATGTTGTGTATTTGTGGAGTAACTACGTAAGTCTGGCTTCCTTAAAAGTAAACTGTAATCTGTAATCTATGCAGCAGGGTCAGTCAGTGTTTGCCATTTTATTCAAAAGTCAATACTAAGAGCTATCAAAGCTGCAGTGTGAGAGTGTACTGGTCTCAATTCCTAGGAACCGGTGGTCTTTTTACCTAGAAGCCTAGAAGGGTGAATGATGAGTTGAAAACAAAAGGTAAAATAAGACAGTGTGATTCTTAATTATTTTTTCTGTACTCTGTTATAAGAAAGTGGAGCTTTTATTCCTTGTTTTCTTGTCATATTGTCTCAAGCAAGTCCTGAGCATTGAGAGGCAGGTGAAATGTCATAGCAGTATGAGGTTTGTTTTGAGGAGATAAGCATTTAGGGGACCAGCCTACTTGGGCACTGAAATTCACATGAGACAGGGATTTTGTAATATCTGATAAGGGATCCAAAACTGAGGATGTGTACTGAGATCCAGAGCGAAGAAGCTGTAGTTTGACTCAGTCTAAGAAGTTTGCGTCTTTTGCCAATGTAGTAATGATATTTTGAGCCAGTATGTAACACTGAATTACAATATTACTCCAAAAAGTTGGATTTGACCTCACCATCAGAGCAGGTTTGAACCATTTCAGGATACTTTTTTGGAAGAAAGAAAGCATTGCTTAAATGGGTGCATTTGAAAACTATGATGAGGGATTTAGTCCCACAAGCTTTCTTAGAGCCACTGAAATGACTGAATGAAATTCTACGTGAGGACTCTGGTAGCATGTCTGTTCTTGCACGTTGTCAGTCTACCACTTCTGTCATGAACAGCAACCTAACATGCATTAGCTGCTGCAGGCAAAGTTCCATATCGTATCCAGTAGTGTCAATTCAGAAGTTGAAGTCTGCAAAGGGTTCGAAATTTTTAGGGAGGAAATACTATTGAGAAAGCATCTCAGAAATTTCAAATGGATACAGGATTCCTCACTTTCTGGACTGCTCTGTATTATGCATAGGAAGAATAAAACATGTATACCTTTGCGTTAATCTCGATTTCATAATATTTGATTATTTCAGAGTAACTTTAGTTTCAAAAAAAGTTACTTTGTATGTTTTATATGCACACAGAGATACGAGTGCATATATCGGCTTAAATAGAACTAGAGCTATTATCTGAAATACGTGCAGCATATACGATACCTAATTTTTTGTTTATGTCAAAAAAATATTTATATGGGAGTATAGAGATGGCTCCAGTCTGAGGCTTGTATGTTTTTTGTTCCAAGACTAGTTATGCTCAGATTGTTATAATTATTAAGAAATTGCTGCCTATAGGTCCAGGGGCATTTTTTTAACATAGTGGATGCAGAGCCACCTATTTGACCTTGGCTGCTCTCCTTCAAACTACAAATATAAACTGCTGAGACCAAAACATAGAAGGTTTTTTTCTTTCTTTCCTATATGAAATAAAACTTTATATGGCTTCTTCTCTCATGAAAGTAATCCAGTAATTAAAATTGAGATGGCTATTAGAAAGCGTGCCTGGTGAGTTGATGGTCCATGAAAAATAAATAACTTCTCAAACTTAACAATTTAATTAAAGACAAAAAAAAGACTACTTCAAGAAAAACTAGCTCCTTAAGGTTTTTGTTTTATAATCTCTGTTTCTCTCACTATGACATTGACCGGGCTACAGGCAACAAAAACGATTTAGATTTTTCTTTTACATGACTCACCTCTACAAAAATTTCCATATCTAAGATACCTTCCAGTTATCCCCAAAATATTTTGTAAAATGACTACTCGTGACCTGTGAATGAGGAAAATATTTATCATGCCTACCTCAAATGTGAGTAAATTCCAAGTGTTAGTGAGTTGGGGGAAGCACATGGGTCCCACTATAAACCAGCTGACTTTGTGGTCAATGTGATAATATAGCTAAGAGTAGATCAGTTCAAGTAAGAGAAGAGTTAAAATATAGAATTCTTCTGGGAGAATGAAGGAAAAGAATGTTTATGATCAATACCAGTCAACAAGTGTTAAGAAAGTAGAGCCTGTCAAATAATCCTGATTATATTATTTGTTTTCATTAAAAATGTATTTTTCCATGCAGCTGCACAACTGTATTTCTCAAGCATTCAGAATCACTAACTTAACACCTTTTGGTATTCTGGTTAAAAATCACCCTCTATTCAGTCAGCCAGCTACTGGAACATCACCTATTTTAACTATAACAGGGAATTCCCTTTTTTTAGTAGAATTTTCAAGACTATATCCAAATCCACTTAACATTTTTATCATCAAGAACCTAAAATCAAATGTGAAATAAAGGCTGTGACAAATAAAAAAGCTGGAAAGCTGGAAAAAAAAAAATCAATGAGCTGAAGCCATATAATTAGTGGGTAAACCAAGACCTGTTAAAGCATCTTCTGAATGCAGATAAATTGCAAGTTTAGGATCATTTTATATATTAGAGAATACCTGAGAATAAGGGACAACATCCTGTAAGCCAATTCCACAAAAAGGCAGTTTGAAAGTGACAGGAGGAAAACATATCGGTACGAGGTCCCATTCTGATGTTGTAACAAGGTTGAGTGCAAATCCTTGAAGGTTTCAGAGTGAGTAGGACATAGATGTTACTACTGTCTTCATAGCACATTAGTGGGACCAATATTTGAATAACACATTTGGTTTTGACGTACCTCTTTTTGAAAAGAGCTAATAGGAAAGATCTACAGAAATCTCTTGAACACTGGAGAAAATATGTTCTTTGAGAAGCACAAAGTTTGACCTGTTTAGTTTAGCTAATGCGTTTTGTCTTCATTTGAAATGAAACTGACAGTTGGGAGCACTTGCTGTTCATCCCACATCCAAGTGGTTTTGGAAGTAAATTTATTTTTTACCCCAGATTTGGAGCGAAACTTGTCTTCAGATGAACACACAAAACATATCACTGCCTTATGGGGAGCAGGATGTGCATCAGAACTATGTCTGAGCTTGCAGGACCTCCACAGCACTTTTTGCTTTATGGTATTGAGTTTGTCAATAGTTTACAAGAGTAGTCCCACTTTTTTTTGTGTTTAAGGATATTTTTTCTTGCAAGCTTTTACAGTACATTTGAGATGCAATAGTTGTTTTTCATTTTAAAGGCTCTTGAAAATATGTTTAGTGTTTAGTTTTTTGACTAGGTTGTCAGAAAGGGTTTAATAATATTTAAGACTGTTAACGTTTTTCCTAGCTTGATGCATTTAGTTATTGTGGCTGAAATTTTTCCATGATATTAGCTTTAAAAATGGGATAAATGATGTTTTGATTTGAACACAGCTACTACACCTGATCAGATAGCATGTTAATATATGTGCATGGTGTATATAAGCAGTAAGCAGTAACGCTTTTTCCTTAGCCAGTTAGCTGGAGAGTTCATTAGATTCCCTATGAGGTGCAAAAGAGGCAAAGGAAGCCAGTGTGGAGTTATTCATTGTCTTATGACTCAATTCTAATCACTTCAGTCAGTGTGACTGACAGAGAAATGCTTTCCACTGTGATTGAGGGTATTGATTTCTCAGCCCCTTTTGGGGCACATTGGAGAGACACAATCACAGCCTTCACTTTCAAAAAACCTCTTCATCTGCCTTAATCATCTGATCAATAATCAGCATCAGTGCTGGGGATCTTCAACAAAGCCTTCTCCAATGTCTTTATTTTCTTTCCTCCATTGGGCTACAAATCTGCTGAGTCAAGGTGATCGTAATAGATCAGAAAAGTGAACAGTAAGCAACAATAGTGACAGCTTTTAGTGACGCTTGTTAGGCATAAAGAGTTCTTCCCCCCCTCTTTTTTTTTTAATTTCCTTTCCTTTTATTTTGTTTAAGCCTTTCACTCCTTTCTTTCCACCCCCAATCCTTCATGGACCGTTGGCTGGCAAACTATCACCTGCACGGATGCCTGAGAGTAGGACCAAGTGAAATCAGCCCTTTGAGCCACCCAGCTGGAATGGGGTGGGGGAACAAAACATCAGCCACAATAGGGTAGTTCATGAGTAACATCTCATGCAACGACTGACAGCGTTTGGACAAAGTCAGAATTACGTTTGGAGGTGAAACAATAAGCAGCCACAAAGCCTTTCAATGTAGTCTCGCTTCCTAACTATCGCTTTTTCTCAGAGATTTGTGTAACCCAAAATCTAAGTCAGGATACAGAAAGCTTTTTTTCAGCATGTTTTTTAAGAGTTGTATAATTTCTGTGCTTTCTGTTATTGTATGTCTAATATTATTAATAGAGATATTTTGATTACATCTACTGAAACTCAGTGTATCAGAATCATGTTTTCTTGTATGATCTGCAGGTTATGGAAGATTCAGATAACCACAGGAAAAACACAAGCATTTTAAATATATCCATATCTGCTGACATAGATGTTTTGAGTAGCAAAATGTTGAAAATTTTATAATGTGTGTTTTATATTCCACGTCAAGGACCCACTTTTAAAATTAAAATAAGAATTCTCTTATCAAAGGTATCGGGATTGCCTAAGTGTGAAATGTTTCCAATTAAAATTTCATTCATGTTTAGACAATTTTTCAATTGAATTAAAAAAGCATAAAATACATATAATCTAATGTATCCTCTCTGAAGAGTGAAGTCTTTATTCTGCTGAATTCAGAAGAGCCTCATCCAATATAATCACTGCATTCATTCCAATTATAAGAGCAAAGTTGTGCAGACTTCTTATATGTTATGCAATGTCAAGAAGCACAGTGCACAGCACTAATTCCTCAAGTGAAAGAGGCAGCGATTTCCCACAGCAGCTCCTTGATTTAAATTACAGAGCACATTTATTATGCTTCTGTTCCTCTGACTGTGAAATACCATAGTACAGTAGCTTTGTTCTGACCTCTTCTCCAAAGCCCTGCCTCAAAGTGTGACTAATCTAGTGCCGGATGACAGCTAACTTCAACATCAGACAACAGGAAAATTGAAGACACTTTTTATCCTCTTGCCAATCTGTGAGTGTCTGAATAAGCCTCGTCAACTTCATTACAAACTCATCATCTCTTGTGTAGATAATGATAGCCTAGGCTGGTGGAGAACTCAGCTTCTTGTTGTTTTTACTGACTCTCTCTGCCTCCAGGCCAAGCATCTGTGGGGATAATGAATGGAGCAATTCTTTTGGCACAAAACAAAAGGCTCTTGGGGTGGGGAAAGGCCCGTGGCGTCAGTCGAGGCCCAGCACTCACAAGCGAAATTTCTTTGTTATGAATCAGTTCTCAGAAAATAGCTCTGTAGTAACCAGAGAAGCGAAGGACACAGAGTAACTTTGTACTGTGGTGGGAGGTTAAAGGCAGTGGCCATGTGAAAGAATTTCAGAGGGGTTTTATTCTCTTTCTTCAGGTTGTGCTTGCCAGTGTTGCCTTGTGCTAAATGTGACGGCAGCGTAATGCGAATACAATTTAGGGTTTAACAGAGTTCTACACAGTTATTAAAATCCAATAAAGTAGCAAAACTGAAAGCATCTTGTTAAACATTCTAATATAATGAGCACTCCCCAAATAGTTATTTTGCTGTTAATCCAGCAGTTAAGCTATAGAACCTAACAATATTTGTTCAGGGCTTTTGATTGCAATTTAAAAGGGATTTAAAAGTGGATAATTAACAAAGTTCAGAATTTTTTTTCATTCAAAAGCGCATGTTAATTAATAAAGAGAGAAAAAGTTATGGTTTTTGTTTTTAGGCAGATCTTCCAGTTACAGAAATTGTATTTGTTTATCTCGTCAGTAGAATTTCTAACTCAAGTATAGAAAGCCTGTGTTAATGCTCTGACTTTATACCAAGGAGATAATCTTTAAGATCTTTACCAATATTGCT
Organism: Tapera naevia; assembly: GCA_033556795.1. Taxonomy (NCBI): domain Eukaryota; kingdom Metazoa; phylum Chordata; class Aves; order Cuculiformes; family Neomorphidae; genus Tapera; species Tapera naevia. The sequence goes on from JAUMJJ010000069.1 coordinate 13,890,574, forward strand.
AATGAGATAAAAACAAACCCTTATCTTAGATTACAAAGCATACGTGGCTTGACAAAAATGCTTAAATATTATTATAGTGCCCTCCATGAAAATATGTAATTAATGCTATTAGCTTTTCCTGTGCTAAGGAGAGGGAGTTGCTATGTACAGCATCTCTAAATAAAACTTGCATAATGATTCTCTTGCAAATCTTTACATTAATTATATATGATATTCTGCAACAATGATAAGCTTCCAGAGCCAAAGCTGTGTGGAATAAACAACTGCATATTATAGTAACGGTTTTGGTAATACAGCAAACATAAACCTGTGGTGACATTGAGTAATATATGTTTGGATTGTTTTTTCTGCTGTGAAAACAAAGATACTCCAAGGCGTTTCTTTAACCACAACTCTGGCTTGGGCAGTAGTTTTGATATGAATCTCCACAGTGACATTCAGAGTGTCTTCTGCAATTGCAAAACATTAGAGAGTGGCATCATTGGAGTGTGCAAGGCCCATCCTCCCTGGCACAGATTGCTTGGCCTATGTGAAAGAAGTGCAGGACCACAGACGGCCCTGTAAGTCTCCACCTGGGTCTTTCAGAGAGGGAGCACTGACTGAGCCCCAGAACTGTCAAACTCATTTTGCGCAGCATTTACTGGGGGAAGTGACATGGACCATATGAGGTTAGATGTGTCGGAGCAAGGGAGGCATAGGGGTGCGAGGGTCCAGTCAGCTGCTCCCATGGAGCAGTGGGTGCCTCCTCTCTGACCCCACTCTGTTCACTGGAGGAGGGACAACCACTGCCTGCTGGGCTTGTTGTGCTCCCTGCTCTGCCAGTGCTTCATAGTGGGGACAAATGTTAAATCTGAGGCTCATAGGCAGGGAAAGGTGTATGGAATGCTTTTGTTGATTGTAATGGAAGGCAATCTTGTGTTAATGATGGCAAATATTTTAATTAGAATTGTATATACAGAAAACATATAGCTATATAGAAAATATTTGTTAGTCTTTATTGGTATCAATATGTCTTACTAAAATAGAATAAATCAAGTACATCTGGTGGGGTTGCTCTCTTTGCAGATATAAGAAACTAATGGGAACTTAGTCGCTTAAATAAGAGTAAAAAGCATAGAATCATTCCTATTTTCAGCCTCAAATTCTCTTGGGGCCACTTTAAGCACCCATCTGAAGTAGCAGACCTATGTCTCATATGGGATTATTTATACTACTCTATCAGCATAACTCATTTCAACTCAGTCAAGCTACTACAGAAATTTTCTGCAGTAACAAAAATATATCTTGGCCTTTATTTTTTGGTATAAATGGTTCATTATATTATCCAAACTCATAAATGCATGCCACTGTCCTCTAGTCAATACTTATCTTTTACCTTTAGCAAAAATATAAATCTCCAAAACAAGAATTTGCCTATATAAAGCTATAACATTTTTTCTTTATTTTGTGGTTCTGTGTACATAAATTAAGTGAAAACAAATACTATTTATGATACTTCAATACATAGTTACAAATGTGGATTCCTTTTCCCAGAAACCATATACCTGGATTTATTTTAAATAGTTAGTAAGTTTGGTGAATATATATTAAGTACTCCTTTTCAGTTTCTTTATTTTGTTGTGCCTTCATGTAAATTTTATTTATTATGAGTAGGTTCACTACTTCTCTACAAAACCAGTATTAAAAAATGAATTAATAAGGGGAAATAACTACTGTTTATATATACTTAGCTAAATAATGTGATATTTTCTCATTATTTTTTATTTTTTTAGAGAAAGTTTTTAAAAGTTAAATAAAGCACTTAGCAGTTTCTTTCTTATAATTAAACAGTCAACACTATATTATACTTGGAGATTGACGTACTTGTGCCTGCAAACAGAACAGATTAATGTAATGTTTTGCTACCTTTGACCTTGTATCCTTGAGTCTCTTGATTCTGTGTCGACAAACATAGTACTGTAATAGAGTTGAGCTCTAGCTAATAGCGTGTGCTATTCTGACTGTCATGCTCCATCATTGTAACTTACTGCATGAGGTCCCTAAAGTAGCCTCAAACACAGACAGACGCAAAGTCATATCAACAAAACCTAAAAGTAAGCAGGAAAGACCTTAAAATGGAAATTCTTCATTCAGTTCATGCAAGACCAATCTGGCTGTGACTGCTATTCCAAAAACTTCAGCTAAGGAACATTTAAACAGATGTGTTGCTAAAATCCACTGGCAAAAGTCATTCAGAAAATGCAGCTGAACTCCTAATTTTACTCATTACGTTCTCACAATTTCAGAATCAGGAGGTCAAAACGCCATTTCTTTGTTCTAGTACGTAGTCTTGAAATACTGCCTGTTATGACTGGCATACTTTTGTATAAGATATTTTCCATTACTTGGTGCTTCACCCCTGAGCATAAGCCTCCTTGGACCCAGTGTGGATTCTGTGGGTCTCCCACAGTACAGGTGGAACTACGGATCCTCTTGGGAGGAACTCCAGCACGGTGAGAAGGCAGTTTTCCAAGCTGGTAAATATGAATTACCAAATATTTATAAACCTGACTGAAAAGGAGCCCTTGCTCCTGGGTGATGTAGCTCAGTAATTCTTTCAAAACCACTCTGCCCACTGCAAACAACACCTACTAAGTGACTCCAGGGTTGCTCCCAGTCCTTCCTGCTGAAGCTGGTCTCCTTTGTGTGAAACAGCCCTGATTGAGACAGACTGACAGAGAAAATGTGGCTGACTCCATGTTCTCTTTTGATGGCAGGCAGTCAGGAATGCACCTCACTTTAGAGATTTCTAGTCATACTTTAAAGCAAGGTATACAGACAAACAACTGTTTTGTGATTTTTGTTACCTTGGATGTGAAAAGATGATGAGTAGCTTAATCATGTTTAGATAATTGTCATACATACTGTGAAGTCTTGAGTTCTGCAAGCAACAGAGATGCAGTTGGTGTTGCAGGTAAGGAGGCATGCAGGCTTCTCCTTGTGAACTCCTGTGGTCCTCAGTTATCCTCTCTGCAAAATGGAATTTACCCAAAGAAGTGCTATAATATTTGTTAAGGCTGTGAGAAGTCTAAAGATATCACTAAAAAAACCCATCAAAAAGTGAGATGTTTACCTGGTAATAAATTATTTACTAAATGAATGAGTATTCAGCAACATTGAAATTTGTGCACTGTTGTTTTATTGTGTCATATATAAAGGGAATGTATGACTGCCTTTATGGCAAATGCTTTTAACTGTAACTCTCTCTTTTAATAGCCTGGGACCAGCTTTCTAAATTTGCAGTTGTGATTGAATTCTCCAAAGCTATTATTGTTGGAAACAAAAAGAAATTAGAGTTCTCAGTGACCATACACAGTGCTGCACAGTCATGTAAAACATAAAAGAATTGATAACTATTTCAGAGTAAAAGGAAAACCAAAAAATATTTGAAATAAAATGACCTCTTCAAATTCATTATAGGATTATGAAATTTAATCGGAAACCTTATTTTTAGGCATAGACTTCAACTTTTTTGGTGGCTGCCTTCTGCCTTGTTTGTAAGATTTGTTTTTTTCATAGTTGAAACATTATTGTAAAAGCAGGTGTAAATGGTGGTGCTGTGGGATGTTATTTCCTCTCTTCTCCTTCCTTGCCATGGTATGGGCACATTTCCAAACCGCATGTTAAACTTCATGGATGTTGGCTGACTTCACTGTCTTGGCATACCTGCAGAGAGGTGGCCTGAAGAGCATGTTCCTTTGCTTATGTTCTGGGGAGAGCCAGTTGGTGGAGATGCTCTATTGATGTGTGTTTATGCCTATAGTATGGGTTATCTCATCATATCTAAAATGGTTTTGGTTCTAAAGGGAAGGTCAGATCTATACTTGGAAGACACACATTCTATGTGTAACTCAAAAAGCACATTCTACTGCCTGCTCTGTAACTGATATCTGTGCCCCCAATACCTTCCCATATGTGGTCATCCCTTTGTCCAGGCTGGACACATTGAATAACGATAATCCTCCTACTGTAGCTTGTCCAAAATCAGAGAGAGTATTGCACTCTGACGATATTTATATTCTGGTGTGATCAACAGCTGTCTAGTACCATGAATCCACCTCTACACAGTGAAGCAGGAGCCAATCTTGGTAGGGCAAGCAGAAAACATCTGACCCTCTGTGACTGATCATATTTTATACATCTTCCCAATGTGCTCTGAGTAGATTTGTTGTGAGTAGACTTGAAAAATATCACTATTCCCTCCTCCTCAGTTGATCCCTGAGTGTAGTTTCATGTAATTTACACTATTATAAATACTAAGAAATACAGTACCTAAGACATACATGTATTTATATGTCTATATTCAAATGTATTTCTATAAAATCATATCCGCATGTTGTATATAGTAGATTTCTATAAGTAATTTCTTAATTTATTTTGTCCCTGTATCTGATATTCTTATAACCTTATCTTAACATTAAACTAATAGTTTAGGGCGTTAAATAGCACCCATAAAATAAAAGCTAGTAAGAACAAGTTTAATAGTTACTGCCATATCTGACATCTTAAAAATGATCTTTTTGTCAATATGCTAAACAGGTGAATAATTACATATTAAAATATAGATTTCTTCCCTCTATTTGGAAGCAGCAATTTGGAAGATTCTGATTTGTCATTTTCTTTCCCAGATACAGCCAGAAGGACAAAACATTTTTTTTTTTAATTTTGAAATTATGTGGCTGAACTGTAATTGTGTACTACACTGGTCAAAGAGCCCTGTTTATCTACCAACATTTCCAATGCTGTATCTCAGGAGAATATGTATATGACCTGGACATTTAAAGCTATAGACATGATGGCTATGTTCAGTAGTATCAAACCAGAAAAGAAAATAGAATCTTCTCCTGGATCTGTGTGTTCAAATGTAATTACAAATAGTTCTATCATAATTCTTAGGATATTATTTTATTTATTCTTAATTTAGTTTCTTAATGAGTTTTTTTACTTAAATGATGAATGTTTCCATTATTTATAAAATATTAAAATCTTCCATTTCTATCTGGATATTGGTAACTGATTTGCTGAATTTAAGTTTTTGTTTCAGAACTATGAAAATACATTTGTATACCCAGTGAACAAAATGTCTGGTATCTTTAGTATTAATCTCTCCCAGTTTTAAAGATGGAAATTTCCATTCTCATCTGTGAGAGTGACAGTGTTTTAGCAAGTGAAGTTTTTGTGTTCTTACAAACTCTGGAAGCATTTATTTTCAGTAAATCATGTGGACCTTGTTCAAAGGGTCAAACCCCTCCTTGTCTCATTAGCATCGTGCAGAAACCAGATTTTTAACAGTATCTATTTTTTCTATTGGTGAATGGGCTAAACTGTCAGCTAAAGAAAAGGGATTACATCAGCATTCAGGAGAAAAAAATGCCCCGTTCATCCTAACTCCATAATCTATGTTCAATCAACCCACAGTTAATGGAAGCCCTCCAGTGCTAAGCAATAAACAAACACAGTTGGGCAAATAGTCCAAAATCAAATCTAGTATATAAGGTGGACAATACATAGTTAGTTCCATTACAGAACCCTCCCCTGGGAACTGGATCAGCTTCTGAGCCCGTCTCATTACGCACCAGCACCATCTGTAGCCAGCCTGAACCTTATTTGGAAATATATAAAGTGCACAGAAAAAATTGAGTAGGAATCAAGAGCCAGAGAATCCTATTTCAAGTTTAAATTTTGCTTGTGGAAGATCATTTGGTTTTAGACTCAGCAAACAGTAGTCCGTCATCACTCACAATGAGTTGCACATGTAGCAGGGATTACTTCAGATCCGAGAGATTGAAGGTAATTGCTACTTTCCACAGGGAGATATCTAGTACTATTGTGGTTTGAGGAATACAGTACAGCACCATAAACTGAAAAACAACAACTCAAAGCAAATTAGAGCCACCTCTTATTGTTTCTCCTTTCCATGTTTCATTTTTTTTTAAAAAAAACTGAATAGTAAGTTTAAAATAGTACATGGGAACAGGAAGAAATACTTTAAGATCTGGTATTTAGTGTGGATGAATACACATAATACATCCATAATATAGATGCTGCATATTTTTCCACTGAAAGTAAAATGTTTTAAAAATACTATATATGTGTATTGTTATTGTATGTGAATCACACTGGTGCTGGAATCCAGATATAAGAACAGCAGAGATCAGAATCCCTTTGCGATTGTTATTACGTATGAGAGAATAAAATAAAAAAAAACTGAGGGTTCTCTGCCCCAGAGAACTACAGTTGAACTAAGAGCCCAAATTTATCTGTTACTGACTTCAGCAGAATTACTCCCAGAGGATTCATTTATCCTGGGATGCACAGAGATTTCTGACTGTTGACAGCTACATTTGCTCCATTTCTCCATTCAGTGGTTGTGTACAATAAAAGAGAAACAACATAGTACGAAGAGTTTCTTAGTGTGAGTTTGTGAAGGTAAATTATATGGTTCAATCCAAACAAATGTTATGTTATTGCAGTATAGAAGTATTCTGCATAGCCTGCAAAACGAATTTAGGAAGATTTCAGTGAATTTTATAACAAACATCTTTGAGGGTGTTTTCATACATCTTTTTTGTAAAACCTACAAACTTAGAAATTCTGGATCATATCTTTAGCTGTGCAGGATAGATCTTTAAGCTATTTGTGCATGCTTGTTGAGAGTATGTGGGTTTCTGTGCTTTAAATGGTATTGTACAGCAACGATCTCCAGAGCCATTTCGTTGCCACTGCAAGGTCGCACTTGCTTTTTGTCATCCTTGAATGATGTCCAGCAAACTTGCTACTAGTCAATGTCAAGACTGGTGATGCAGACCAAGCCATGAAGGATACCAGTGCAATTCACCCAAATTCCAGCATGTCAAGAACCCAGACATTAGGCCTCCATATTTTTGATAATTCCCTGCATATCTCCTCATAAGTCACCATTAGAGTCCAATAGAAATTACATCAACACTTATACTCTACTCTTTTCACAGGAACATTAGGTTCTGCTCCAGCAGAGCTGAAGATTTTCCCAAGATTTTTACAAGATAAATGCAAAGCAAGTGAACTTTTTTGTGAAGGTTATTTCTGAAATATGAATACCAGCATTCACAGGATTGTTTTTGCCGTATTTCTAGGTTGTCTTTACTTCTTGTTTTCAGTTATGACCTTGGTAGTTCAAACTGGGTGATATCAGAAAAACTGAAAGTATGATCAAGGAGAACAAGATAAATTTTGGTCATACTGAATCCCATCTATGAACATGTGTGTGTGCCAGAAACTGACGATCTATTATCTCATCTTACTCATATTCTTATTACCTTTATGGCATCTTCCCATTAAATGAATTGATTATAATCAGTGAATACATATGCATTTTCTTGATCACTTTGTGAAAGAAAGGATTTTATTTTTTCTAAAGAAGCGATAATAGCCAAACTACTAGTAAAATATTAGAGGCACTTCAGAATTTACCTTGAGACCTTGGCACCTATAAAGAGTTGTACATTTTGTGCTATTAGGATGCTATTTGCTGTTTAAAATATTCTTACCTTTAATGAGGCAGTTATAAAACTGTGGCTGATTATCAGATTGTTCTGTCTGTGCAAATTGTAGGTTCTTGATTAACCAATGAAATTCTTCTGAAAAAAATTAGCATTAACTGCTTCATGATCAAGGATATTTCATTTGTAATTCTACCTGTACAATTCTGAGAGTAGCTGAAGGATAACATATGCATAATAAAAGATTTGAATGCATATAACAGCAGTTGTCAATTTCAACAAAAAAGCCTGATATTTTTGTTGGAATTTCTCATAATTTGCACACCTTACTCCGTTGTTAGTTTAGATTATAGACCTGGGAATAAATACAAAATTAGTATCATAAGAATCTGTATCTCTCACAAAGTTGTAAATAGTATAATTGTGCGTAGTTAAGTTTTGTCACTTGAACATATTAAAAAAGAATATGGTTTAGTAGAACCAAATATATGGTCATGTATATCTAGAAACAAACTCATGCTCACAGTATGACGAACTGTATTTTGTTAAAGGCTGAGAGGAAAGTATCTAAAGCTCATAACAGATAAGTGATTAAAAATGACATCCCAATAGATACTGTGGTGATGAAAGCTAATGCAGTCTTCGGATATGGGAATAGTATGTCAAAATGGTGTATCTACCTTTGCTGTTTGTTTTTGTAAAGATGATTAAAATGGGAAAAGTTTCAAGAAAGAGCCCCAGAAATTATTTGGGAAATGGAGAAAATATCCTATATTGCCAAACACTGAGCTTATTAAAAGAAGAATCTGTGTTGAAAGCGTATACTTACTTTACAAAGTGAAAGATGCCAAGAGTCAAGGGACTTACCAGTCTGTCAGAGGAAGACACCTCAAGAACTGGTGTTCAGAAGAAACAGCCAGATAAACTCAGATTGGAAATCAGGCTTTTAATGCTGCTCTTGATAAACCATTGCAACCAACTCCAAAGCAAAATGGTAGATGCTCCCTCTCCTGATAACTTACAAAAGTTTTGATGCCTTTCTGTTGCATGCCACTGTATAGAGGACTGTGTAGGTATAACTGGGTGAAAGTAGATAAGTTGTATGAAACAGGATGTCAGTTGTCGCTACTGACATAGCAATTTTGAAATGAACACGTGAAGATATGCAAAGATCTGATGGTTAATGCAAAGTTGGGACAGAATGCTTTGCCTGAAAGTACCTTGTTATTTCCCCATGTACCTCGTAGCAACTCCAGCTAAGTGCCTCTGAGCAGCAGCAGCAGCTCAAGATAGATGGTCTGAAGACAAGCAGATTTCTGTAGAATCCACTTTGCAAAATATTCTAATGAAGTACAAGTAATAGAAGTATTGGCTTTAGTAGCAAGGTTTTCCTTTTTAATAAGACATTAGTGCAGATGGATTCTGGTCAAAAGGTTTTTGGACTGACTCCTTGAGGAATTTCAGGTTGCCTGGTTTTGCCTTTGTCTGGTAGAAAGTAGTTTCAGAGGGGATATGCTTAACAAGAACCATCTGGAAAACAAATTCAGGCTCCTTTAATGTTTTGGTATTATCCATCACAAAATAGATCATTTTTGCAGAACTCCTTTAAGCAAGTAATGCACATCAGTATTAAGGAACCTTCTTATTTAATAAGTCATACTACAGAAATCTGTAGTAGAGATACAGTAATGGCTTTGTGGTACAACCATTCTACCAAGTATCAGAAAAAAACCCCAGTAATATTCCTGATTGTATCTTAAGTTCTGGGTTTTATGTCTTTGGAAAGAAGTTTAATTGTAAAATAATTTAAGAGGTTTAGTTGTAAAATGTAAAATTATCAGATGATTTAATAAGTAAATAAGTTGTTATTTTTGTGTAGTTAGCATTAATAAACATCAAAATAATGTAAAATATTGGTGACTACTGCAAGGATTCTATTCTTCACTGTAAATAGTCCCAAAACTATGTACAAATGTTTTAGTTGTCCAAAATACTACGAGAATACTCCTTGACAATCATTGAGCACTGAAGTTTTGTAAGCAGTGGTTTTAGCTGTTTGTGAAGGTGTTTAATACTTTCTGAAGTGCTAACACATTTTTTGTTTTATCCGAAAAACTGTTTTCATAGGGATGCACCTGTTTTGTATTCCAGGATCCTTTCCTATCCTTGATGAGTACAGCTGATGCTTTTGCAATACTCCATGTAGCTAATATTCCCTTCAGAGCCAGGCTTACAAAATCCTAGTTTTCAATTTGGTCCTGTTAGATCTTTCTTTTGTATGAAATTCCTTGTTTTCCACATTTTGAATTGTCTGAAATATGATATATAGAGCATATGACTGTGATTTAAATCATTTTCATCATAGGAAGACCTCATTCTCCTTTACAATAAAAAATAAACTCAGGAATAGCTGAGCTATTAAAGCATTTGGAACTTAATTAATGATCGATGTCTAAAATGACTGCAAATCGAGTACTTAGCCCCATCAAACCACTGTCCCTTTCCATCACCCACTTAACTGACCCTGCAGTTTGGCCTCCTCTATTCATCTGCTCTGTCTGGACAGGGCCATAGAACTTGAAGAGCTATGCTGAAGCTGAGGAGCTGTTGTAATCTTTGTTATATGAATAAGTCTCTAAGGAGAAACAAATACATCTGACTCGGTAGCTTTGCAGACAAATCTAAAAGGGACAGAACTGTGTGAATGCATAAGGTTCAAAATGTTTTTTTCTTGAGGTAGAAGATGAAATACTTCCAAGAAAATGGTGGAGACTTGCTGCTATGTCAACAGATTTCCCCATCTTCAAGCTAAAGAAGCTGTTGTTGAGAGGTTTTGTGTGACTATGTGAAAATTATTTAATGAAATATTAATAAGTTTCACTGCATTTCCAGTATTTATGAACCATTAACAAATGAAAACAAAATAGTCAGTTTGAAGTAGGACTTGTGACGTATTTTGTTTTCTGTTATTTGCTTCTTTATTTTCTTCTGTGAAATGAGTTGCTTCACGGTTCTTCTGGTCATCAGCTAAATCGATACCGGTCTATTCTGTGATACGTCTCTGTGTATGTGTCTATATGTTGAAACGTACTTAAAGACACTCCCATGTTCTCATTGTTGGACAGGTAAACAATATTTGGTTATATGTAGTACTGCCACTTGGTTCTTCCAGGAAAACAATACTTCTAAAAGTATCGATCAATGGGAAATGCAGGACTGTTCAGTCTTCAAAACCTTCCCTGGCATGCCATGTTTGTCCTAATCTAGTATGGGAGGTGGGAGGAAAGAGTAAGAGTCTATTTTCCACATTTCTTTTTTTCTGCTTGCTATCGTTTAAAAAGCAGCTTTGAACCTTGTTCATGGCTTTCCCAGATTTTGCTGTTAGCTGCCAAGTCTCTGTCAGATTGAAATTGAAACGGCAGAAAAAAGATTTTCAACATACTTTTTCTGCAATTTTTTTCTGTCTTTCACCTCTAATGAAATGACCTTTAACTGCCCCCTCATCCTACACTAAGCAATGCTGAGTTTTCTACCCTAAATTTCAACTGCTTTATTAAATTAGCTACAAAACGGATATTTAAAGATGAAAACAAAAGTAATTTAAAAGCGTATATGAAGCTTTGCCATAATTGTATTTAGATACATTGCTGGACTTTTTACTTCAAAGACAAAGATCTCTGCACTTGACAGGCCTGGCCTCTTGGTGCTCATCCAAATATACATAATATTTTATTATAGCAGATCATTGTAAAGCTAGCCTCGTTTAGATTCATATATATATATATAGTTATCAGTTCATGCTTTAAATCTGTAGACATTTCCCATGAAATAATTACCTTGTTTTTGAAAAAATGAATTGGCTTAGCTACTTCAGTTCAGTTAGGCTCTTGCATCCTAATGCACTATATATAAAAATTGCTTATTGAAATACACAGTATGAGAAAGTTAGACTTACCAGCTCATTCTGTTTTTATATCTTATAAAACGTTGAACAGTTTACTCTTGAGGAAATGTGTTTCAGTCCCTTGTTGCACTATCTAATGTGCCAATATTTCTTGCTACATTAATTTTTCCTCTGTATGATTTTTAATGGAAAAGATGCTCACTAGCATAAATCTCTCTAAAGCTAACAGTAAAAAAAAAACCCACCCTAAAATAAATAACATATGCACAAGGGAACTATGTGATAAATTTACAGGAGGCACAGAGTCATAATCACTTGTCTGAACTACTTGACCACATTACTGTTATATAGCAAAATACACACTAGTAATTATGTGGGTATCCCACATACCCACATGTTTCTGAACTGGGTCAACCTATCCCTAACACTGCAAATATTTGTAAAGAAATGATGAGTCTGGAGATTACATCTGATAAATTTTGATATGACTTGTAAGATTCATGCATGTAAGAACCAATACACACACAACATGCATGATATTATGTGACTGTGATGCTTATCAAAGAGAAGATTTAACAGGACTGGTTAGAGCCACCACGCATATCATAACCAGATACCACAATTTTTGCCCATGGAACTCCATCAATGTATCACAACCCTGGATCTTCACACCATTGGTGTTCCTGCCTGGGACATCTCAAAAAAAAACCAACTTTGATGAGCTTAATGGTGGTGTTTTTCTGTCAGTAGAAGTCTAAAAGCTTACAGGACATAACAACCTTTTATTTTCCTTTTCTACTTGCAAGATAAGCCAGGGCCTTTATCTTAGTTAAGATATGAAAAACAGAATAACATGTAAGCCTGGTAAATGATCTTCCTCAGTAATTTCTCCTGATAGCCTTAAATTAAAAAAAAAATGGAGCATATATGCAGTGATGGTGTAAGAATTTATACAGAAACTCATTCAAATCTCATTCAAAGTTTTTTTTGCTATATTGCGTAGCTAATAAGTCTAACACTGAGCCTCTACTGTTTTTTTTTTTTTGGTGTTGCATTTGAAAGGTTTTACTGGTTCACTGGATATTGCTCTAAATCATTTTAGAATCCTGTACAAGGTGGTTTATATTTTTTGTATTATGAAGTGTCTCTGTATTAAGATCCAAAATAAAAATGAAAATATAAATAATTTCTAGTACAGCTAAAACCTCCTTGGATTACTAAATGCGATTTACTTGGTAGAAATCAGACCATGGATATTAAATGTTTTTCAAATAATAAGAATAAATTTCGGGCTTAATTTTGTCTTCTAGTCTGTATTATTTTTGTTCTGCAGACAATGCAGTGTTACTAACTCGTTAATTATTATTAATATGTACATCAGATTGCAAATTAGATCTAGAACAGTTTTTGAGGTTTCAGGACAACAGGAAAGACTGAGATAAGGAAACCACCTTTTCTCATTCCTTTTAAGAATTTGGCTCTTATTGCTGTTTTTCTGCTTGGAAGATTTTTGAGACGTACTTCAAAAAAATAGGGATATGAGTAAAAATAGATGTGAAAACATCTCCTTTTCATGGTACAGGGGAGGCTGGTGGAGGCTGAAAATGTGAAAATAATGAGGAATGTACACACGCAGGATGGGAGGTTGGTCCTCTGTCTGGAGAAGACTTCCTAGCCTATTAAAAATGGTCATCCCAAGTGTTTACAGTGCAGACGAAAGTTGGATCTGAGCATAACCCTTGAACTATGCCTAGGGTTTACCTAAAAAACTAAAAATCTATCACTTGAATTCTGTGTGTCTTCAGTGACAGACAGTGCCTTTTTCTAAACCATTGTACCATTTTTGGTCTTTTGTGTACCTCCAGAAATGTTCTTGGGAGCAGAATGCCCATGGCCAGAACCTGCAGCAGCTAGAGATACTTTTCTTTCTTCTTGCTTTTCTTTGTTTCTTTCAAGGTTTTCATCTTTGGATTTTCTTTCATTAACATGTATTAACAAGTGCTTCTTAAGGAGGAAAACAGAAAGCTAAAATTTCATTTAGACAAATGCATGCAGCAAAATCTTTCTCAAGATGCAACTACAGAGAACCACAATAGAGATAAATGTAAATAGGGCATAACAAATGGGAATCAAGATACCGAAGATCAATTTCTTCTTGTGTCATTAACTCACAGTGAACATACGTAGATGTACAAAACTGCTTCCATGTGTGGATAAATGGTCTTGCTGGTCATTGGTTACCTCTGTGAAGTGTTGTGATGAACATAGCTTGTTACAAAATAATAACTAGCTAATGGTAAAATGTTTTTGAAAAAACCTAGTATATTTTAATTATGACTTTTTAAAATCCTCATATATTAATAGCCACATGGTTCATATGCCTAAACAGACATTTCAATTAATGGCTAATTACTTACTATTGACTATCCTAAAGTACAGCATGTCAATGGGTGGCCTAATAGTATTCTTAGTATCTATATGCAGTTGATTTATGTACAAATTTGGAACCTGTACTTGATCTCTGTCTTTATATAAAGACATCAAATAGCAATTTTTAAACTAGGAAATCTGACAAAATTGTATGCAAACCAGTTTCAGGTTAACAGATGGAAATATTCTATCTTGAATATTTTTTTTTTTAAATACATTTTAGCAGCTTTTTGATCTCTAACTTTCTGTGGTAGAACTGCTGCTCTTCCATGAGGAGGGCTTCAGACTCACTCCCATAAACATTGCCTACACTGTTCCCCATCTCACGACAGAGATCTCAGCAGCCTTTGCTGTCTTTCCATCTCTGATTGCTAAACTATCTGCTTTGGGATTATCGAGTAGGTTAAGCTTTTGTAATGCAAGTGTAGTTCTGCTTTGTGATAACACTGTCATCACAGAAAAGTGAGGAAGAAATAGTATTGTGATAACATTTATTGCTTTGCATGCATCCCCCGCTGTGCTCAGGATCAGTGGCACCGGTAACAAAAGTGAAAAGAGTATTATTAATACAAAAGGAAAGTAAATGTGAGTCACAGCTAGAATATAGTAATCACTAGAAAAATATCTCCGAAGTTTTCTGAAGGTGAAGCGTTTATTTTGGGTGTAACACCTGTAGTGCACAGACTTGAGAGTTGGTTCTTCAGCTTGAAGGCAAGCTGTGTTTCATATATAAACCCTAAAAATAATGGCATTATAAAATTTCTCAAGACAGAGATTGAAATTAGAGAGGCTTCTTATGACTTTAGGTAGGAATTTTTTAGCTGTTTTATCACAGTAGTTATGCTGTATTAAGATGTCAGTTCATCTCAACTGAACTTGCTATTCCTTCAAGATTGGTTTGCTTTTTGTTTTCTTGTTTTTACACTCGTACACAGTCTTCTGCCCTGTAATGTTTTATATTTTTCTTAGAAGTGTTGGAAATTGAACTATGTGAACTGTGCAAATGTGGGAAAATTATCTAGAAAAATGCTTTTAAAGAATGTCTTTAATTTTACATGGAGATCAAGGAAGTAACTTTTTAGTGTGCTAACCTATTGACAAAAACAAGAAGCAATAATTCATTTATTTTCTTCTCTGTTACTAAGGTCTAAACAGCACCTGTGGCTGGCTGATCAGATAAGGCTTGGAAAGCACCTAATGAGTCTTAGTACATTCTATGTTTTAATAAAATCAGGATGATTGCTCCTTATTTACTGTGGCAAAGAGTTATAATTGTGCTTCTTCTCTCCTTATCTTTCATTCAAAAAGCAATTAACAATTAATGGAATATGAGGATTTTTTTATGTTTACTTTTGCTATATTTTAATTTCAACTATTTAAATCTTATTATTCTACTAAATTGATGGTATACGTGTATTTTTCATTTTGAAGGCAATAAAAGAAATATGAGGTATTTTGAAATATATTTCACATGTAATTTTGCTGCATTGAACATACCACATAAACCACCTTATCACATAGACAGATGAACTTCCCTCTGGCAGCAAATAATTACAATTATCCTTGGAATACCATTGAGGGTATTCAATGCATAGATAGTGAATTAGTTTCTTAAATACTCAGGAGTCAGAGAAAACCGGGGCTTCTCCCCCAGCATAATCAGACTGAAATTCAGATTCATCTTCTGCCAGGAATCCTGATTGTGGAAACTTGATCTCTGATGTGGTATTTAGACCTTTTCTGTGAGTTTGTTAGTCAGACCATGGTCTCTAGTTCATCCTAAGGAACCGTCCTCTATCTCTTTACATAGTGTCTTGGGCCAAAGGGTTTTATAATAAATACTCATTGTTCAATTTGCAGCCAGACTGAATCAACTTTCTTGGGGTAATATCCAAAAAGATAACTATCATCTGCTTTGTTCAAAATGATCTTTCTCTAATCTGTCTTCTTGGCACTACTCTATAAGACTATATATATCCAGAATCGTTACTTTCTTTTCTGAATCTCCCATTTGTGACCAGAGACTTTCCTAGTGAACGGATGCGAAGTATCTGGAGCTCTGGTAAGCCAAAACCCAAACACTCTATCCAAATGGGCTTTAAGCAGGCTCTTCAGAGCAGGGTACAACACCTACTTTGACTGCTTTTTCATTGAATTTACTTCTTCATTGCCTGACCTTGCGTGGGTGTCAGCACCTCACTGACTGAGATCTTAAACTGGAAGAGTAAGTGCAGTTAAAGACATTCACAATAATCTGCATTAACAAGATACCTTTCATATCTTACCCAGACCTTTTACGGCTGCAAATTGACTGCTTCACAAGAAAAAATGTGAAAAAAAAGAAGTGTTCACAAGATCTACTATTTTTTAACAGAAGCCTTCTTCTGTCAGCAGCTCCAAAGTCATCTAGGAACACTGTCAGAACACCTTATCTTGGCATCTATAGTTTAGGCAGAAAGTGCCAGGGCATAGGTACCTGAAAATTAGAGAAATGCGAACAGAACACTTTTAGATGTTAAAAATCACCACTTCTAGGAATAGGTAAAATTTAGAGCTAGAGCAGGGTGGATTAGAGCTTTTCTGAATGTATGCCCTTTGGAACTCAAGCTATTATATTCTAAAGGTTAAAGTATTTTTGACGTAAAAAACAGCTGTTTCATTCAGCAGCTTTCCCTATAGTGGCTAAGTCCAGATTTGGATGATCTGTTTCTGGAAGCTTAAGGTCAAACTGGTCTTTCCAAAATCTCAGTGACGGTGCCCATAAATATACCTTCCAAGGAATGCTCTACCCAAATAGATTGTACATATGACCAAGCAACCTAGGCACGTTTTTAACTGAATGCCTCTTTGCTGTGCTAAATCAAAATATCTGATGTTCTTTAGGTTTCTAACTACAGAGTTGATTCATTTCTAAAACCTGAGGGCCATGAAGATTACAATGCTGATCTAGTTATGCGCCCTGAAGTAGACCAACAAACAAAATAAAGAACAACCTAAACCAAAACAAGACAAAACAAATAACTGGAGTTTTCCTACATGAATGGTAGTTATTTCAGAATTCACTAAATAACAAAAAAGATTGTCAGCCTTAAATAAAGACAAGCAACATTGTGCCTGGGTGATTAATGCTTAATCATATGAAAATTTGTGTGTTGTATGCATGAATTCTTAGAGAATTTAGTTTGAGCAGTGTTCTGAAATGTTGCTAGTTTAGTGAGAATACCACAAGGAAACAGTATTTCACAAGCAGTTATAGGAAAAGCTGAGGTACAGTGAATGAGTGGAACCTCTTAATAAAACTTCTTATTGATCTGGATGGGTTTATTCTCAATTTTTTCAAATGTTAAAATCAGATTTTTTTAAAAAATAGTACAAAACATTGCTTCATAATAAGATGTCAGCCATAGTTTTACATATACTGTAATATGTTTCCTAATTTCCCACAATTTCCGGCTATGTCTGAATATATTGAAGTGCCCTTAGCTTTGCCTCAGGCCCTTAGTACCTCCAGCTGTTATATTATTGGCTGATTTACTGGGAAAATAAAGAGTAGAAACACATAAATGAACATTTTTGTTGCTACCTAATCAACAGAAAAGAGATTATTTTCTCTCAGAAGCAGCAGATACTCCTTTTATAAATATGAAACATTTACGATCAGCAGCAGTCTTATGAGCTGACGGTGTGCTGTAGTCTGAATCTTTTCAGAATTACATTTAAAATACAGTAGTAACATAATAAGCAAAATGAATTTATGCCTTAAATAACCAAAATTTAATTCCATAACTGCAGTACAAATTATTCAAGTGAATTGAACTCGGATTTTTCCTCCTGCTCAGTATTTAATTGGAGCAAATTTGAGCTGTGTCCAGGATGTAAATGAAAAAAATATGAAAGAACTCATGACATCCTTCTGTATCAAAATGTTTTGGTAATCATTCTGTTTAAATAGTAACATTTTATTTTTTTAAGCACTTAAATTCTTGATCTGAATCCATATTCATGGACCTCTGCTGTAATCCACTTTGCCACTTAATGTTGCAATTCAAATGTTCAGTAAGAAGCAAAGCCCTCCAGAATAAAGCATGAATATTACCGTGTGGGGCTGTAAAGAGAAGACTATTAGAATATATCACCAACACACTAGGGGACCATTTAGTGCACTGCTCTAAATACATCATTTAATTACAATGGAGACATTACTTCATGTTTCTACTGATGTAAGTATTATTAGAATTCATGATATTCGCAGGCTACTGTGGGCCATTACATTGGCCATAAGCTATTCCATAAGATTTACTACTAAAGGCCCGCAAGGGTATTTGAGCATTCATGGATTCTGTGGCAGTAGGCTTTTATCTAAGACACATAAGTGAGGGACAACCGAGTTATTATCTCTAAGAAACATAGCTTAATATTTTGGATTCTAAAGGTTAAGGTACCATAAATCCTGAATTACTCTGCGATATCACATAAAAAGACATTTTTATTTTATTTTACTCTACTCTGCCTCTTAAAATATTTTATGATGGCAGTTTCTAGAGTTGTACCATGTTGTTTACATTCAGTCCCTGAATGCATCAAAACCACTGACACAGCATTTCCTTTAAACTGCTGTAATGGAGGCAAAACACTTACAGAGTGTATTCTCCCCATTTCTACACTCTCATATATGGCGTTCCCAGTGTGATTAGTCTAACACCCTGGTTTGATGAGAGTCACTGCAGACTTTCCTACCCTACAGAGGGCTTTGTTAGTGAACTAGTATAATAGTGTTTGGCAGGTCTTACTGTAGACAGTAGGACCACTGTGCATGAGGAAAACTAAATACAAATCTCTGGCATTTTGAAGTAGATAGCTTACAATTTTCAGAGATTAAACTCTCTTCTGCTGAAGCTGGTAATGTAAAAAGTCAGTGTGACATTTTCTTCCCTTGGTGATCTATAGACCTCTAGCAGTATGTGGTATTAGCTGGGTGTTCTAATACCTTCTTAAATTATGACAGTAAACAAGCAGCTTGTATTTAATACTGCTCTTCCAAAATAATTCAGACTTCCTATGTTACCATTAGAAGTTGTTATCTGGTTTCATTATGCACAAGAACGCAGCTGTATTACACTTCATGCAAATACCACATTGTGTATTATGAAGAAGGATGGGTCATTTTTCCAGCTGGACCACTGGAAGCGTTGCTGATGCAGCTTGGAGCCACCACTTGGGTCAACTCCCTGCACTCTTGGACAGGTGGGCATCCTCATACTGTAACCACATGGCTGCTGAAGAGCATGGAGCATGGCAGTGCTCTTCCTGGCGTGCAGCGTAAGTACACAGGTCTATGACATGCAAGTTCAAACAGCAAGCAGCAATTCTTTGGTACCAACGCCAAAAGTTTACCCAGTTAGTCAGTCTGCTTGTTTTCATGACTGGATGTTGAAATTTTTTGATTTACATGCATAATACTGAGTTATTTATCCTAGACTAGTTTCTCTATCATTGGGTGAGGTCCAAGAACATTTTCTGTAACAATCATATGAATAAATTATCTTAGAGTTCAAGGTAAGTTAAAATTGTTTGAGGAAAGCTAGAAAATCAGACATATCTGCTTATAAATTCTCCAAGACAAGAATTATCCCCACTTTTTTTCACACTTCTAGATTCTGTTTTTTTTTGTCTTGATTGCAAGAACTTAAGATGTAATAACTGAAAAGTGGGAGACTTTTCCATTTCTGTGGCCATCAGGGGGGCTGACAAGAATTTACTCTCCGCAACACAAAGAGGCACAGAAAGATTGGTCTTGTATAACATATACATAAGCATTAAAGAAACAGTGTTTCTTGCTTTTTTAAATGAAAATATGAATTCTAGTCTTTAAGCTTGTTTTAAGTTAGCTTTACTTAGCTTAAACTAGTCATCCCACCTTTGTTTATTTTGTGTGTTTTAATGACTATCTTAAAGAAATAAAGAGCTGCGTATGGCAGCTGAATCAGTTGAGATCCAAAAAGCTGATTCTAATTTTTCATGAAGATTTTCAAATCTGAGAGTATCTGTGAACCCAGAAACTTCAAGATGAGTGTATTTTTTCTCAAGCTGCTCTAGAACCAGTGGGAGTGATGGGCTACCTGCATCGTGCCAGAAGTATTTGAAGTGCCATAGAGCAATTGCTTGGGCTACCTTTTGTTCCAATAGTTGAGTCCGCTGAGGGCTGAAATTGATTTTCCTTATGTTAGCATGTGAAGGCTCTGCCCCTTGACCCCCTGCTGGTGAGCGTGCAGAGCACAGAAAGACTGCAGCTTTGCAGAAGTAAGCAACACTATGCCTCTTATCACTGGTGCATTCTTCTTGTGAAATTGTTCTCTCCCCTGTGCTTTTCCTTTCTATCCTATTCTACTCTTTGCACTGGTACTGGATTGTCCCATAAATATTTTGTATGCCTGAAACAATATTTTTTTTTCTTGCAGAAGCATAATATTTTTAAAAACTAGGGGAAGTGGTTATTCTCTATTCATGAACCAGATAATGTTGTTCAGTGCAGTCAAGCATGCTGCTAGCAATTGGTAGTAGGGGCCATCTACTCTACACCATTATTTCCTTGCAGCTTAATCCCATAAAAAAACATCCTACTCGTGTATCAGTTTTGTCAATGGTGATGCAATGATATGCAAAACTGGGCAAAATTAACATAGACTACAAATATAAAAATCAGGCTCAGTTATGACCTATTCATACTCTTTGGATAGAAAGATCACTGTTCACAATGCAAATATCTTCAGACAGTGAAGAAACACATATTTTGCTTTGTGAGCCACTTGTTTTAGCCCTCTTTCTTCAGAAATGTTAGATGTTGGTAATTCCTTTCCCTTTCTTCAGTTTTGATGCTGTAGTTAACTCATCCACTGCCTCTTATCTTATGTCCTACTGTTGGCCCAGAAACTAAACCCCAAATTATGTTGTAATCACTGTGATTAACTCAGTCCTCTCAAATCACATTGGCTTGTTGGAGTCTTTGAATCCGTACTCTGTATGGGCTTTTTTAAAATTGATTTTGAAATTCCAAAAACCATACAAATACACCTAGACTGGAATATTAAAATATAGTCATGGCTTTTTAACTGTTAAGAAGAGGGAGAATGTGTTAAGTCAGGAAGAATAAGCCATGTTTCAATGTCTGCTCTCAGTAGGTGGCACTCTTTCCTCTGAGTATGTGCCAAGCTAAAATCTCAGCCTGCCTGTTCCCAAGGTTCATTTTATAGCTCAAAAGCAAGAGTGAGGTCTTGCACTTCGTGGTTACTGAAGGCTACTAGGACTTTTTGCAAGAGATGTGGGATTGCTTTTCTATGACTTTGTAATTTTTCATACTCTTATAATTGCAGTCTGTGTATCTATGTCTTCTCTGTAGTTTCAGGAATATCTTTTGCTCATCATATTTCCCACCACCACCTACAAAAAAGAATTGATGAAGCATATGTCCACTTGGAATGACTCACAAGGTCTTCACCAGGGGTTGTTGCATGTCATTAATTAGTGAAGATATTTTCCAATCCTTTACTGACTATAAAATATTTTTGATCTTTTGGTAGGCTTAGAGACACCCTATGAATATAAGATTTCACTTATTTAGCTGTTCTTATTTTTTAAAAAGTGGGGTAACAAAGGAGTACTGTTTTCTACTTTTGGAGACTTAAACGGGCTTGGAACTAAAATAAAGAACAAAAGCGTATGTCTATATATAATAATAATCTGTGCAGTGTAGAGGGTTGCTATTGACATTTTTATTCAGAAATATTCACAAGGAGAAAAATTACACTATAAACCAGATGCAAGGAAAGCAGAAGAAAAATAGGGGCCAGGGAGAGGGGAGAGAGAAAAAAAATAGCACAAGAACATTGTGCCACATCTTAATGTGTCTTAAATAGAAATAAGATGCTTTTCAATAAAGAGGGCATAACATGGACTCTGTATGCTATCTCTTGCATGAGTGCAATCCTAGGTTAGAGTAACATGAGCTCCACTCCCATACATGGCAGAAGATGTAGACATTTGCAGAATTCAGAGCTTAGTGTTGTAAAAAACTTTGGGACGTACTGGAATATTTCACTCCAAGAGGCCCAGATTTCAGTTTGTAAAGGTAATTACAATAGTAGTGGATTATTTTTTTAATTATTATTAAAGATGCAACAACTTGGCTGTATTTGTTTTACTCCCTCCATTAGCTTCCCCATTGTCTACAAAAGAAGATAATGGGTTGGGGAAGTTAAGATTCTCCAGTGGTGAGGAAAAGGCATACATGCAGTCAAAATAAAGGTCTTTACATGGGGTGGGAGAATAAGTTAGACCTATTGAAGCAAATCATTGTTCTGGAAAGAGAGACCAGCAACTATTAAGGACCTAGGTGACAGCTCTTACTCTCCTTTGGGTGACTACTGTATGAGGACTTCTGGAAAGAAAGCATCTAGGAATTAGTCAAAGTGGGGAAAAGCAATGACAGTTTTGACTGAATTTCTCTACCCCGTGTTGACTGCTTGTCTACTTCACCCCTGTCCTTTTGCATATAGTGCTTTGACTTTGGGTCCTATCCACACATCCCTCCAACATTTTCCTGTTCTTTCTTTGATATTCTTATCCTGCTTTTGCAAGTATGTTTCTTTCTTATCTTTTCCCAAAGAATATTATTCAATTTATCACTCTCACTCTTTACCCTGCTCATTTGTTTCCCCATGCTGTTTACTCCCTGTCCTGGCAGTGCAAATCACTGGTGCCCAGTCTTCCTGGCTCATTCCAATGGTATTCTCCAAGATCTTTTCTAAAAAGAGTTATTGTTATGTGCCTGTATTGAATACAAGTTATGTAAGTTCTCCTTCAAGTAGCCTCCAAAAAAGGTTTGTATGGAATGGAATATATCTGGAAGAGCTGTTCTCTTCCTTACCGAGAACTAACCATCAGTGAGCTCTGTGTGCTGCTCTGGCAATGGTTGTAAGTTTGATGTCTGAATATTTCCATCAATAACAAGTGGCAGCCAAGAACCCCCGAAAAGGCTGAACTCTAGACTCTACTATCATTGCCTGGACCATCTGCATGGTAAACCACACCATGCACCCACCTTTTCTTCGAAAGACAACTAAAATGCTAGTGTAGTGGTACAGACACGATTGTCCAGTGTCATGCTGGGAAGAGGAAGGGCCTTGATAGATGTCTGTATTTTCTGAGCTGAGTTTTTCCCATCACATATAGCTAATTTCCATTCTCTTTAACCAGAGTCTAAATGTATAACCAGAGTCTAACCACTTAAATGCAGCCTCTAACCAACCATGGTATCTTCTGTTTACATGTGTATGTGGTAAACATGAAAATGCAAAAGTGTTAGCACAGGCATACATGTTCATACATGTATGTTCATACATGTATGAACAGCATGTTCATACAATCATGATAAAAAAGCCATGCAAAGTTCTCATAATATTATTATAATTTTACTTATGAATAGGAGTTGGAGCTTTAGGGAAAGAGAGTAATTACCTTGTATCTGTGATGGGAGAAATTGCAGCTCATCGGGATACAAGTTTTGCCCCTTATATGTAGCATGTAAAAAAGAACATAGAATCTCCTATTTCACATTACAAACAGTAATTCGAGTCATACTAAAGATATAAAAACCCCATTATGTTTAACTTCTGTATTTTTCTCCGTATTTGTCTATATTCATCATATTCAAAAGAATCTACAAATGGCATAAGCAAGAATGAAAAGCCACTGTTTTCAGGATCTTAGTTTTACAGATGAACCACTGTACTGCAGGTAGTTGTACCCTTTGCATTTTTAGGCAATTCTTACTGGCTACTAAAATACATAATAATTATAGAAAACGAAAGTGATGTGGCATTAAAAAAAGTCATGGAGGATAAACTGTAACTTAGGTCAAAAGGACAATGTGTAAGCTTTATGTACCACTTCAGCCTTAACCTTACCATGAACAGTGTTTTTGCACGGAGTGAATCTTTTTATGTATCATTAACATATATATATATATATAAAATAGATTTCAATATTAAAAATTGAAATCCTTAAACAATATAAGATGACATAAATCTATTAATTGGAAGGTAATTACACCAATTTAAATCAGCTGAAGGTCTTAGTGACAAATGAAAAACAGGAAGAAATGAAAATGCCTCTACTCTGTTCAAATAGTGTTTTGAATTCTGTTAACCATAATATTTTGGGTAGAATTCTGCACCTAGCAAACTTAAAAATAGTGTTATTGTTTTTTTTTTTAAATTTTTATGGCATTACCACATCCAGTCCTATTACAAGTTGCTGATTTTAGAAGAAAAAAAGGCATAAACCACATAATTGTTGTTCTATTCCCTGTAGAGGTTCGAACTGGTCTTTGGGGGCCAGATAAGATCGTAATTTCAAATGAAGCACCAAACAGAATGTCCAAAGATACTCTGCTGTTTACTGTTATATGGAACAGTTACCTCTTTTCCTCATGCTAGAACCCAGCTTATGAATCTGCCCTCAGTAAATTAAAGGAAAAAGGACTTTCTTCAGATGCAATTCCTCTGTATGCACTCATGTCTCCAAGGCTTAAGATCTAACAATCCTCTAACAACTTGGCCTGGAAAGATGAATAGCTTTTAAACATTGTGTAGATTGTATTAATTGGGAAGGGAGTAATGGATTTAAAATAACTGGAACGGTTTTTAAACAGCTTGATTACAAGGATTATCACATACACATTGAATTAGACAAATCCAGGGAAATGAGAATAATTTCTGCCTTTCCTGGGCATGAATTTAATATAGAGAAATGTAGAGCTAAAAGCAAATAGCACAACCTGTTTTAATCAAAGTAGTCTAGCAAGAAACAATCAATTAAAGAACAGTCTGATTCTCTGTGACATCAATGTATGAAAATCTGTTAGACGCCAGATTGTGTCTCAAGACACATATGATGAACTGAACAAAATGACCTGCTAATAGCTTTTACGGGTAATAAATGCATCATGTTATTGGTAATTCTGCAGATGGTAAATCAAGCTAATATCCAGGCTGAAACAAGCTACTAGTTAAATATACTTCAAAAATGTTCCTCCTTGTTATTCCATAATTGTATCACACAGAAAAAATAAGATGATTGCTACTTATTTTTAAGCATTTCAAATTAAGATGTGTTTCAACATGCAGACATTTTAATTTTCAAATTCTTTAGAGAGAACCGAGCTTTGGAAGCACAGTATTTTTATTTAGATTAGCAGCCCTATATAAACTGTTACATAAAAATATTCTTAGCTTTACTGTTTAAGATGTGTTTTGAATGAGATTTCACAATGTGTAGCGTTAATCTGAAGCTGCTATTCAGGATACAGGACATTCTGTCATACGGATGTAAGTAATTTCCAAATGTGGGATTTGTGATTTCTAGATTATGAGATGTTGCAAGAGCTGAGATAATCAATCTGTAGAAAACATGGCTTCCAGATATATGCACACCTAATCTAAATTTGGAATATATGAAATAATTCTACTTGAATACCTAAAAAAAACCCTAATTCTTTAAAGCTTATGATGCGTTTGTGCACCAAATCACATACCTATCTGAAGAAGAAAAAATTGTCAAAATGTTCGTTCAAAATATATTGATATTCTTATATGGATATCCGCCAAAATCTCACTCAAAAATTGCAAGTGAAAGAAAATAAACAAACCCAAAAAACTTATCCCATGTCTTCATGTCAAGAATTCACGAAATTGAGGAGTCCATATTTTTTATATTATTCTCTGTCAGTTTTTAATAATAAAATAGTAAATTAATTTTCCAGGTAGCAATTATTTACTGCAGGAATACATCTACTAGCAATAATAAATTATATTTTTGTGGAAATCTAATTTAGTATCTATCCACAACAGATTCTAGCAGATGTTCAATGCTCAATGAATATACTATCTGTTAAAAAGTGTTTTTGACAGGCTAATTCATCAGGAAATTGGAAAATGATTGGAAAACATTAATAAAACTTGAAGACAACATGCTACCCTGTTAGACGCTGTAAAACCATTCCAGCAACTGAGATTCACAGGTAGCAAAAAGTAAATACGATGACGGAACAAAATCTAAAAGATTTGTATTTGGGAATCTTTTGAATGCACTGCTTTTCCCAGATTCTGGTGAAAGTTAGTGGCCTTGACCCTACCTCAGTGCTTTGTTTAATCTTCTACTCTCCTACGTCAGTTCTAGACACATTAATAACATCTTTTGTTACTTAACACTTACTATGTTTGTTCTAGCTACATCTCCTCTCACTACTCCATACTTGTGCTAATATATCTTGCTTGAGTTTATAATGGCTCTTCTTAACAATTTAGTATTGCCAACAGACTTGCAGAACTGTTGATAAACGCTAGATAGTGATAACTGCATCAAGGCTTTATTAGATTTTAAAATTAATTTGCTCAGCACATTCATGGTCTTGTGGTCATTTTCAGTAAATACTGAAATCAAGTTGGAGGAAAGAAATTATTAGATCTCTTTGTGCTATGAGGACACTGAAGGACACCCCTTTCCCAGTAGAGGAGGAGGATTGTGGCTTGGGTGGAAGAAGAAACAGCAATGGAATGTTCTGGCAGCCCTACTGCAAATGTGGTTTCTGGTGAAAAAAGAAAATAAATACTGGTCACTGTGGACCAAGTCCTGAATCATGTGGGGTAAGCTCATATACCTTTTCTCACATTCACCGGCCTGTCTCTCAAGTTCATTCAAAAGTGGCAGAACACTATTTTCAAAGCATGCAGAAGTATTCACAACAGAAATGATTGTATGTGTGTCCAGTTGTGGAAAAGGCAAAATATAATTTAAATTTTCTGGTTCTTGTTGTATTGTAAATGTGTATAACCACAGATAAAAATATCAACTAAGATGCTAGTCAAAATACAAGGGTTCAACTTTAGGGTCAACCCTTTTTGTATTTTTGTAAATGATCTGGATGTAGGAGTAGAATGTAAAATAGATTAAATAAGTTTGCTGATATTAGTAAACTAGGAGGCGCTGTAAACTCCCTCAAGAACAGAGAGGACTTACAGAAAGATCTGATAGACTAGAGAGCCAGGCAATCATCAGCCATATGAAGTTTAATAGGAGCAAGTACAGGATTCTCCACCTGGGACATCCTCGTTATAGGTACAGATTGGGGATTGAGAGGCTGGAGAGCAGCCTCATGAAAAGAAATCTGGGAAGTTGAATATGAGTCAACAGTGTGCTCTGACAGCGAAAAGGTCCAGTGTCCTGGGTTACATCAAGCACAGCACAGCTAACCAGTTGAGAGAGGTGAATGCCTTACACTACACTGCCTTGGTGCAGCCCCATCTTGGGTACTGTGTGTAGTTTTGGGTGCCTCAATGTAGGAGAGATGTCAAATTGTTAGAGCATGTCCAGAAGACCATAACAAAGAAATGGTGAAAAGTCTTAGGCAAGACTTATGAGGAGAAACTAAGGTCACCTGGTTTGTTCAACTTGGAGAAAAAAAGTCTGAGGGGAGAACTTATCACAGTCTACACCTTTCTCAAGGAGGGCAGCAGAGGGGAGGTGCTGATCTCTCTCTGGATACCAGCGATAGGACACAAAGAAATGGAATGAAGCTATATCAGGGGAAGTTCAGATTGGACATTAGAAAAATGTCCTATGTTTCTGTATGTGTTCTCTTATGACTTATTTTTAAAGGTTTTAGAATGTTTAGATGAAAATATAACATATTATTTACTATACATACAAGAGAAGCCAGAAGAGTAGTGTTGCTGTTGTCTGTGCTTCTAGCCAATTCATCCAAAAGTTGGCTGCTATGCTGAAGCCGACTTTTAACTATTTTCTTGGTGAACTGGTAAAAAATGGAGAAATTCCATGAGTGCCTCTGCCTCCATCCCTCCCCCTTCATTCACCATCTGTTTGTTTCAAATGGGCCAACAATTTTACTTTACATTTCCATGGAAACGGTTTTGTATATTAAAATCGGCAATAACTGAATTTAAAATTGTGACGATAAAGCCAATAATTACTGGACAGCATTCTCTCTCAGTCATAGAAGTTGTATGAGAATTCCTGCTTGAGATTCACTTAGTACCAGCTTGGAAAGGGGCTTGGCGCTCAGAAAAAAATGCTACTTGTTCATAGGCAGATCATCATTATCCCTTTGACTTCTGACACAGTGCCTACTCTAAGGTTGTTTTATTATGGTAAATACTGAAAAAATCCAGAGCAGGCAGTGTGGTGAAAACAGCATTTTTCAGCAAAACTCTCCTCTCCATCATTTTTATTCAGTATAATGTAGCAGTTGCCAGAGGTACTGTGCAAACACACAAACTTACTGTTGCTGCTCAAAAGAGCTTATAAAGTTTAAAAGTATTAACAAATAGCATGGAAATATCTATCTTTACATTTTATCCATAAAAGGTAGAGTAACCTCCATGAGGTAGTTTCTAACTAGGAGTGAGGTCAGTCAGTTCTCAGACTGGAAAACATATGTAGTGAGAAAAGACACAATAAACAAGAAAAGGTAGCTGAGACATGAGCAGGATGTTGCCTGTAGCAGGATTTGGTTCTGACCACTTATTTTACCTTTATCCTCTGTTAGGATTGTTGTACAAAAATTTTCTGTAAGCATCCATACCTATAAAAACACTTCCTCCTTCCAGCTACCCATCACTTTAGGAAGGGAAGTGGCCCTAAGTGGATTTTTTCCTAGATCATGATTTCTCTTGTTTCTTCAAAAATAAGAAAAGAAAATATTTTTATTCTTTTTTCTTTTAAAATAAGTGAAAAATAAATCTTCTGTAATAATACTTTGCAAATGCAAATAGGTTTTTTTTGTATATAAAAGCAAGAACTGGTTTTCAGCATGTCATAGATCAGCTCCTATGATCATCCATATTCTGGATACTGTGGAAGCTAATAGCTTAGGAACAACTCAAAGTACTTAACTTTAAAGCTTTTGTTTGCTCACTAGATGATCAGAAGAGGGAAATCATGTGCCATATATCTTGAGAAAGTATATTTTTTATACTAGAATTTATTTAAATTTAAGTATACTATATCAGTTTAAATATTGCTTTAAGTTCCAAACTATAATCTCTTGGTAGATATTTAGTTCAAATTGAAAAAGCTTAAATGGCTTAAAAATGGCTTTGAAGCATTATGTGGAAGCAGTTATCGTTTATAAATGATGGGACATTAATGGCTTCATTCTACACTTAGTATTAGACTTTGAAGATGAAATAGAAGTGTCTTACTGGAAAAATTTACAACATATATGTGTGCCTACAAGTTTACTTAGTTGAAGTATTTATTTTGAGATTCTTTACGCTTCCACAATATTTTGAAATTCAGAACAGTAAATTGATTATAACAGAAAGTTTTTATATAGAGCTGAACCCTTTCCATTTTTGTTTTAGGTTTTATTTTATTGTTGGCATACTGGCTGAATTACTGGCTTGTTATTTGCTCTCCTTTCTGACATTGTGTAATCCACCTGGCTTTTGGGAAAAAAATTCAGTTAATGAATGAAACAGCCTTAAATTTAACAGGAAGAGATATCTTACAGGTAAACTGTCCCAGTTGAAATCCTGTGGTGCAGGAGCTTAAGTACTTGACTCCCATGCCTGTGTCAAGGATAGCGGAAACAGCTAAAAATAACGTACAGTTACCTTAGACCTGGAATAACTCATGATTTTAAATGATTCTATTATGGAGGAGTTATACTATGGGCTGTTTTGCTCCTGGCAAGAGTTGTATGGGGTAGTTTGTGTATAATAAAAATGTGGGCAGCAAACTTGATAGGTTTACTGAAAAATAAAACTCGGTGGCTTTTTTTCAGATGAACTTATGAAGGGTTGCCAGTGTCCCTTTGTGTGCAAAAGAAAAGCAGAAAAAAAAATAAAAAAGAGGAAAAAAGAGGGAGAGACACTTTGAACTAGCAATCTTCAATGTTATCTTGTGCAGTCTGGAATGCAATGTGGTAATATCTGCAGATTTCATAGGCAAGTGCAGCACATGTCACTCCTATTGATAAAAGGGAGATGGTCAAAACATTTGGCAAAAGCAATTGTAAATTGGGCTCTTCCAAATTCAAGATGAAATTTATTGTAAAGTCACTCTAGTGTTTCTGATAATCATGGGACATATACTCTTTGGTGATGGAAAAAAAATCACCCATTTCTAAGCAACAGTCAGTTGAATATTCCATGATGATTAAGATGCAGTATTTTTGTTCTAATTAGGGGTCAAATTTTAAAGATTCGTGGCCCTCATAGATCTCCATGACTGAATCCTGATAGTAGAAAACCAAAAAAAACCCCCATATTATGCTTACAAGTCAGCCATGTAGATATTTAAACAGCTCTTAAATGCCCCTATAATTTTCCCATTTTGGATGATGGAAGGCATAAAAAAACCCCTGAAATCCATGAGTGAATATCATAACTAGAATCATCTTTTAGTATTCAGGTGTTAACCACTTAAGTTTATCTTTGACACTTGATAAACATCTTACAAAAAACATTTGAGATGAGGTCAAAGTGAAAAAGGAACTGGTGGGAATATTGCTGAATATTGCTTAAAAGCCAAGGTTGGTATTAAACCTCAATGACAAATTTGACCTTTGAAGTATCACAATTGGAGGCAAGATTAACCATTCTTTATTCTGACTCTCGTCCTGCTAAAATGCCACCCCAGTGAGTACAAGCAAACAGAATAGCAGAAATTAGCAAGCAAGTTAATTTTAGTATAAATTCCTAGATTATCCCCAGACACTCAGGAGTAAACACAATGTAAGGAGGGTTAGAACATGGCCCAAGGAAGGGTTTTTTACCTCCTTTTATGCTGAGGTTATTTTGCTAGAAATGTATCTTTCAGTGCACTGTAACTGAAACTACTCTCATACTCTAAATTTTGGTCTTCTGATAAGCACACAGCATTACCTTGTAGAACTTGCAGACTGATTCTGCCTTATACCCCCATAATTACAATTTACAGTGCCCATAGGTGGGCAAAACCAACCTTCTACTCCCCAGGCTTAAAAAATGAAAGTGAAACCATCTTTTCCAGCCACTTTTGTTACACATAACTAACAGATGTCTGATGATAAAGTATAACAGGGAAGTATTTTCC
Source organism: Tapera naevia (assembly GCA_033556795.1). Lineage (NCBI taxonomy): Eukaryota > Metazoa > Chordata > Aves > Cuculiformes > Neomorphidae > Tapera > Tapera naevia. Next base: position 13,921,579 of record JAUMJJ010000069.1, read on the forward strand.
ATCCAGTGTGCTACTATGCTGATTCTATGCCTTTGACAGCATTTTTAAGAAAGTAAAATTTTCCTGTGCAGCCTTTTTGCTTTAACAACACAAAAAATCGTTTGGAAACAGACATTGTCAAGCTCCTTAGAGTGGTTTTAGAAAACACACAGAAACCAAATCCCATCCCACACTGAATCTCTCTTTTAAGCCAATGCTCAACATTATTTTCTACCAATAACCCATTTTCCCAAATAAACTCACTCCTTCCAGCTCTTGCTGCTTTATCATAAGTCTTGAAGTATTTAATGCTGTACTTGAAGCACCAGCTGCTGGACACAAGTGATAACAAGAGAGTCTCACCTTTCATTTAAAAATGTGCATGTTTCTAGCTTTCATAGCTGTGGAGAAGCACTTGAAAACATTATCCAAGGATAACTGAAAATTCAGAAAAAGAAAAAAATATAATTTTGTGCAAATCTTTTGATTTTTTTTTTTAGTATCAGAACTGGCGATATTGTAGAACTAAAATTGTAATGAATTAATAAAGACAAGTCGGTTTAGAGTCTCTTTACCAGGAAGATGAAACATCCAAATAAAGGCATACAGTTTACTGTGCAGACAACAAGCAAGTTCTAGATAATTTTTCAGATCTATTACAGATTGTCCTTTATTGGCAGACTGAAGACCAGGATTATTGAAAATGTATACTGATAAGGCATAAAATTATTGCCTGTTTGCTAGCATTGATGCAAAACCACTTATACCATTCAAATACAAATCTCCTTTCCCATTTAGCAATTAATGTTTGCAGCAGGGGACATTGTGTAGTTCTTACAATGGAAAACAGCTTTGCCGACATTATGTAGTGGACTACTGTTCTTAATTACACAACAAAACATCCTCTTTCTCCCATGCTAAAAACAAAACAAGAGTATAACTGCTTAGGTAAGCTTAATTAGGTTCCAGCACTAATGCAAACTTCCATCTTAGAATAATTCCAACCATTTGTGCTAATTCAAAATCCATGAAACTGTAGCAGTGAAACAGGTCCATGTATACCTTACTAGTATGTGGGATAAATTTAAGAAAATACTGTCTAAACTCTGAAACAATCTTGGATTTATTTTTTATTTTTTTTAATTTGAAACAGAAGCAATTTCATCAAGAATGACTCACGTTCTTCCAAGAGGAAAACAGGAGAATTATGATAACTCATGCGTTTTTGGAAGAGCTTTACCTGCTGTGATATGCCTATCTGACTACATGGCTGCAAAGAACAGTGGCTTTTTGACATCAATTCCCATATGGATATCTCTTCCAAAGATTTGGTTTTCTTTACAATTTAATTCCGTTGCCCTGTAGTGGAAGTCCCAATGTCTGGATATTTCCTCTACAGCTTCTTTCTCATGGCCCAGGTTTTCTTACCCACATGACCATCGTCCAACCTGATATGGCACTGCTAACGCTGGCTGATGAATGTTAATTCTGCTTGAAAAAGCAAGAGAATGATACAACATGACTAAAACTTGTTGACATCTTTTAACCTTTAAATAGTGAAAAAAATCCAACAAGAAAACTTCAACAAAATTCTTCTGAAATCATTAAGCCATATTTAATAATGTACACAAGTGCTAGAGTCCACACATATGAATAGGTTAGATATTCTCCAGTACTTTTCTTTTCAGCCAATGCTAAGTTCACAACCACTGGAAAGGGACTTCAAAGCAATGTCCCTTCTTTTCTAAGTGATAACTTTTTTTTTTTTTTCTGGTAATATATATGAGAGATCTCCAGCATAAGCACACCCTTCACAGTTTAAACTTTAATGTTCCATTCTTCTCTAAAAGCCAGGTACATTTATACTGAGAAATACACTCTAAAAATAGCATTGAACTCTGTGAATCAAATAAAACTATCACATATATATTTTGTATATATCTCTATCATGGCTTCAGGAACTGCAGCTATCTCAAGCTGAGCCAAAGTCCTTTATCCTTTATCTGTTACACTTTCTTGATATTGAAGACTTTACTATCTATGACTAGGTAGGATGAAATCAGCTGAAACTGAAGTCAGTGGGAATACCTCATAGTATAATATACTACTTGACATGAGTAATGGTGGCAAAACACACCCTATGGGAATTGCACAGCTAAAGATTGGCACATTAAGTTGAAATACTCCCATTCCCCTCCCCTGTAGTATTTCCTGATCCAGAGGTGTCAGTGTACTTACAGCCTGACCTTCTGTTATTTCTTCTGCGATTCCTGGTCATTGTGGGTTTTCTAGTTGATTGGGGTGTTTTCAGGGTTGGTTTGTTTGTGTTTGTTTTGGTTTGGGTTTTCCTGTTGTTGTTTTTAAGTTGGAAATTCTGTTCAAATTTTTCACCTTCAGTCTCACACACAACAACGTCCTTTGGAAAGGAGAAAACTTCTATAAGGAACTTGTGTAGTTTTGCCCTGTAGGAAAAAGGGAAATTTTAAACAAATTTCTCAGGGGTTTCTAAACTCTGATGTGTTGCTAAAAAAGGCAGCCATATCCTGGGTATTCAATGATTTCTTAGAAAATGACAAATGGGGATTGCAGGGGTATTGTAGGTTGTTGTATCCCTCTCAGATATCAAGGAGGGATAGAAAGCATTGGAAAGTAATCAAGTATTTAACTGTGGGGAAATATTTCTTGGCTTTACATTAACAGTGTATGAAAATTACCTTCTGTTCAGTAAATACTGGGAAAGGATTTTGTTGGACAAACAAGGATATGTGCATCCCAATTTCTGGACCATATCGTTGTTCCTCAGTGAAAGGATTTTGTGAAACTGTGAGCCCATTCCTGCCCATTCCTGTGATGTTTCCTTTCAAAGAAAGATGCTATAGAAATAAGCCACAAATAAAATAACTGCTCCAAATTCAGGTGATGAAGAAATAGCTCCTAGCACTGCATATCAGAAATTATGTAGGGAGAGATTCATGAAGCTGTGAGATGACAGAGACAGGAAAAAATTTCAATAGTGTTTTGAATGGACTAAATCACGAAGTAGAGCAAAAGTTGCATGAAGATTCAAACAACAAAATTCTTTCTTAGATCTCTAACAGACGGCTTCTATCCCTTATGTATCACAAATTGTGTCAGCTTCTGGGAAGTCGGAAATGCCCTGATTTAGCCAAAGATAGTATTCTAAAAAGTGATAGATATGTCATGTATTGCTCTTCCATTTGTAAATTCAACACCGCCTTCTACAAAATTAAAGTAGATAAAATGTTAAGTATAATTTTCATTTCAATGTCATAGGTGTTTATTTTGTTTGGCTAGCTGAAAAATCTCCCATTGAGTTAGTGAAGGGGAGTCAGTTTTCTGCAGTCCTGTATTCTGTTCTCGTTATGAATAGAATATATAATCTTGCTTCCATTTCCTTGTGGTGCTGCTGCTATTGATTGCATGGGAATTAACAGCAATATTTAGTCTTCATGTATCCTTCCTAAATTGCTTCTTAATGCTGACATGATATTTTTCCCTTGTAACCTTTCCTTTTGTTTTTCTTCATGTACATATCTTATGCTCTTACTTGCTTTGTCTTGTATGATTTAATTTGGAGCTGGGCATCTACTTCACTAAGATACTAGATGTTTAATTTCTTTATTAAGAAGATTTTTGTCATCATACTGATCTTTCATGTGTACTGCACTATATACTTTTGTGACTTCTTGTATTACCATTTATGGAAATAAATGAAGGTGTTTTATTATATTTTCAGGACTCCAGAGGTGCAAAATTGCCAACCGTACGCCTGAGGTTTTGTAATCAGTTGTTCGAGACTTTAGTTATAAATTCTCAAGGAGTTTGATCACCAACAGAACTTTTTCAACCAAGTAACAGTACCACAGATAAATTTGTGCTTCTCTTGTGTTTCTTCTCCTTCCTCCATTGAGACAGGTTCCTCAGAAGCAGAGGGAAGGCAGACAGAAAGTAGCAAATCTCAAGTCTTGAATATGGCATTAATTCAGGTACATGCTTGGGACCAATATGTTTTAAGCAACTCACAGTTCTCCAGGTGAGACTTTTGAGGTACCCAGGCACCACAAAACCTTTACCATTCTAATATCACTTTCAGACATGTGTGTGCTCTGAAGAGCAGGTTAAGAAGTTATTAATGGTAACTATTACAGTAAGATTTTTCTTAATATCATTGTCATCATCTTCATCAATGTATTTGTTTTTTAGAACAAGCAGCAAAATAAGGAAATGATATTTTGGAATCTTCCATTTATAGATTTAAATTCTATATTATTGTAATTGGCCAAAGAGAAAAATCCTATATTTTCTTTTCCTTTCAAAGATGTGTTTTGTTTCATTTGTCAGAGGTTCTGTTGAAACATTATATCCTATATCAGAACTGTCTCTTGAGAATAATTGTTTGCTTTGAGGTCTTCAAACAGTAATTTCAGGATCTCTGCAGGCAAGGTTATTTACAGAAAGACATGAAAATCATTTGGTCACTGCCAAAGCACCTGTAGCATTACTGCAGGGATGGAGAGTGCTAGAATCACTGGCTATTTCAGGGGTCTATCAATATAAAAACAAGAATATTCATAGAAATTTACTATCAGTAGTAATTTTATACTTTATGTGGCTTACATTTTTTTGAATGAGTAATTTATTTATTTATTAATATTCTTTGAAATATAGACATTAGTGATATATCTAGTATAAAAACAATGAGAGTGAAATGCCAATCCATTTGGAAAAAATTATTGTGGACATAGCTATTCCTAGGGAACAAGCTGATCCAGTGCATGAGAATAATGCTTTGTAAACAGTGAATGCAGAATCTTTATGTATTGGTGGAGTAGTGCAAAAAATTCATAAAAAAAATCCATCAAACAGACTGGAAATATTTCTGGACAGTTATAAACAAAATATAACTCCGGACATGAGCACAAAACCTTCCAGGCTAAAGCGTGTATTCTGTATCTGGAGCTTCTGACTGTGCTTACTGAGTCAATTATTAAACGAGTGTTTGACCAGTCCATGAGCAAATGAAGTACAATGCTGCCGAAGCAAAGACACTCCTCCACCAGGTAGGATTTTGCATCTTTTAGAATCACTTGCCTGAACTCAAAAAGAGCAACCATGATGTGTATAAATCAACAAAATCTAATTCTGCTACATTGTGTTATGCACTGAATTTCAAGTTCAGAGACCTTTTATTTCAGAATATACATCTCTCATTCCCAAATTCTTTCTTAGAACAAAAGGATCATGTTGAGATAGGTTACAACTGACAAAACCAGAATAATCATTAATATTTCATTTCACCTTCTTAATATTCCCACCAATGGCTAGACTGATTTTTATCATTATTTAGGTAAGAAGATGAAGTCTGACTGATAGTAAAACTTTGGAATTTTTCTGGTTAAACTCCATAAGACCTATTAAAATGGATTAATTCCAAGTACGGAATTATAAATTCACCTTCTTCAACATGGCTCTCCCCACCGGATGCTAAAGAAATTAACCAAAACTGTTTAAGAAAAATTGTTTAAACGTTTTACATGTTGATAGAATAAGTCTGGATCTCTTGTCCTTATCCTGTGTGGATATCAGTCATTCATTATCCATGGAGTCCAAATTACATTATTTAGTTGGAATTGAATCAGCTGAAACGCCTTAGTTAAGAAAGATTTTACCTTGTAAAGTGTTCACCTGATGCAAGTGCACAGGTTTAAAAAAGAGCTCTATTTTCTGGTTTTCTTTGAATAAAGTAGAAGACTTGCCAATTAAAAAGTTCCCAATGTGATATAGAATGATACACCCTGTAAATCACGGGCTAAAGTTTAGCACGCAGAAGCAAACAGGAAGGACAGGTACAGTGACTAAACCAGTGGACTGGTTGGGTCTTGTGAACCTACAAAGAATGTGTTCCAAAAACTATCATAACCATTATGGTCCAAATTGCTCCCTTGAATCCAGCCAACTTCAGTTACACTTGAGCGCATGGATACGGAGGCAGAATTTGGCTGCAAGTCATAACTCAAAACATTATTAAAATAAAGGCAAAGGTTTCTCTAGTTTGCCTGGACTCAAGCAGTTGAAATTTGCTCAAAAATCAATTAGTAAAAATCTGACACTGACACTTACAGCCAACATCTTTGTGTTCTGCAAGGTAACAAATTATGTCTTAATCCATTACTCTACTATGATATAGAAGCTTTGAATTTCAGCTGGAAAAAACACAGTTAAATTTTGATTTAACTCAGAGGAATCTGGGTCTATATGCTACATGTAACTGTTGGGCATGCTTGGTAATAAAGGCAAGACCAATTTTGGATTCTGTTTTGTGTAAAACTTAAATAGGAAGCCACTTACTCTATTTATTTGCTTGTTCTTTGACAGCATAAATGTTCACTGATCTTTCTAAGAACCTATCTCTGTGCAAGTCAAATGAGGGACTGAGGCCTAAAGGTCAGTAAAGTAGTACACAGGGAAATGAAAACAGTATATGCATATTTCTCTTTGTAGACAATTGAGAACACGTGCTTATTGTGTCCATTTTTACAAACTTGCATAACATTTTTGCTACTAATAATCTACTTAGTAAAAATTGGTGTGCTATAATTTCAAGAAACCTGTCTCTGACTCTCCAAATTGCTCTCTAGTGTCCATGGTACATACATTTGAAATTGTTTATGGATGTTGAAATTATTTTATAGTGAAATCTAACCCTGATTTTCATTTCTGTGACTTAAAGTTGAGAACTTTGTTATGTAATTAAGTACAGTAGGTCACTGTGCAGTGTGGCAGTGCTGTTTCCTAGTGCATGGAGTACTGAATCTTTAGTGCTGCATTAATTGCTAGATAAGAAAGGATATTAATATTTTGAATGGTTGTAAGCGGTTTTGCATAAATGCCACCAATAAGGAAATGGTTTTATGCTTTATTGTAATGCATTTTTAATATCAGAGTGCACTCTAACCATAAAGCTTCTAACAAAATTAAAGCACTGTCTTGAATCTTATTGCACATTTTAGAAGGCTTTTTCTTCCTCTGTTTTTTCTTTCTTTCTTTTATTTGCATGAATTTGGAGTAGATTTTTTTATTGATGTATATGCCCACTTATCAGTGACCTAGAGAGAATTTTTCTTTCCTTGATTGATTCTTAAGATTAACTCAGTAAAAATTTCTGGCAGAGGTACTCAATGACTATTCAGAGAAACAGTTAAAGTTTTAAAAATGAACCCCTCACTTCTTTGTTTTTTGCAAATTGTGCCCAAAGAATTCACTCAGTCTCAACAGTGTTTCCCAGGAGGCAAGATGTTCTTTACTAGTGTGATAATAGAAAAAAATAGTCTAGGCCTATAGATGGCCAATCCAGAATTCTTATAGTATGCAGATATTCTTAAATGAATGGGTGTTATTTCTTTTCATGTTTTATTTGTTGTTCATTAAACAAATATCACATTTTGCAATGCTTCATAGGATGCAGATAAACTGACCTTACCTTTAAAAATCAATGCAATCTCCAGGGCAATAGTACACAAGTTTTTTTTAAATGACAGTAGTATATGCCATTGTCTGTTAACAGTTGTGATTACTTGGACCATTCATTGTTAGTAATTAAACTTAAAAAGAAATAATGAAATTGTCCTAAATTTCTCCTTTGGAAATGACGATTTGAATATAGGCTAAGAGACAGCCACAGATGCTTCTGTCTGTGACTTTACTATAAGATTTCTGCAGGATCATAAATGCATAGCTATTTCTTTTCAAAAGTTACAGGCTAAGAAATATTTAAAAAAGTTAATCAAGTAATTAGGTAGTTAAGTGACTAATCACAGATTCTGTTAGCTACCATTTGCATTCTAGTGGTATTGTACCATACATACCACTTTGGTCTTCAGTATTATTGTCACCAAACTTTCCCAGCAGCGCTTTCTGTAATAGAATAAGATATTTATCTTGCACAAAGGAGTTTAAATGCATTGCGTATCATTGCAGAAGCCTGTCACAGGATGGCTTTAATGAGATCCATATGGTTGCCATAGGATGCTACAATGTCTTTTACTCTATCTCTAGAATCCACAAAATTTTGTACATTAATTTTACCTTTTACTGAATTTCCCAGTACAAACAAATATTTTTATCATGGTTAGCTCTAAAAGCAACAGTTCTCAGGGCAAGAAAACTTGAATATCTGAGCTTATAGGTACAACAATGCCCTTGTATTGTGTTTGTATGTAGCTGTACCAGAGACAGCAAATATTTCTGCACTGAATCGTATGTAGAAATGTTCTGCACATAAACATTTTAAAATATTTATATCCAATTTTATGTGTAGAAAGGAACTAATGAATACGTATAAAATCCTGGATAAAGATGAGTGATCTGAGGCAGCAAGGCATACAAAAAAAAGTGTTTTTTGCTATTACATTAGTGCTCAGCATTCTCTGTAAAGGGTCATGGTCTAATTGCCCAAAGAAATGCATAAGCATATAAGGAGATATTCTCTATTTCAAAGAGTTTACAGACTAAGATGACAAGCAGTGTCTAAAGGTGGTTGTGTAGTATAACAGAATATCCTTTAAATATGCACCTATGCAAGCATATATATTTATATATATATATGAAACTTATGCTGTGAAATCCATACATTCACATTTTAAAATACACTGCATTCTCCTCTGTTACTGTAAACATGTCATACTATAAAATCTTGTATTCAATTTTTAAAATAAAGGATATCAATTCTTCACAGCTTGTCTCCTAATGAGCTAACATCTTCTGGGAAGCATTAAGATATCTTGAAGTTTTCTTGAATGATGTCAAGATACAGAGCATTTTCTTGTTTTAGATTCAAGTGTTTTGTTTCACCTAAGCGAGATGTCATGGAAGCAGGAATAATGATAGTTTGGGGAAAAGCAAACAGGATCACTGTGATTCTTCAAATATCAAGAGGTAACATATAAATCTACTGAGCCTTAAAGATGAGAATAAGAAAAATTAATTTAGTAACCTAAATTGGCATTTCTTCCCCTTCTCTTCAATGATGAAATTCAAGCAATCAAATAGCAGCAGGTTGTTTCCCTCCCTTATTTTATGTATTGAAATATATGGCAACATTTAACAGTGCCCTACTTTTCTCAAAAGAGTTTATTATATATGAAAAGATTCAAATATCCAAGATTTTACTTGTTGTTAGTCACAGTCTCAGTGATGTTTGTTATGGCAATTAGTTTGATAAATCACAATCTGAATTAAAAAAAAGCAACAAATTTTATTAAAAACTTAAATCATAAAATAGGATTTATCTCTCAGGCTCACTATTAACACACTCTCTAGCTATGCCCTCTATTCCTTCAGCTATATGTTTCTGAAATCTTCCACGGTGAACACTGTACATTAGGTTACATTAGGATCTTTATCAAGACCATTGATGATTTTGAAAAAAAGAATTTTACAAATGGAAGTTTGCATGAAAATTTTCTTCAGAATATCTAAGAATTTTCAACAGGAAAAATATGTGAATGTGAACTTCATGGAAATAGTGTATTAACAAATTATTCTGTGTTTAATTATGTGAATTATGTAAAGAAATACTTAATAGAGATATGCAGTATTTGTGAAATGAATATTTAGTACTCTGATTTATTTTGGGTTCCATTCTACAAGCCTTACTCAGGTTAAAAGCTACAAACTTCTGCAGAAAATTTTGTTCCAGATTGGCAAGGAAAAAAAATGCACTTGGAATAAAACTTCCAACTACAGTTGTTTAATATCTGGCACCTGAGTGAGTGGCCTGGTCCCACGCACATGGAAATAAACATGTTTCATTTCCTGGATAGTAACATTTAGTTCAAACTCCATGGATGTTCTGATTTTTTTAAAATGCTGAACACTTAAAAATTCAGTCAGACTCAGTGCCTCTGAAAAGCAGCTGCATTGACTGTTATTCTTATTTTTATAGTGTTTGTTTTTAAACTTTTCTTCCAGCTAGTGGACCAAATTAGAAAGGTGACCTATAGCCGAGCATCATATCATAAAATCGTACCTATTGTATTAAAAAAAGGCTAAAAATGACTCTAAAGAAAATGTTTCAATAAACTTTTGAGTCTCGTCATTGCTAATTTAAAAAGAACCAAGGAACGAATACCCTGAGACTGGTATAAACTGTTAACGTGTTGAGATCTACATTCTCTCTTGTGTATTCTAAAACTTGTTGTGCCCTTTGGAAAAGAAAATTGTTTTTGACATTATTTGACTTGATTCAAGCAGGCCATAATTACAGTGCTGATCGGGTTTCCATGGACTGCCTGAATTCAAGCAGGAATACAACATGTGGAAACACGATGGTTAATCGCAAACAGATATACTACACAGAGGTTTTTTTCCCCAGTTCTCATTCTATGCTTCACTGAAGTTACTTCAAATTTACAGCTATGTAAAGGTGAAAAAACATAGCAACAAAGTAATTACCACTGGAAAAACGCTGCAAGTAGCAGTGGCAGAGAAGCAATCATTTCTTAAAATCTTTTTAAACATAAAAAAATGTACTTGCATAAGTTTTGTACGTACAGAATTAGTTTTCTAACTCTTATTTAAGAAAAAAAATCCCACAGCAGAAGAAAAACAAGACCTATTTTCTCCTGTGAGACATTTGTCAGATTTGCAATGGCCAAGATGCAAAAAATTAAAAAAACATCTCTTGGGGAGGATTGTTTGATTCCTCAAGTTTAGTCAATTATACTTTCAGTGACTCAATGAGATAGAAGAGGGAGAAAGTTTACTGAAAGACCAGAGGTAGGAATGAGGTAAAGAATGAATAATCCAAAAGAAAGCAAGAAAAGTAGGATTTCTAATAAATAAATAAACATTTGTCACACTTAAAGAAGATGGTGAAAATAGGATGAAAGCAGAAACAGATTTAAAATCATGATTTTAAGAGATGAGAAAAGAAAAATTTGAATATTGAATTGCCATGATGATACTTAAAATTTTGTTCCAGTAGCGGCAGGAGCACGGAAGAAGGTGAAAGATAAGGACCATAGGGGATAATATTTGTATTTAATTTTGAAAAATAAAACTACTAGTCACACTTGCTGTGAGGCAACCAGAAATGATAAAAGTAACAACTGGAACTTTAGAATTCTAATTTACAACCTTGATGAGGTCTTTAGTAAAATATTTTGCTGCTTCTGGCTATCCATTTGAGTTTTCTTTGGATCCACAATTAGGGAATAATAACTGCTCAGTTGTCATGAAAAGTGTAATCAGCTTGCTAACACAGGATCTACTTGGCTAGCCACACATGAAGGCCAAACAAAAGGCAGATTATGCAGAAATAGTCTGTGTATGCTGTTATTTTTTATATTATCATTATCTCTGATAGTTTGAACATAAGGCAATTATTTGTTGTTGTAGGTGTACAAGCAAGACTCAAAGGTGCAAAAAAGTGATCAAAAGATGACTCGTGTATGTGCACTTCAAGTGAAGAGGCAAAATAAAGATGGTGAGGGAAAACTGTTAAACTGGTAATGGTGGTATTATTGCCACACCACAGCTGCTGAGCGGGTTGAAGGTGTTTCTAGGAATCCTGTCTGGTGTTGGCTCCAAAAGGAAGACGTGATGCGGATGAAAAGGGAGTGTAGACTTACATCATGGTATGATTTGAGGAAGCCTGTATTTCTATTGAAAGGTAGAGTAACGTGGATAGATCACAGAACCTTTTGGAAATGAAGGCAAGGTATTCAAGATTCAAAATTGAATGTAATGAAGTAGGAGTTGGTGGATAGATCTATAAGGAAAGCTAATGTGATCAAATACCCAGGCAGGAAAAAGACCTCTGCTGCAGCTCTCTGAATCATATATGACCTATATACATACTTTTATACAGGAATATTCTACTTTAAGACAGTATTCATGTTCTGGCTACAAGCTTGACATTGACACTTTTTTATTCTTTCTTGATGCAGTAGTCCTAAAAACTGAGGAGTTTTCAGTCTTTCCTTTTGATTATTTTTAATTTAAAATAACTTGACAACACAGAAGCAATTAATTTCAAATAGAGGATTTCCCCTACAGATTTTAATGAAATTTAAATTAATTTATGAAACATCTTTAATTGTTGATGTAATTTTTTTAATGATTGTAGCTAAATTTATATAAGTTATAAAGATATATAAAGATATAAGTTATATTTAAGTTTATGGCAGAGAAGGGAAGAATAACATTGCAAATAAAACAAGATCAAAGCAGCTCCTCATGAATTAGTTTCAATGCATAAAAATATATTTTTTTTCTAAAAGCTCTTTAGGAATTCACCATTCAAGCTGGAGTTCTTAAAAAACTTGCAGAAATGTCTCACACTTTAGCTAATGGAGAACATGATTAAATAGTTCATCAAGTGTTTTTCTTTTCTATTTTCTTCTTTTCTTTTTTTAATTTCTTAAAGCCTTTTATCTTTTTTCCTTCATAGCAAATTTTACCTTGTAGGATGTAAATTTTTCTTTGGAATTCAAGATTTCTGAATTCTGTCCAATACAATTTATGTACTGTAAGTCAGTTCGCTTTGATAATGAAAGAAAAAAAAGAGTAAAAAGTGAAACTTTTTAGTATTTTCTTTGATAAAATGTTCTTTTGATCCTTATATTACATTGAATTTTATTTAAGGTTATTGAAGTCAATTACATCTTTCAGTAAGCTAACAAACCCTGCATAAACATGCATGCTTTTTTAGTACTCTGTAGCTAATAGTTTTGTAGATCATGACTGATAGACAAGTCATATGACGCAACCATTATCGCAAGTTCACCACTCTCTCTTCCCAGATCTCCTGGTGATATGTATTTGCCATTTTTTGTGTGAGTGGTTCATTTCTACTGTCATGCTTAGCAGAAGATTTTAAAACAAGAAGCTTCAATGAAATTCAAATTTCAAATGTATCGTCACTGAATTTTGGCACTGCTATGATGATCATACCTTTTGAGAATATAATTTACCGATGAATGTGTGCACTTACATAAAGTCGTTCATGTGTATATTCCTTCCCTTTCCAGACTGTAGACCAAGTGTCATTAAACGTAAATGCAAGCTTTTGGGAAGACTACCAGCAACAAAAAACCCACAACTATAGGATGAGTGGGCACTGTCCAGACTGCCTGTGCCTCTGAAGGGTTTTCCTTTCTTCTGTAGTAAAAACTTGATATACCCTTGGTCTTATTTTAGAAGAAACCGTTGTGAGTAGAGGACCTTCTGACATGAACAAGTCAAGATTAAGGAGAAACTGTATTTTTTTTTAATAAGCCAACTGTAGGTACAGATTTAGATATTTATATTTTCTGATGTAACCTGCCAATTTCCCTTGTCACATGAGTATCTCTTTCTTCATATTCCCTGCTTAGTTTGTGTTTTGGTTCTCTGTGTTTTTATGGAGGTGCTGTATCTTTGCTTTTCTTAGTTGAGATACTCTTATATGTTGCCATTTCAAAGCTCATTATATAGTTGGGAAGTAAGATATATACGAAAGTGTTGAAGAACTACCTCTGCTCAGATTTATTGTATCTTTGATTGACCAGGGAAATGACTTTCAGTTGACATCTGAGCCAACAAGTTAGCTGAAATAAAATTTTACTTAATACCTTTGCATCAATAATCTAGGCACAGCATCATTGATTGAGAAAGTATGATCAATAGAGTATTACTGGCTGCCTAACTGTAACTTTGCCAGACTTTTTTGTTAATTCTGCTGATGACCTTCGTACTACTGCTTTTCAGGTTCACTGTTTTTTTTTCCCCTTTGAAATTCAATTTGCTCCATTTACTATTGTTTAAGGACTTTACACATCCAATTGATTTCATTCTACTTAATACAATATGAGTTTAGGATATAAAAAACTGAGCATGCTTGGGACAAAGATTCTGTAAACCCAAGTTAGAATCTTTCTGAGAAACTTCACCTGGGGAAGACGTAATCCATGGGAAGAAAAAAGGGGAGTATAAATCTGTTTTTTTAACCCTGTGGTTACCGTTGCGTTTTAAAATAGAGATTTACATTGAATGCAGAAGAAGTAGCAAGCAAAAAGGTGGATAAAAATAATCTCAACCAGTCCCAAATGATTATAATTGAAGAGAAATAATACAGAAATTATGAAAAAAATACAAATCCTAAATAATTATTCAAATAGGAATCCTCCATTCTGTCCTTTTAAATATATTGTCTTTATATTAGGCTTTGTTTCTGTCTTTGTGACATTCTTCAAGCAACCTACATTCATATTTTGGTGGAACAAAATGACTGTTTCTTTGAAAGTTATTTAGCAATTTGGGATTGTTTCTTTCAGTGTCCCCTCAGGATATGCACCGAAAAGACTTCATTTATGCACCGAAAAGACTGCATGTAATGTCTAGTTGTATTTGTCTTATCTAAATACACGTTGAGAAAAATGCATTATTATTTTGTTACTGTTCTGATCTAAATTCCTGGGCTAAGTTTTCATAGTTATAAAGATATATACATTTTAGCAAGATTTGTTAGTACACATCTGCTTTTATGATTGCCTATGGACGTTTTATTTCTTGTGGAGCATACATACCATCTAGCTCTATAGTTTTCCAATATGTGGAATTAAATCCTGTGTTGGATGCAGCACAGGCAAGGAGGCTAGTAAACTGTTTTATTCTGAGCCTGCCTGCTCCAAAGTATCCATTTAAAGATCACCAGAAACCCAAAAAGTTAAAAAAACCCTTTCTCATTAAAATGAGGATAGCCTTAATAATGTTACTTTTCTCCTTGATATCCCATAGAGAGTCCACCCATCATTACAAGGTCTTCCGTAGACAAGGGATTTTCCCATCATTGGCTATAACAATTTTCTGAGTGTCTTTCTACTGGCTGCGAAGTACAAAATAATTCTGTCTGGGCCAGAAAATACAGACCTTCCTAGCAAAAGAGTATCACATTACCCTGTTAATCTGCTTGACCTTGATTTTAGAGTGAGATGAAGGCATCTGTATTCCATTTAACTGACTAAAGAAAATGTCACGTCTTGGGAGATGGCCAGATTTACCCACCTTCCCACCTATCCGAGAACTGCCTAAGTGCAAAAGGCAAATAAACTTGAGAGTATTAATGTTTACGTGATTCAGGCTTGAAGGCACACATGCTATAGGACTGTTTAAAAGTAAATTAAGTTTGCAGAGATGCTATTCAATTTATCATTATTAATGTCTGGGAAAAGGCAGTGACAACACTGAATCTTGCTAAAAGTATATAGTGCATTAGATAATTGTATTAGCTCTGAGACAACATTCATTCGCACTTCAAGTTAACTTATTGAAATACGTCCTACCCAAAGCATTTCCATTTAAGGACTAGATAACTGCCATAAACAAAAAATTAATAGAGCTATTACATATTAACCCTTAAATAATGAAATTAAAATTTAGTACCTTTAAATATTCTAAATATTAGTTGATTTGTTTTTCAAAGCTAATTCTATTTACCTGAAATATAGACAGAAAATGACATTCATGTAGCGTTTTCCAACTTAAAAAATGCATATTTTCCAGAAATATCTAAATAAAAATGTCTTACACATGCATTAGAATAATGAGACCATCTTTAGCATTTCATTATCCAATAAATTTTAAATTGTGATTATATATACTCATAAGGTGACACAACTAGCAAATAAAGCTAAAACTTACTGCTCAAACAAAGTCAAAAGCAAATGAATGGTGCTAGAATTTGGAATTTGAACCAGATTAGAGAAAGAAATGTCTTCTGTTCAAAAAATATTTAGAAGCAGATCTGGAGAAAAGAGATAATCTATAAAATCCTAGGTTAAAGAGGAAGATATTACTAGGACTTTGATAATTTACATGATATTTCTTGATGTTGTACTTCATCTGTTCTTAAAAATCAGGCTTCTATTTTTGTGGCTGACATTCTGGCACCTTTCAGATGTTTAGGCATGTTTGCTATCAGAAGAGAAATGAGACAGCTAAAATCCACAAAACAAGTGAAAGGTAGTATCTTAAAAAGTTCTCAGATTTGCATTGTGTCTCCAGAAGAGTCCATTTTAGGATGACTTCTGAAAAAAATCCTCAAATTTGGAAAAGGTTAAAATATTTTTGAGGATAAGGATATTTTAAATGCTTTTAGTCACTGGCATAATAAATGAAAGCATAATAATGTCATTTTGTTGATCATTTAGCCAGTGTAAAGTATGTCCCATTTATCATATTTTATTATCACTACCTAATGCCTGATTAGAAATATAATTTCGCAAGTCTTGGGAAGAATGGAAGGTGGGAGGCTCCCCTCTATTAAAGCATTGTTTGAAATATTTTTAGTTATGGAAGATATTTTAGTTCTGTTTAATAGGGTCTGTGGCAATTCTTCGCACAAATTGTTCCAAATGCTGGATTATAATCAATTGTGATGTCTAATGTATTTTATTAAACTTTGAGTTTTAGGATATGTAGTATTTGAAGACTCCTACCGAATTTAGTAGGTAAATAACGCATGGACTGGTAATACCTACAATTCCAGGATTTGACTTTAATTTCTTGAAAGATTTGCAATGCTGTTTCCTGGGCCTGCCATTTCATTAGTTATTCATCATCATAATGACTGTATTTATTATTACTGCTAAAAATAGATAAGGATGACAATATTTCATCTAATGGATTCACTTTGTCCCTGCTTGAAAATGTTGATCTGTCACTTACAGTATGCTTACAAGTCTGCAATATTATCTTAGTAATACTGTTTGTGCTTTTAATTTTCTCACAGTTTCAGTACCATAGCCTTTTTTCTCGTAGAACTACCAAAATCAGACTTCTGTTTGGCCTAATTTGAAGTAAAAATATATGCGTAATTTGAAAATTTGTCTCTAAGTATTATTTAAGTGTAGTAGATTAAAATTATAATATCAGATTCTGCAACTTTTGACCCTTCAGTTTGTTTGATCCTCGGTTATTTAATTAGCATGATAAGAAAACTTTCTGGTTTCAAACAGAAATATATTTCTAAGAGAGTTTAATAAGCTTCTATGGTATACTTATAGAAAAGGATGATAAATCCCTTCAGTTTGATGTTTGAAGGTCTAAATGTGTTATTTATATTAAGTTGTACATAGCTTTTAAAAAAGAACCTGTGAAAAGTCAAAGGAATTTGTTTAAATGTTTTATTTAAAAAACGAATACTCATTCACCACATGGTTTTAGTAGCTGTGGAGATACTTCTCTTTTCTTAGGCCATGTTCTTAGGCCAAGTAGCCATGTTCTGAGGACAGAAAAACGAAATCCAGGCTTCACATTAGAAATTAATTTATTAGACTACTTCTATAATTTATTTTCTGAAACATCCCAAATTCTTATAGCACCCCATACCTACCTCTGCTTCTGCTTCCCTTGGGAGATAGAGAGTTGTTAAACGTGCCTAAAATTCCCTGAGCATTGAATTTGCTACTTGATGATAGACAACAACCAGTTACATGGTTTGAGCTATATGGTTATACAGCTTGAAGCTCTAATGAATTAGGTAGACTAGGGGTATCAGACTCTGGGTTACCACTGCCCTCCTGCTCCCGCAGCATAACTTGCATCACTTGCTGCATGTGTGGCCAGCACTGGCAGGAGCGGAGGGGCAGGGAGCTTGGTGCCGGGCAGAAACAAGGGCTGGATTCAGACATGATCCCCACTGTGAGCCAAAAATACAACTGACATACTGGTCACACATACACACATTGCATTAAAAGGGTCATCTTTGAAATGATTTTACAAGCTGTATGTTTATGCCAAAAATATGTATTACAGATACGAGAAATAACCAGTGTAGCTGACAAAGTTTAAATCTTCAAATTCCCTCCAAATGAATCCTACTTTAAACTCTATGTAAGACTTAGTGCAGATCATTTACTGTGTTCTGGAGACCACAGAGGTCCTTCAGACTTTGTTCCAGCAGAGCTCTCACTAGACTTCAAGAGAATCTGGCTGTCATGAGAACTGGAGTTGAGTTGTGCTTTAAATGTACTGTTCCCTCTCAGCATAGGTAGAGACCTTTCTTTAAGCCGGAACTGCTGGTCTAATGAATGTTGCTGTCTTTACTTGAAAATCTGAGCTGTTTTTATGCAGAGATTACAGTAACAGTAAACTATCATTTCTTGCTGTCTTCTGTCCTATATATTCCCATGACAAACAATATGCTTCTCTCTTTTTTATGCATAAATGGTCAACTGAACTTTTATTCATTCATATTTCAGATTCATAAACACATTTCAATGCCTCAGAATGAAATAAATGCTAAATGAATCAAGGTACAATGTACTGGCACTTGGAACTTAGATTTGAAAAAGAATATTGGTATTTACATATTTACAAAACTCATGAAATGTTAAATAGGATCATCTTTTGAATTGTGCTTTTGGAGACCTATTATACCAGGTGTTCAATATATAAACATATTCTAATGAATACAAGAATACATTTTAATGTGGTGCTCACCAAGTATTAGATGTGTCTAGGCCAGAAAATGCTGTGGGAACTTGCACTCATTCATACGTTGCTTGAAAACACTTCTAGATGTTGAACTTCCTGCTTGTGATGTCTTAGTGAAACTTCATTGTTTGACTTATTCAGGAAAATTAACTTGTGAGACAACTTTTATCATTCAGATTTGTAACATCCGTATTTCAGGCTACTGACTGGCTCAATAGCTCTTCATTATCCAGAATTGCTTGTTCAGGTTTGGAAACACTGGGTAAATGAGAGAAATGTCTAAGTCTCATTTTCAGTATATCTACACTTAGTTAATTAGAGTAGTTATTGCAAGGTAAACTAGAGTACAAATTTATGCATTGCATCGTTTCTGAGATGAATGTATATATCTTTAATGAAGCTGAAGCTGAATAACAGACAATGGGATTTAGTGTATCCTTCAGTATATCTGCTATGCTTGTGAAGGTGTAGAAAAGCGATTCTGAAGGAAATGCTTCACCCGGGGGGGTTTAGCAGTAAGAACAGAAATTTGTATTAACTGAAATACTATCCCCTTTAGGATTTTCGTGTTGTTTAATCAAGTGTTGGTAATTCTCTGTCTTTTTTCACTTTCTCTACACCTACATGAAGAAACTTGACTGGAAAATGGTGTATCAGAGACTTCTATGGGACAGAAGTGTAGAGCTGGAGAGAGGATTAATCTGTCCTTTAAACTATTAGAGTGGGCTTCCAATTATTGTCATCCTTTCCAGGGTTAAAACTTATTACTTTAACTAGGTCACTTAAACTTACTAGTCCAAACTCAATATATCAACTCACATTGTTAATAAACAGCTTAAATCATAGTGGACCAAGATAATTGCGTAAGTCAAGATCGAGGCAGAGTTTAAAAGTTTTGCATTTATGTTTTCCAGTATGTTTAATAAAATAAGGAGTCTAATTGTTTCTGAAAGTTTGAATACTATTAGTGGTATTAATAGTAATTATTCTTTGTAATTCTTAAATACTTCCTTTCTTAGTTTTAAAAACTTGTATTTGTTACATGGAATTAATGTATAGACATTATGTATAAGTCCCTTTAAAGGTTAGAGTGTTACTTTTGATGCTGCGTGATGCAAATGCTGTTTACTAAAGTGAATGGAGTGAGTGAACATACAGTAGAAAGACTGAATATTATTTTAAATTAAAACCTCATAGAAAATGTCTATGAACAATGGCAGAAATTCACTGAATTTTACAGGTTTGATGGATGAATGGGGAAGCCACAGAAGTTTGGGTTTACTTTCCTCTCTGTGGAAGCTCTGGGCGTCTTTAATGCATTCAGCGTTTAGAATTAAATTGGAAGAAACAGACTGGATGTGGCTTTACAGAACCTGGATAATTACCATACTACCATGAATAAGGAAGTAACATGTAAGAGTCATCCATTTTTAATTCCTATACAGTGAAGAGTTACAATAAAGTAATATATTACATGGTTAATTCAATGAATTCTAGCACAGTATAGCAAAGACTTTGGCTGCATCTATCTAAGCAAGTAAAACAATGCAGTAGGGAAGGGCTTACAAGGCAAAACAAATGGGACTGAAGACTCACTGTCTACCCTACGCTTTTTAGGATGTTTGCTTTGTACTTGCCCTGGTCTGGTGACAAGAACTGAACACCCGTTAGTAAGTGGAGCACAATGCCTGAGAACCTGTACGGTATGTTAGGTTTGGTCTCAATCAAACAGAAAGTGCACTCCTGACTAAAAATAAAATATCTCTGCAACTGTATCTCATGAGGGTTTGGCATATAAAAAGAAAGCATTGCGAGTTCTCTCCAGAGAGAAGGATTTAAAGGCTGTTTATCCTTTACAAGAGGGGCTCAATATTCTACAGAGCATGAAAGAGGCACCCAAGTCATTATTTTTATTTGACTTCTGGTTTCAGGAAAGATAATCAACAGAGGAAAAGCAGCAGAAATACAATAATAAAAGTACCATCTGATTGCAGAGCTCAAGCATTTCGGAGCTGCTAATATTCCTGAGGCCTGGGTCTGACTGAAATGGTAATTCTTTGATAATTGGGTTCTCTCCTCTCTATCTGCTTTGAACCTTGCTGTTTCTAAATACTTCAAGAATCAAAATGCATCAATTTCACAAACTTACCCCTATTTCTCTTTCTGGGTTATTCTTTGCAAGCTTCCAAGCTCCTATCCTTATAGTCGATTCCCTTTTATTCCCTACTTTTCTGCTTTTCCCCTCCCTCTCACCACTTTAATTAGAAGCATTGGGTTTGAGAGATAGAATGGTTAGAAGAGAGACCCATCTCCACAACCAACGCAAACTAGGGAACCTCAATGTTCTTCAAAGGAGATGATGGTAAGGCATTTTTTTTTTATTGTATTAATTATAGCTGGGAAAATATTTCCTATGAAATAGTTTTTCTGAGGATTTTAGGTTCTCTCCTTGCTCTCATATTTGAAAGCAGAATATCAGTCTGTTATAGAACTGTTGTAATTTGAAGATATTTTCCAGAAAATTAAATACTCTGAGACCATAATTTACCTCAACCCACTTTGAAGTGTTGCTTCCATTGGTTGAGACATGATATTGAATTAGCTTGTGCTTCTGCTCCCTTGTAAAGGAGAATTTAGCAAGAACTTTAAGTTAATATTGCTAAAAAAAAAGGAACCTGCACATACTTCATCTAGCTTGCAAGCAGGTTTTCCTTCATATCTGCCCTGGCAGTATCTATTTCTTTGTAGGCAAACAATGTCTGCACTAAATTAGAGAACTAAATTTGTCACTTTTCGTTTCTCTTCCTTTTAGCTACTCCTTCCTTGTTTTCTTCTCCTATTTTAAAATACCTCTACCATGACGGGACCTTTCTCAGGCAAATTGTGGGATAACAGTTTTCATCCTGAGCTTTCTTTCTTGTGCAACATCGTGGGTTATGTATGGATTAGAACTGAGTTTTAAGCTCCTGCCTTGCATTTGAACTCCTAGGTTTTCAGACCTTGGTCGAAGTCTGGTTCTACCAGCCCTTTGACCTAGTGCTCTCAGCCTCATTTCAGCACAGGTCCAGTTATGTCCTATAGGTTGCATTTCTATAAGATGATTAAGCAAGTGGAAAGTTCCAGGATGCATTTTTTTTCTGGATTTTTTTCAGCTATTAATTTATAAATAATGCTTCAAACTTAGTTTTCAACCTCATCAATACTCTTCTGTCACTACAGAAGTTATCAAATGCATACTTATACTATAAACAGCTGAAGTCCTTGGTGAAATTTTAATTGTGTTAGAAAGGTGTCGAAAATTAGGTTTAATAGTTCTCCTCCTAGCTATGCAAAAGACAGTATAAGCATATCTTTACTGATTGCTAAGAAACTAACAATGCCCTCTTTGCCTGTTTTCTTTCTCTAGACACTCTTGCAGCTTGCTGGCTGCATATTCACAAGTGTTTGAGTTCAGTCAGTGACATGTCAATCACTTGAAGAAGTGCAGTGGTCAAAAATGATTGGCTGTGGAACAGTACATTGCCGATTTTGAGCATTTCTGTGCACAAAAGCTTTCTGTACTGCCTTTCACAAACCTATCTCTTTGCAAGCTCCTCCTTACATATGGCACTTCTGTTACGGCTGTGTAGTTCTTCAATCTATGCCCTACTTCAGTGCCCTGCAATATGAATTTGATTCAGGTTTCTTTCTGCTACTTAGAACTCACATCTCTTAAGTTTTTCTTATAGCTAAAAGGCAGTTGCATTTTCTAGTCCTGCATTTACAATGGGTTCACTGTGTGCTTATAATCCGTACAAGGGATGCATAATACCAGCTTTAGTGCATCATTTAAGCATGGCCATAATGTTTTGGCTCTTTCCATCTTCCAAAAAAATTCCAAGTGTCTTCTCTTTTCAAGGTTCAGTACAAAAGCTAGACATGCTTTTTTTAAAAAAAAATCTAGTTGTGTTTTCTGTAAGCCTTTAAGTTATTCCAAAAGGGAATCTCCTTCTCAGTTCTATTTCACCTGAACAAACATGTGGCCTTGAAAAGTGATGACTGTGGAATGACTTTGCTATTCAGCTGTTTTCAGCAATGCTCCCCCTAGGCAGTGCGATATGGTGCTTGGACTTTTTCTTGGGCCAATATGTTTACAGGTCCAATGAAGGAGTTCTGTCCTTGGAAAAAATTAACCTGGCAAGAAGTGACTTGTTTGTTATTTTCTGTTATAGTATCTATGATAAATGAAGAGCCAGTGAAGTGTTGACAAGTTCTTAGTCATTGCTTGTTGCCTTGATTTGGTGTAATAGTGCAAGCAGAATGTCACCCTGCACTTTACCTTCTTGTTTTGCTCTGTCTATAAATATATTGCAACATTACTGATACTGGGATTGCTAACAATTAAAAAATAATGCTGTAAAGACAGTGTCCTAGCCAATCTTGGCACTGCACTTTGAAAACAAATAAATGCACAGACTGAAAAATAGCCAAGTCAGTAATGGGGATAAATCACCTATAGAACAACATACCGAACAAGTAAAGTAAATGAAGTTTCTTGGCTTGTTTCTTTTCCTTTCTATATAAATGGTAGGACCTGATCTAGTGAAATTGAGTAAGCAGATAAAATAGCATTATCTCTGACCAATAACAATTCTTGTACTGTTTTTCTTTTTCTTAAAAAAAAAAAAAACCTAAGTCAGTTGACAATCCTACATTTTACTTTGTGTGTGTAGCAACACAAGCTAAAATTACACCCATCCTCCTTATTGCCTATGGCAATCTCTTTTTTTCCATTCCATTCAAACTTCAATTTAGTAAATATATTTCAGTTTGGGACACTGTCATCAACACCAGCACTACTATTCACCCCATGGCTTACCTTGAGAAGATCAGAAATGCTGAGCAGAGCTTAGAAATGGGAATAGGCTCTTTAAGTGACAAGTGAAAAATAAACTTTTCTTTTCCTCCATTTTACCAGTCAGAAGAAAGGAGGCAGCCAGAAATAGAAAAAAACTTCTGGCTTCTTGACTGGTGTCTTTGCAAGGGATTTGGGTTTTATGACAATGGGACGTTCTTTGATGATTATAACCTGTTAGAGAGGGATGTAATCCACCTGTCCAGAAGGCTCAAAGGAATATTTGGTAGCAGACTAGCCAGCTTGGTGAGGTGAGCTCTAAACTGAAGGACTTGGGGGGCGGGGTCCAAAATGGCAAAGATCAATAGATCTCTGAGGCATGGGGAATAAGCCAGGCCAAACAGAACAGTGATGAATGTTCCTTAGATACCTCCAAAGATAAGAATCAGAAGGTCAAACACATCAAGGGTGTGTATGGCTATGGAGGATCCTCTCACACTCCTGGGATGCCTGCATGCTCAATTACGTCCATGAAATGCCTGTATACCAACACAAACAGCAGGGAGAAAAAACAGGGAGAACTAGATATCTGTGTGTGGTTACAGGGCTACGATCTTCTTGCACTTACAGACACATGATGGGGTAGCTTGTATGACTGGAATGCTGCTATGAATGTATTTTAGGAAAGACAGGCCAACAAGGCGAGGTGGTGGAATTTCTCTCTATATGAAGAAGCAACTGGAATGTACCAAGCTCTGCCTATGGGTGGATGAAGAATTAGTAGAGAGCTCATGGGTAAGAATTAAGTGGCAGGCTAATATGGGTGACAATGTTTTGGGTGTCTGCTACAGGCCATATGATCAAGAACAGAGAATCGATGAGGCCTTCTACAGACAGCGGAAAGTAGCTTCACAATCACAGACCCTGGTTCTCACGGGGGACTTCAACCACCGTGATATTTTCTGGAAAGACAATACAGCTAGGCATACACAGTTCAAGACATTCCTGCACAACATTGATCATGACTTTTTGACATAGGTGGTGGAGAAGCCAATGAGAAGTGTTTTGCTGATGGACCTTGTACTAACCAGAAGGACTGGTTGGAGATGTGAAAGCTGAGGGCAGCACAGGCTGCAGTGACCACAAGATGATGGAGTTCAGGATTCTGCATGGAAGATGCAAGGCAATAAGTAGGATTACAGCCCTGGACTTCAGGAGACATAGATATGGCCTCTTCAAAGATCTGCTTGGAGGACTGTCATGAATTTGGGCTCTGGAAGGTAAGGGGGGACCAAGAGAACTGTTTGATATTCGAGCACCACTTCCTCCAAGCTCGAGATCAATGCATCCCTAAGAGTAAGAAATCAAGCAAAGGAGGCGGGAGACCTGCATAGATGAGCCAGGAGCTTCTGGAGAAGTGTATTAATATGTTTTATCTCTTTATAATACATTACCAGTATTCCTTGAGCAGTATTAATTTTGTTTTCCCCAAGCATTTGCTCTTTTGCCATGTCAAAGCTCAGTGTTCTGGAATGCTTTGCTTTATTTTTGTCTCAAAACAACAGTTCTTTCTTCTGACAAACAACAGTGAGGGCAGAAGCATTTTATGATTCACTCTGTATACTTCACTGTCCAAACCAAAATAAATGTAGAATCCACATAGAGAATGTATTTCCCTTTCCCACACCCTAAGAGCTCTTGTATGGTATTGGAAGAGTGATCAATTACTGGTATGCAGCCCCCATAATAATGAGCAAGTACTGGGACACATTCTGGCCGTTCACCCAAGATAATGATCGAGCTGTGATATAGTAAACACATTCTGCATCCATACATGGGATGTCATGCATTCTGTATAATATAAAAGGAATGATCAAATATAGAGATACACAATTACTGCCAGTACCACCCAGGCTGGCAATGGTGTACACAGATTCTGATTAAGTAGTCCTTTGCAAGTACATTGGCATATTGTGCTGCTACTGAAGCAATGTTTTCAGTAACATGGATCAAATACTGTTCCATTCTGCATAGCATTAATCTAGAATATTCTGCTACGTCTTTTTTTTCTGGTGGTGATTTTCAGATTAGCTTTCTAACTTTGCTTTTCTAACAGAATATTTTCCCCCATCATTCTCCCAATGTCTCTCAGTCTTTTATTCTATATCTGATCTTCCAGTATCCTGTATATAGTGCTTGCCAAAATATTTCACTTTAATTGACTGTTGATTTTGAAAGAGAAAGAGGGAAGAAGCGTAAACCACACAAGTACACTTCTTCTGGTTCTCCCATTACCTTTAAATCTTGCTTTAGTTTTTTAAAATGTATTTTCCTAGTCAAAAATATTTTAAAGGCTTTACTTTTCACTAATTTTGCTGTATATCTACTAATTCTTTGTGGATGATGTAAAGAGAAATTGATAGGTACAATCCATTTAGTATTTGAAAGACATACTGAGTGGGTGGGTGATTAAAACATGAATTAGAAACATCATTGCTTTAGTGCTTATTCTAACCTCACAAAACTGGTACAAATGTATTGACTGATTTTGATAGGAATCCAATTTGAGCTTCAAGTAAAAAGAGATCATGTTCCTCAGCATAACCTGTGTTGGAGGCAGTTACCCTGGTCTTGCAGAAAGTTGACCTGTTGAGGTTTCTGGAAGCCTTTCAAGAGATCTGTCATCTCTAAATAGAAATTCTGTTCAGGCTTGAAAAAAATGCTTCCATTGAGTTCTTCCAGCGCCCTTATTTGTTCCTCCTGTCTTGTGCTGTGGTCACATTGAATGCAATGCGTCTGAGTTTTAAAAATTCTCATTATTACTTTAGCTCCATTCTGCCTGATATTAGTAAAAAATGTTACTGCTGATTTCAGAGTGAATTGATTTAGATTGGTAGGCTGAAAATAATAAGTTGCACTATTTTGCCAGTGAAGTTTTGGACTGAGCAAGAACAGGCACACAGTGCGAACCAAGGTGTAGTATAGTGACCATTTCTATGTCATCCATCGAATATCATGCACACAGAGTTTAGTTTGGGACTTGGATTTGAAAGGAAGGTGTTTCAGTCCCTCTAAGTGGCCTCAAAACAGAAATAGAAACACAGAAAGACAGGATTCTGAAACCCTGAACTCTGAAGAGGAGACACATACAAAGGATTATGATAAACAAAATAATGAATGATACAGAGAATGTAAATCAGTATCTTTTTGTCCCTTCTCCTAGTAAATGAGCAATTTTACAAAATGCAGAGATATGACAGAACGCTTTGCCGTAAGACATCATTGAGTCTAAGAGCTCAACAGGATCTTAAGAAAGAAATAGGTATTTACATGGATAATGAAAAAATCTGTAGTTTCAGAGTTTCTTTAAATA
Organism: Tapera naevia; assembly: GCA_033556795.1. Classification (NCBI taxonomy): domain Eukaryota; kingdom Metazoa; phylum Chordata; class Aves; order Cuculiformes; family Neomorphidae; genus Tapera; species Tapera naevia. The sequence continues at coordinate 13,948,263 of JAUMJJ010000069.1, forward strand.
AAGTATACAGCTCCTCATGTTTCACAGCATTAGCCAGCGACAGAGAATGGGAAGAAACTTCCCCTATGGCCAAGTTATTTTTTAATTATCCACTCTGGGATTTCTCATACTTTCCTCTAAGGCATCTGTTACTGGCCTCTCCCATTGCCAGTGCCACCAAAAGTGCTCTTTTTAACAAGATGGCTGCCTCCAGAGATAGGTTCACTGAATGCCAATTGGGATTCCTTTTTTTTAGTTTCAGGTGCTTTATTTATTCAGAGAGTTGGATTCAGCAATCTTTATTGCATATACCCCCACCCCACCCCCACCCATGGACTTTTTAATTTAGAATCAGTAAGATATTCTTATCAACATAAAATAATGGTTGCATAGGAATTTCAGTTCTTTGTTTTACATTTAAGGGTGGGTTTGTTTGATTGTTTTATTTCAAAATGCTGACCTGAGCTGACTCTGGTTATCTTTTTCAAGGTAGACAGGTATGAAAGATGTGAAAACTCACCTTCTTAACTCTTAATTTCTTATGCATGTGTATAAAATCGAGACACTTGTAGCCATCTGGTTTTTGAAACAAATAATTTAGTGCTTGTTTCTCATAAGACATTAGAGAACCTCAGTGCCAGTATTTAGACCTTCATGAGTAACCTTTTGGTAGCAAACCCATTTGTGAGAGATCTTTCCACAAAAGAAAAGGAATAATTTCAGAAGGAAACAGTTTTCAGTGTGAAGATTTCACAAGGTTTATTGTGAAAAGAGGGAAAAAAATTGTTTCTAAAAAATTTTGTCAGGATTTTAATATGTATTCTTTAAAGAAATCTAATGGGAGTTCTAAACTATATGTACATTTTACAAACATTTAAATGAATATGTGTCTAATCTCAAGTGCATTTGATTAAAAAATAGGACAATTTTGATGTTCCATGTTCAATTATTAAGCAGAAATATTCAGTTATCAGATAGTTAATTAAGTGGAACTGACTGTATTCATTAAAATATTTGTTCCAAACAAATGTATTTAACATTCAGATATTATGCAGAATAGGTGACAATTGCATATCTCCATGGAGATCAATAATGGGATTCAGATCATTGTGTAAAGAGTCTGCAAGTTTAATGCAGAGAGAATGTCATTATTATTTCTCTCTTAATGATGGTCATTATGCGCAAACACTGATTGAATTCCATTTGTTACCTGCATTTGAGCTGAGAGGAATAATTACAATTTAAGTGTCTCCATTAAAATTCATAAAAGAATATGAATGCAAAAATTATACTTGAAACTGACAAAATATACTTTGAGGATATAAATTGTGTTTTCTGATAGGCCTCTTAAAAGTATTAAAAATAGCTTCATTTTAATAAGATGGCATATAAAGATCATGCATTATCATCACCTTTATGTTAATTCTTATAATACATGACTAATACTAAAAAGTGAAGAAATTAACTTTTAAAAGTAGAAATTAATGGAACAATAGACTACTTGTCATACAGCCTATTGGAATGGATACCTCTATATTTGGGTTATAGTCACCCATCTTCATAATACTCAGTTAACTAGTCAGCTGCTGTATGTTGTGGAGATTACCCTGACACATTTTCCTGTGACATGTTTCAATATATTTTTGGCTAATTAAATGGGATATTATTAGTGCAACCATTTATTCAAGAAAACCTTTTACATGTGCTATGATTTACTGCATTGCACTGACTGCTCATTGTACCATGAGAGTGATTCAAGTGCTTACTACAAGTACTAAAGGGCCTGATCCAGGACGATGCTCAGGCTTTCAATAGTTCTTTTTGCCTCTTGACTTCTCACTGAGGTGTTTAGTCCTTTATAGGATTGGATCCTTAAGCTATAATTATTAATAGCAGCAACAGTCCTGAGGGACTGCCTGATAATATATCTTCTGAAACAGTAAATGATAACAGAAGACACTTATTGCCATCTGTATATACTGTCTAAGAGATGACAGACTGTCTGATGGGAGTAAGGTCTCTGTTAAGAGGATGTTAGCATGAAAAACTTCTACCCTTTATATTTTCTTCATTCAATATGTAGGGTTCTTCTGATGGGACCTTGAAATGATTGTTTTGATTTTTACCTTTTTTTTTGTACAGGCATAGCTATTTTATGTAACTTTATTGAATATATTCAGATAAGTTATTCTCAATGATCTTTTCGTATGTGTAGTTCACTTTTGGGGATGTGCAGGTGATCTCTGGCTATTGGCATTAGGACTGAATTTTGTCATCTTTTGCTGGGAGCGTTGTGTTGGGGGACTCAAGACACCTTTTGTCAGGGTGCATACATATTGCTACATTAGTATTATTTAGGTTGACAGCAGAAATTTGTTAATTAGATTGTATGTGGATGTGCAGCCTTCCTGATTATTTGTCCCCATTAAGAGACTAAAAGTCTCAAAAATAGTTGAAAAAGCTTTACAATGACAAAATTATTTGCTCAAGTAGAAAAGCCCAAAACTAAATAAAAAGCCAGGTTATTTACAGCATTTCATCTTGTATTTTTCCCCTCTAATGTTTATCTGGCACTTCACTGTTAAAATTAAAAAGGAAAGTCTAGAATTTTATAACTATTTAACACTTGGTTAAACGCTATTTAAGTATTAGTCACCAGGAAAATATTTCCCTATTAAGCAAAATTTATGCTAAAATGGTTCTGATTAAGCAGTAGTCATTGCCATTTACAGTTGGTAGACTAAACTGGGTCCCTGGAAGACATCTCAATTAAGTGTCAGTCCAAATGAAACCTGTGACTATTAAATGGTGTTTGCCATACTTCACTCTTCTCAATGATGGAATTTAAAATATAGCTCAGTTACTAAACAGTAAAAACTGCTTCACATGGATAGCTCTCATTCTTACGAAAGACACTAACAAATAGTGCACATCACCTGGTTTAAAATAAAATTCAAGTTTAGCATTAATTGGCAACAACTGAATAGCCATGATCATTGGCAGAAAATGTTTGTAAAACTGGCTTTGCTGAACTGGGATGAGAGACACAGAGGTAAGGAGTGAGCAGTTTCATGTAAATAAGCTTACTGTGTCCAGCCTAGAATCTGCAACTGTGGAAAAACTGGATAATGCAAACCAGTGAGCTCTTGCTGAATCAGTCGGCAGAGCTGAGAGATCCATATCCTCTCCGCAGTACCTCTTCCTCTGGACAGAATCCAACAATGATTTTACAAGAATTCATTACAATTCAAAATCCTCACACCTTTGCTGCAATTTTATTAGCTTTTAAAGCACTTGCCATATAGCTAAAAAACATGCTATAAGAGTTACTAGAACATTGATAGATATAATAAGCAATTATTGTGGGACTGACATTCTAAATGGGAAAAAAAGACCTCTGTCCTTTTTAAAGAAATGTAGAATACTTACCTTACAGGACTATAACTGGGCTTCACAGTCTAATATGTGAATTTGACCTGAGCTTTAGATTCTCTCAGCAGCTACTAATGGCCGTTCAGATCAACTGGTATTAAATCACAAGTATAAAAAAGCATGGGGAAAATAGCCACCAATTGAATTTCTTAACTAGTTACTCCTGACTGACCTCACGCTCTCCTCCTTGAACTGCTGTTTCTCAGGTATGCAAATCTCTTCTTGATTGTATACTTATGGGTAGGCTACTTCCTAAATCCTTAGGGGAGTAAAAATCTTTTTTCACAAATGTTCAATCTAATCAAACACTACCTTCTCACATGTCTGATTTCTTGTTACTCTGACACAGCAAGAGAAGTTCAAGGCAACAATAATTGCCCTTATAATGTTTTTGGAACAATTGAATGCATGTAAGTCAGGCAATGAGAAGTGGAGAGTTTCAGAAATGAAAAATCATACTTAATTGCTTTTTAAAAAAGAATTGAAAATGGCTTTGTTAAAATCAAGTCATACAATGCTACTAGAAGATGTTTTCTTTTGGTGAAATCGTTTTATTTCATATTCTTGTGGTTCAGTCAATGAAAATATGAGAAATATACCCAGTATGCATTATGAGTGAATGCAGCAAGTTACCTCCCCAAAAATTATAGCATATTACCCTCTCTCTAGTCACTGTTTCTTTCCATGTTAAGTAAACTGTAAAACGGAAAAATGTCTTTGTTCACTTTCCACAAGCTCTAATGCCTCTGTGTCAAAAATAGAGGACCCTTCCCTACCCAGACCTTTTTAAAATAAATATGGTGGCATGTACAAGTAACCAAATGGATTTAAAAAAAATAAAATTCTCAATAATTCTGATGGTAGAGGAATGTAAAGTGACGCAAGAGTGTAGGTTCAATACTTTCTTTCTATTAAAAGCAAAATACTCTGCTGCAGAGGAATGGTGAGTCCATACAATTCTTTTCCCTCATTCTCAGTAATTGTAGAGGAAGTTGAGGCAGAATCAAGAATGCAGAATCAAATTTGCTCTAATTTAAGGCTATGCCCACCCAGTATTTACCTTCTTAAGGATCATAGAGCAGCTCTGCATCCTATTTATATCCTGGTTTTCTTTTCTAGTAACTCAGTTATAAAATTATAGGAAAAAAGTGTTCAGAACACATTACTATTCTGCTCTTTGACAGGTCTATGCTTACACTGTCTCACAGTAATGTTTTAGCTGTATTCATTGAGAATCATGTCCACTGTCCAGCAAAGATTTTATGCAAGTCAGATGGTGCAATTTGAATTTTCATATTTCATATTGATACCAGGTAAAGATACTTTCTCATATTGCCTTTTTATTACAGATAGGTTTTTTTCTAGATGTACCATTAGTTTGGTTTGGTGGATTTTTTTGACCTTTCTAACTGAAAATAAAAGAACTGATCTGAATATTTACTGCAAGAAAACTACTCCCCTACTTTGCCAAATCAAAGCAAATCATTTATATTTTACATTTTATCCAGATGCATCTGGATTTAAAACAAATCACCAATGATTTAAACCATTATTGACGCTTCTTCTAGTAATGATATGCTCCTTTTCTGACAAGATTTGTGGCATTTATGCACATGTTTAAAATTACGTCCAATTTATACAGCATGATAATGAATGATCCCATGTTAGCCTTGGCAACTCCCTGCTTCTGCGGTTAGGAAACTGAGGCTTTTCTCCAGCCATGGCTCTTGTACCTGTGCATAAAAGACGTTAATTACACTGATTAGGCATTTACACCCCAGCATAACCAAACAATGAGCAGAAGTTGCACGAGCACCTGCTTGTTTAGGTACTCTGTTGTTAAGACATGTTGTCTGTCAACAATTTATCAGTTGTAAGCATTTAACTTACACTCACTTGAGCAGAATTAAGAGTGTTTACTTTCCTCATAAGAGGGCAGTAAGATATGTACCAATTTTGTTTTAACTGTGGAGAACAGGGAGCTGGGAGCTGAGCAGGGAAAGGATCCAGGAAGACCTAATCAATCACTGACAGATTACAGCTAAAGCCACTTCCATACCCATTAAAGCAGGACAAATGCAGAATTGCAACTGAACAACTTCTAGTTTTAAGCCAACAGTGGGACTTCCTAGTTATTTATCAAAGTCATTGCTGGTAAGCAGCATGCCTCACTGCTCGATTGTACTTCACAGCAGACAGAGCTGACTGAAGCTTCAGCCATGAAAGAAGTGTTTATGCCCTCAGCTGTGGTGCTGTCAGCCCTCTGGAATTTACTGTAAATCACACAGCTTTTATTGCAAGATTTAGTAGCTGATCCTCTGTGGGCTCTATTCACTGCAAGCTTGTTACTATTTGGATGTTAGCCTCAGTCCATAAAGGGACTTGCTACACATCATCAAACAGCAGCGGAAAACCAAAGGTTTCATTTTTCAATTTTCTAAACCCTAAACTCCTCAACAGTCATTGAATTTCATTGCAGAAAGTGGAAGTCTACTTTATTATGGTACTCAATTTCCCCAATGGAGTTATACACTTATAACATTACTTTTATTTCCAATGACAGGATCTGGCCATCTGTCCTGCCTGTAATTTCATAACACACTCACTAGCTTTTATTTTAAGGGAATTTCTAGATATTACATTGAGCTTGTGACAAAATTGTAATGTAGATATAAAGGCCACAATAATGATAACAACATTCAGTGCTGCCTAACATCTTAACAAAGTAATTTTTTTTTTTTCTATTCCAAGTGTAGAGGCATCTGGATAAGCTTCTAACACAATTGAACTGACAAATAGAAAAAAAAAAGTTTTGAAAAGCCGGAAAATACAAAAGGATAAGGGCTTTCAAGAGTGAGCCTTGGCCAGGCCAGCATTATTCCGCAGGCAATAGGTATTTTATAAAAATGATACTGTGCATCAGTTTTATCAGTCATTCCTATGAAGATCAAATGAGGGAATAAAGTGGAATGCTGAAATGTTTCTTTGTAATCAGTATCATTATTCCCTGCGAGGCAGAGGGACCTGACAAGGCATTTAATTTATTTGCCATGTGGTTTGCAGGGGAGGCCAGGCCTGCATTTTCCAGCTCTTGCCGGGGGAAGCGCAAGCCTCTTTCAGGGCCTCATGGTCACCATGAGGCAGAGGAGCCTAAGCACCAGGGCCAGACAGGCTACACGAGCCTCTGTGGCTTTGACCTTCACATCACTGAGCATGCAGGGTTGCTGGCTTTCAATGGCCAAGTGGGCGTCCTGCCATCCCAGGGAGGTTCCCTGATGAGGGGGCCTGCAGGGTGGGCACAAGACCTCCCCATCCTGCGATGCGGCGGCTGGGTACAGCCTGTGGGTGATGAGGAGAGTGAAGGCAATGCTCATGCTGTTATTTCTCTCTTGGCTGAATGAAATAATTCATAGATCAGCTTCTCAAGTAAGCGTTTCAGTGAGGTCCAGCTTGCCTAAAATCAAAGCAAGTTTTATTACTGGTTTTAGCTGAAAAATGTTTCTTGCACTCCCATTCACTTTCAAAATTGTACCATTTGTGATTAATTTCAGCAAAATTACCATCAGGTTAAACCTTCTCTATTTCATATGTGAAGAAAAGCGTTTCAACGGCCTTGCTCAGAGGAATACTGCAAGAGGTTTACATCAGTCCTTGCTTTCTTCAAAACTCAGAAAGTGTCTGGGTTCACTTTCAGGTTTAGGATAACTATTTTGATAAAGAAAATAAACATGAAAAACATGTATAAAAAGGTCATTACATTTTTTTCAAAGTTTATAGAAATTTTTTCTTCATTATTAGTTTGCTTTCACACAGAAAAGTATTTGTATTCCTTTTTAATCTTAATTCAATTGAATGATCTGAAACACATGGTTTATTTCTGTTCTATGTCAGGTGATTTATGCAGATGCTCTCCTCCTTTTACAAGTAAAGATCAGGCCTTCATGTAATTACCAGAAAACTAACAAAGGCCACAAAAAGACCTATATGTGGATATAAATACTGTGTGTACGCTGTCCTGTGCATAGATTTAGAGATATCTTTAGTCTTAAAGCAAAAATTATTTTGTCAAAATATTAATTTGATTGTATTTCAAGGCCGTGATCTCTGCCTCTTCCTGTAAGACCATGAATAGTGAAGCAGTTACTTTGTTTATCCTTCTTCAGCAAAGTACCATGGTTTTAAATCCCCAGCATTTCCATCTACCTCTCCTGTTACCAGCCCTTCTCCCTTTGTTGGTTTTTCTTTAAATTTCATAAAATGTTTCTGTTTTGATTGCTGAATCCTTGTAGCTAATCCAGTAATCATTACTACCAAATTCATTCAAGTATTATATTGGTGTATTTTAGTAAATAATTCACCCAGAGGTGCTGGCAGAAGAAAGCGTGCCTGGTAAGTCAGTCCCAGGCACGAAAATAGATGCATATCCTACTTGATTGTGTGCAGCTGCAGTGCTAAGGCAGCATAAGAAATGTTCTCAGTCAATATGTACACGGGAGCCAGGATACATATACTGCTGGGTGACTACCTAAGACTCCCTGGGGTGCCATGGTGTGCTGGAACAAACTGAAGTGCTCTTTTGACAAGAGCAGTGATGGGATCATTTTTGTAGAAATCTGACCCAGAGACACACAAGCGTCTCCATAATAGTGGCACCTCTACCTGAAATAGCAAATCCTTCTCAGGATACTCTGAAGATATGAAGTAATCTTTAGTAAAGTCATTCTGTCTATTTAATGTAAATTCTTGGCCCATACAGAGAGGTGACCTCTCATATGTTACACAAGCACCAAATTGATTTGCTTCCAGCATACTTAGTGCCTGAAGCTGAGCTGTTTCACAGAGGAAGGACTCACTACACACAAGATGAATACGGGCAGAAGCTGCACTGCCAAGAGTTTTTCTGTTTTCAAAAGTAATTCTGTTCAAGGATGTGAAGGGGATTTTTAATATTTATATTGACAAGTTAGTTTTTCCTTACACTGAGCTATCTTTTCCTCCCCATTCATACTTCCTTTTTTTCTTTTTTTTCAATTTTGGTCCTTCTTTTACCCCTCCTTTTTTGAAGAGTATGTTTTACAGTTTTGGTAACTGATTTCTCTTTGTTACTATTTCTAGATACTACAAGGGGATGCTCCACAGGCCTTGAGATCTCTGCAGAAAGGTGGGAAGATTGATCTGTTTGGAGAAAGCAGTGAGTATGGTGCAGGAAACCTGTTAATAACAGAGATTCATCCAGTCTTTACTGCATATTTAGGGCCACATTACCTTTTCACACAGCATCACAATATCACAAGGTTGAAAAAGACCTTTGAGATCATTGAGTCCAACCTATGACCCAACACCAACACCTACTTGTCGTCTAAACAACTAAGCGCCTCATCCAATCTGTTTTTAAACACCTGAAGGGACGATGACTCCACCACCTCCCTGGGCAGCGCATGCCAATGGCAAATCATCCTTTCAGTGAAAAATATTTTCCTAATATCAAGCCTAAAGCTCCCCTGACGAAGCTTGAGACCATGTCCTCTTGTTCTGTCACTGGTCGCCTGAGAGAAGAGACCAACACCTGCCTGCCTACAACCTCCTTTTAGATAGTTATAGAGGGCAATAAGGTCTCCCCTGAGCCTCCTCTTCTCCAGGCTAAACAACCCCAGCTCCATCAGTCGCTCTTCATAGGGCTTGTGCTCCAGCCCCTTCACCATCTTCGTTGCTCTCCTCTGGACACACTCCAGCATCTCAACATCTCTCTTAAACTGAAGGGCCCAGAACTGGACACAGTACTCAAGGTGCGGCCTGACTAGCGCCAAGTATAAGGGGATGATAAGTTCTCTCGTCCTGCTGACCACACCATTCCTGATGCAGGCCAGGATACCATTGGCCCTCTTGGCCACTTGGGCACACTGCTGCCTCATGTTGAGTTTCGTGTCCTCCATCACTCCCAAGTCTCTTTCCACTTGACTACTCTCCAGACTTTTTGTCCCTAGCCTATAGTTGTGCATGGGGTTGTTGTTTCCAATGTCTGGAACCCGGCTCTTGGACTTGCGTGAAGGTAATTCATAAAGACTCAGGAGTTATATATCCATATAGTAAATTATGAATAGGCTCCACTGGAAGGACATGGGTACTCAGTGCTTACATGAGTTTAGTTGGTGAGGTGTAGATCAGACGACTATGGGTGACTACAGGGGTTTCCCATGCACAAGGGCATGTGTTGTGAGGGTGGCTTCTAGGAGCCCTGGCAAATCCAGAAATAAGATAAATAAGCAGCTCGTGATAGTCCAAAAGAAGGAGACCTTGTCCTCTCGGTAGCCACATCCTATTGGTATAATTCTGGTTTCTTTCTGCTAGCATAATGACACTGGTTTCAGAAAAAATGCTAATGATTTACAGAGAAGTCAGAATACAATCAAGTTTGTATATAGACAATGTGTATTATGACGGATATTTTTCATATCCCAGTAATCTTACTTCATAGTTCTTTTCCTCGTGACCCCCATCTTATGACCATCAATTCTTTCCTCTTAAATCTAACTAGGCTAATTCTCCTTACAATAATAATTACCTAATAGGTTTCTAAAAGAAATGGCTTAGTAGTTTGTTCCAAAATTGTCAAAGACGCTAAGTAAATGAAAATTATCTTATCCTAAATTATGAAGCTAGGAGTACACAATAGAAGAATAATTTACCAATGTTGAAAGAATAGCTAATTTACTTTGACAACTTATTCCAAGCAATTTGGGTGCGTGGGGAGCAAGGTTGGATATGTAGTAATTGCTGTGTATAAAATTTAGAAAAAGATATTCTCATCATTTTTTTGTTTCTCTGAAAAAAATTGCTGGCATTTTAAAGTGAATTTATTCTTGGCAGTCCCAATTTATCAGTGCTTGAAACTCACATTTCCATAGATTATACAGACAGCTTTAACTCTTCTCAGTGTTTAGGAGTTGTATGTGGGAGATCCCTTGGGATTTACACATGCTGTAAAGCACGATGTGATCACATTTTGTGAATTCTCTGTTCACTAAAGCCCCTCCAGCCTGTTCGCTGCTTTGCTGTATGTTGGTCCTAAGGGATGCAAGCTCAAATAAAGGGTAGTCTTGAAAAGTATCAGTATTTTTAGCTTAGAGGAGAAATAAAATTGTATATGTAAGGGCCAAATCCACTGTTGTTATAAGTGGATCCACAGTTATTTACTTCAGTGGATTTGTGCCTGTTTCTGCAAGTATATCAGTGTGTTTGCTTTTAGTAGTGTGAAATAAATAATGGAAAGCAGTTTTGAATAATGCTTGTCTGAGAGTTAGGCATATGGGGGGGGGGGGGGGGGCGGAGCTGTAACTTGGACTCTTCCCCTTCCATGAAGTTTTATACAATTCCCATAACTATGGATTTTCTCAGTGCAACAAATGCTCTTCTTCCCAGGAGATACACCTTTCCTAGGAATACATGGCAATAAATGCTTCACCAGTGAAGTTTAAGAAAAAGTATTCTAAACATCTCCCTATTTAACCTTAAAAATGCCAAGAATACTAACCCAAGTCATTTTCCCAAGTAAACTTGGACAAATATGTTAATATAAAAAGCCGAGGATATTTGCCTTAGAAGTGGGTACAGTGCCTAATTGTAATTGAAAAGCTAAATATACATGATTAAGTACAGGAAAAGGAGTAAAAATGTAACCATGTAGATAAGAGTACAAATAAAAGAAGATGGTATCATCTTATACAGCAACCCCAAGTTAAGCAAAGAAAAATCAATGTAAGAACCTCCTCTGCTTAAATTATTTTTTTCTGAAATCGTTCTTACTCCTGTGACAAGAAAGCAGGTTACTCTTCTGGTCAGAAATATCTCCACTGATTTCAATGTAATCGCTTCTGGTTCCTATTTGGCCTTAGATTTCTCCTTTCTTGGTTCAGCGCAATAGTCATTATTCTTATAACTGTTAAAGATGATTTTTTTAGAAATATGAAACAGTTGATGTCTTTTTGTTTGCTGAATGTCATTACATTTCGACCCTTCTGGAACTGAATGACTAGGCAGGAGCAAGGAAACCACCACCTCTGTGCTGATGCAAGGGGTAGAGAATTTCCTGGCAGGAGAATGGATGTGCCTCCTCAGAGGACAGGTGGCTTCTCCTGGGGAAAGAGACTTTTATAGTGACAGGATAAGCCAGGAGGAAAACTCAACAAGCAGGACTTGATCAACAGAGGAGACAGTTGAGGAAGGCAGAGAACAAACACTCAGGCAGGTATCAGAGCCTGACAAAAAGAAGGCTTTTCCTGACCAAAGAGGACTTGGTAGAGTTCATGGCTGAAAAGTTCCTGGCCTGAGACCAAACCTGGGAGAAGCCACATGTCACAAGGCTGTGGCATATACACGAAGACACTCCCTCTGTGGGGAGGATGTAGCTTTTCGCCTCTCTTAGCCAGTAGGGTTGATTTCTGGCCTTCTAATATCCGAGGCTGGGGAATCTGCTCCTTACAGGGCTCTTTTCACCCTCTTGGTGCTTTTTGGGATGCTGACTTCAATGATGAGCAAAGGCAAGCCTGCCTCAAAATTCCACCTGATTTAAGGGCTCATCATAGAGGGCAGCAAAGATGTTCACCTTGTGAATGCAGAGTTGATTAAATTATTCATTTGTGAGTTATCTACTTCTGGTTATCAAGTGTTTGTGAAATCAGTTGTTTGATTTTTATTTGTAAATTGTCAGGATTTTTCAACAAGCTTATAGAACTATTTTGTATTGATTTGCCATAAAACCCTTGGTTCAGCTTTAAACTATTCTCTGTGACCATAAACAGCCTCTAAATCTGTTAGTACAGCATGATAGGTTATTTTATTCATGTCATAAGTTTTCCTTTCTATTTTCCTTAAAATGTGAGAATGAATTTGTCTGTGTCTAGATCCTTATGCATACAGGTCCTGGCCCAAAGAGTGTCCATTAATTCAGTCACCTATTAGCAGACTTCACTTTTACACTCATTTTAAGATCTTTTTACACTGGGCTTACATTTGCTTAAACGAGGATGTGGCCACAAACATCTGAACATATGCCATAAATAAAAGGAAGCACAAAGATTAAATCGGACACCTGAAAATTTGTATGTACTTTGCTGAACTGAGCTTCCTCAGATCTGACCAGATTTTGACTCTGTATAAGTGCAACAGTATGTTCACATGGCTGCCATGAAGCCAGTTTGCCTTTTGCATCACTGGTGAATGGCATTTGCTTTAGAGTTTCATATCAGTAAAATTGGCAAGGTATTTACAATCAATGCTAAGCAATCTGACACAGTTTCTAATTGAGCAACCTACTAGCTGCAGTATAGAAAAAAAGATTTTTAGATTTATTCTTGTAATGATACTGTCCATATTTCCCTATCATGTTATTTTCTCCTATCCAATACAATAATTACTTGTGACTATGTGAAGAGTGTAGGAATATACCACTGAGGACATAAGTGAAAAATTCAATACAATATCAATAGTTGAGATACAGACAGTACATCCATCCTCACTGCTCAGAAGGTCTAGTAAATAATATTCTTTTTTTTTCCTCACCAGAAATGGAATAGTATTTTTCTTCCAGAAACATGGTTTTGAACGTCACTTCCAATCCATGCCTTTCTGTATTCTTTAACAGCTGCTATCATATCTTGAGACCTACCAAATACAGTATGTCTGTCCTCTCTTCCCCTTGGACAATCTCAGGTTGTTACTGCTCTGGGAGAGGAATCCCTTAATCCATCAGCTCCCCGGTCAGGCGCTATGTAACCGACTCAGTCCCATGAGTACCAACCAGTGAGCACTCTTGCAGGTCCAGATGTGGGCCCTCCTTTATCTTTTGAAGCCTGGAACAGTAGGTTTCATTAAAAAGACCTCTAAGCAGCTTTTCAGCATACAGAAGTAAAAAGCAGGGGATTTACACCCGTATCCACATACCAAAATTTCCCTGTTTATCCACAATTCATTCAGTACTACCTTGTTCTTCACATCTGAGCCAGGAGGAATACTTGCTTTGCTTTCAGGCTGTTGTGACTGCTGTTGAATTTTCCAGGCTGACAGCTTTTTCTCACTCTGAACAAACTTTTTTACTTCTCCCTCAAACCCTTTCCTGTCTGTAGGACATGCTCTTTTAACAAATCAGTGTTTTCTGATCTTCCTATTTTCAGGCTTAGAAACAAGGACTCCCTCTTTCTAACTATAAATCTTGTTCCCATGTTCTGAGGGATGTTCCTTATCTGGGCCGTTCTTTCATCTTTCCTGCCCAGTTCTTTAACAAATCTTTCGTATCTTCCTTTTATTCAATTAACTTCATTCAGGTTAAGCAGCAATAGAAAACTGAACATGAAAAAGCCACATTTAATTTTCATGGGAGTAAACAATTATTTTTTTCCAGTTTGTCACCTATTTCCTTCAAAAGTTGCCAGCTTGCCAGTTGTCAATGCGACAGGCATGTGTTTACATGTTTTATACTCTATTTCAGATATATGGTCATACATTATGCATAAAGGAGTGATAATCAAGGCATACTTACTATCTGTTTTGAGTACATGAAGCCTCAGGTTCAGCAGGAGAGCTGTACTTACTCCTTATTCCTCATAAATGTACCCTCTAAATATGTGGATACACACATGACTACATGCAGAGCAGGACACTGGGAATAGACTCAATTCAGTACTATCAATTGAACAGCTGTTTATTGCTAAGAATCAAGAGACTATATGAAATTCAGTGAAAAAAAGGTGAAATGTATCAGGTCTTGAAGATAATACAAAAAATAAATAGTAGAGATGTGCATGTACAAATCAGGAACAATATGATCCTCTTTCTAGCTTGATTGTGCACTGATACCAATGCTGTTGTATAAGAATTCTGAGTACTTAAGTATATTTCTGATGCAAATCTTTTCTCCATTTTGTATAAACTGCTGAACGTCAACATTTTAAACATATTTGAATGCCTTTTCTGCCTTGTGCAAAGTTTTTCATAGAGTTTGGTTGACACCTATGAAGCAGCTGTACCTGGAAGGTTAAGAAACCTTAACTTGTGGCTAAATTCAGTTATTCCCACTGTTGCTTCTGCACCATGCTATGTGAGAGTCTGTGGAATGGCCACAGCATTGGTGTACTCTCTCTTTCTCTCTTTCTCACATTGCAGAACAAGTGATTTGTACTGTTACAAATGATGCTACTCTAATTGCTGCTGAGGCCAGTCTAAGTGGATTTTCAGTACTAGTAAATATGAATGCATTGCTCAAAATGCTAAGTCTTAATTGTTTAAGACAATCTGTTTCAAATAGCTTAAAAATTACAAGTTTTTTTTTTGTTTTATGCTTGCTTGAAAAGAAAGTGAAGGAAGTGATTTAAAAAAAAAATCTTTATTTTACTTTGATTATTGGACTTAGACTGTCATGCTGACTTCACTGTGATAAGCGTCTCTTCCCTTTTTCCCTGCTACAATAACTCAGCATCTTCAGTGAAATGAACGAAAAGTGACAGCTTGAAACAAGGAGGAAAACTAATATACACTGTGGAGGCTTGGGACGTCCAAGTGGGTGACGTCACTCCGAGAGGCACCATCCAAGTGTCAGAGCTGTCATGATTCATTCCCTACTTATCAAATCTATTCTGCTTTTATGTGGAGCAGGAGCAGGAGCTTGTTACCTTAGGTACTCGGATCAAATATCCCTTTTATTTGTTTGTATTTACTCAACTTGTTTTGAGGAGACTGAAACCAACTATGTCTGTAGTCACCAGTTATCAGCTAGGTTGTGTGTGCTGAACTGCGTGACCCAGCAATATGAGTGGCTGTCAAATGCTTGATCTTCTAATACACACTCTTTTTTGCCTCTCCTGAACTGCTAGTCTTTGTGAATGTCCACTCTACTTGTCATCTGAAATACGGGTACAAAGCCCGTGCCGTATATACAACAGTCTTTGGTAGTTAGCCACATCTTCCCTTTTAGGCCATTGTCTTTTCAGCCTGACTGAAACCTCCTGCTACCACGTGCACAAGCAGGAGAAACCCTGCTTCTTTCTTTTTTCTCTTCTGCCTATTTTCCTCTTTTGTTGAGTTCACAGAGAACTCAGTGTTAGAACTGAGTGATAACATGTAGTGAAATGCTGTTAAATATATGGGATTCCAAACATTAAAATAACTCTCCTTCCTTGAATTATCTTTCATTGCAGGTTGTCTGAAAGCCCAGAGAATTTAGCAATACAATGTCTGGGCAGGATACTTCTGTGCACTGTGATATAATGAGAACTCATTAAGGATGAGCGTCCAAAAGGACAAGACGGGGACTGAGGCATCGCAACTATGTTAAAAGCTAGATCCACTCATACATGGAGTACTGGAAAGTATCAGAGAGGAAATTTCATGGTTACCACTCTCACTCTTCCATTGCTGTCACTTTGAGCTGATGCAGGTGTCCATACTCAACTATGAAGCACAAGGGCATGGCTGTGATGCTGTCATAAAAATTGACAGGTACAGTGTAGCCTGGTGGACCTGCATTTTGTGTCTTTTCTTGTTTCCCTTTTTCTAAGAGCTTTGTGTGATCTTTTTTGGGTTGTGAGCAATGCAGAGTCAGTTACTAGTTATGAGGCTGTCCCGGTTGCTTACGGCGGAAAAGCTGGAACCACTTTGCTCTAACAGTTAATCTAAAGTAGGCTCTGCCCTCCACTTCTAAGCCAGTTCTTTGTTTGCCTACATGAAGCCATGAAACCCCAGCTATTGTCATAGGTTGGACTTTTTGGACAGTAGAGGGCACTAATTATTACTGTACTCTAAAGCCTCTCATTCTAAAAAAAAATTGTCTATAGGGCAGATGCTATTTCAGGTAATCTGGCACCAACTAATGGTGAACCACTGTATGTGTTTTTGCTACGTACAGCCACATGTTTATCAGGACAGAGTCTTGATGTCTAAAAGGAACATAGGCTGCCTCCTTTAGGTGGAACTCTGGTACTTTCTCTCCTTCTTGTAGCTGTTTTAAGCCATGGCTACTTGCTTGTTAGTAGGAAACAATTCTATCATATCAGGTATCATAAAACTGTTTGTTTTTTTTTTTTTACAAATACTAATGTATTTTTTACCAGATTTACCCAAAGGTATCTTATTCCCTGCTCATGTATGTGAGACATTCATGCTCTTCACAGTTATGCAACTTTCCAAGTAAACTGGGAAATGTATTTGCAAGAATAAGATTATCAACAAAAAGCCAGAATTACACCCAGGTCTGTCCTGGCTTCCACAGCACAGTCAAGGCTCCTGTAGCAACAGCTCTAGCCAGGAGCTAAAAAAAGTGCCACAACTGCCCTGTCCTTCAGATTTAATGGAGGGAAGAGGGAGGAAAGGAAGAGGAGAGAAGGAGAGCAGTGACCAATAAAACAAGTGTTGCTGATGGGACAGAGAAGGGTTCATTAGTTCGTTCTTTCATTCATTCATTCATTCATTCATTCATTCATTCATTCATTCATTCATTCATTCATTCACTCATTCATTCATCCTCACTACCAAGAGCCCTTCACTAACGGGCAGGGCTACAAGCACTCTGATACAGATTTTCCCAAGAGGTATCAATTCCGAAGCCCCTTTTTTCACCAATGCTTTTACAATTTTCAATCAATTTCAGTTCATTCAAACACAAATACATTAGAATAAGCTTTTTTTTGAAGTTCATTAACATGAAATATGTTGACATTTTAAATTCAATCCTACTGTCATATTTAAGGAATGTATGGAAAACAGTCTGCACAGAGTAATCCAAGGAGCATTTTAATGTGGTTTTCCTGGAGTAAGATGGTTAAATTATGGTTAGATATGTCCTAACTTGAAAAGTGTTGAAACTGCAGGCAAGTACTTTCACACAAACATGTCAAATAGCAGAATATAATCATATATTCTGGATCTTGACCAGAAAGGGGAATGTGACACTGTTACATGATATCTAACTAGTCTCTCATGGTATCTAACTAGTCTCTCACATACTTTTATGATTCTAGTGTTTATGATTATGGAAAAAATAGCAAGTTCTATAATGATGCAATCCAGACAATTTCTGTGTGTGGCACAAAAGAATTGACAAGATTTCACAGAAATATTTCATAGAAGAAAAGAAAGGGTTTAAAGGGTGAAGGTAAATGAAGGAATTGAGAGGTTTGCAAAGATGGGCATACCAGCTCTAAACAGGAGTCATTCAGGAGAAAATGATGTGAAGTGGCTCTTTCACCTCAGTATTGCATCTGATATTTCTAGATTGCTGCTAGTGAAAACTATAGTAGTACCTCTTTATGAGGTACTTTTCAGGAGGATCCACTTTCCGTTCCTGATTAAGAAAGAATGAAACGAGCATATCTCAAACATCAATATTGCATTACTACTACAGAATGGGGACAAGAATTTGAAAAATTGTCTTTATTTTGTCAACCCATGCAGGCAGTATGGTTATGTTTTCTGTAAAGCCATGACTCAGTTGTCTGCCTTAATTCAGACTCTCCACAGATTAAATTAAAAAGCTTCCTGTTACCAGGATAGTTTATGCCCATCAATAAGTAAAGCATGCCAACACTAGAAGGATGAACAAATTAACAGGCAGCCTGGAGCAACAAGTAACTCAAACTGTCCTGACAATAAAAAAAAACTATGAAGGGAAGTTAAAGTGCAATTCTTATCTATTGACTAAGCCTGGGAAAGATAATAAATTCATAAATTCTTGAATTCTAGGTAGAACTCTTAGAAAAACAGATAAGGAGGACGCACAGTATACAAATCCTGGGAATTCCAGAGAGGGAGGAAGGTAAGAAACTACCATGTAGCCTACATTATGCTACAAAGAACAACTAACTGTATATTGAGAGCTTATCATGTTGCTGTGAAAAGGGCACCATAGGAGACCAGAAACTGCAAAACTGCTCTCCTAAAGTTAATGGACTTGGGGGGAGGGGGTCAAGGGGAGTGTATTTTTGCCTGCACAAAGCATCAAGGACATTTAGTTTAATAAGTGGCAAATTTTGATTTGTTTCCCCTAATACTGGGCCCTGCACTCAGCAAAATTGTGCTCTTCAGTGCCCAGAAAACATGCTTTCCAAGAAAATAAGTGCTATCAGTTAGTGTAGTTTGGCTAAGTTGTGACTGAAATAGTCCTGGAAAATGTACTTATTCTAGATGCAGTTGAAGGCAAAATGTATGTGTATGAGAGAGAAAGAGAAAATTCTTCATCTGAAGACTATATAGCTGCACACATACTGTGATTTCAATGGGCTTTATTGTACTTCGATCATGGTTTTACATTTCAGCTGGTGTCATGTTACAAATAGTAACTGAATTCCATAAGCAAATGACTATCCTGAAGCAGGCTGTGATGGCAAAGTGAAGAGGATGGATGTCTTTTGACAATGCCAGAAATGCATTTTGAGTAATATTATTAGTTTAGTTTATCTTCCTTCACCTCATTTTTAATAAAATATATAATGCCAACATCTTTTTAGCTGTAACTGAATATTTACCTGAGTTTTTGGAGGATTTTTATATGCAAGTGTACATTTACTTTGGAAAGTATGTTCCAGTCTGGGTGATGTGATGGTGATTTTTTTGCTAAACTTATTTGGCACTCATTATTTTTGTTTCTTTGTTTCTTGGTAGTTAAGTGTGCTCTGTTTGGTCAGGTATAGTTAATTTCTGAGTTTATGCTGACGGATTCAGTGACACTGTACAGCAAACATTTTGAATTTAAACATAGGGATTTTACTGTAGTCTGATAGTGGTTGAGAATTTATTTCATAGTAAACATTGTATTTAATAATAAACATTGTATTTAAAAATAAACATAGGTAATAACAATGGTGCTAATCTAAATTGTTCTCCCTATGGTATCTGTACCATTCTTGGGGTCTTTTTTGTTCCTTTGCCAATCTAAACTACTCCACTTGCCACCTGGATGCTTTCTAATTGTATCTGCCTGTTTAGTTCTGTGTTGTAAAAAAAATCCGCAATAATCTCAGCTTCCAGTCTCTACTTGATGCATTTTCAAACATACTTTTATCCTGTCCCTTACTATAGGAAAGAAATCCCACGCACATTTACAAAGCTGTCTTTAAAACTCTTAAATTCTTCTATAAAGTTTTCCTTTGCAAAGAAATCTGCAAAAAGTAGATCTTTGGCTCACCAAATCAATTGATATCAGTAATATTGCTGATTAACATTGTCATGTTATAATTCTCCTTAAGTCTGTTGCCTTTTGTTTAGTCCTTTGGCTGAAGGGCATTCAATCAGGGATCATCCTTTTGTTATGTATTTGTGTAACCCTTAGCCCAATGAAATCACGCTCTGTGAGTAGTACTCCTAGGTTATATAGTAATAAAGATAAACTAATAATTTTAAGAGTATGTCTTACTGTGGGACAAACTGTCAGTTATTGCATTATTATTTTTAATTTGTTTATGATGTGATCAATAAAATCCAAGACTGTTCTGAATTTTTGCTTGATAAAACATAGAAAGACATCACTCATAGTCTGCAGCATGTATTTGCCAAGCTACCAGTCTTCTGTTACTGTTTTTCTCCCTTATAGTTAGAAGTCAAAATCAGTGCCAGATATTCCTAAATACGGACATCTGTAATGGGATGCTTGTCCTTTACATGCTTCCTGACCAAAGTCCATCATCACTCTTCTTCTTGCTGTGTTTTGAAATGATTGCATTTCTCATATTAGGCAAATCCTGTCCCTTACCTGGACAATGTCATTAATCTTCTTTTACACCATGATATATTACTAAGTGACATACTGCATCGTATACATATTGCTGCTCCGCTTAGTGAAGACATTGCTGGCATGTGGAATGCAAACGTCAAATCAGCTGTGAAAAAGTTCTTTTTAAAAATCATGGAAAGTATGTGTGCCAGCAGGACAGACAGCCCTTTTACTGCTGATTAAGACACAAAAGGATAAATTTTAAGAGAACCAGGAATACTTGCCAGGTCAATGCTGATCAAATTGCTTGTGTATGACACTTTATTTTCCAGCTTGAGGAGGAATGTGACCTTTTAGGCTCATTTTCAAGTACTAATTTTAAAATTCCAATTTTATTAGTTGCAAAGAGTTAATTCTTTGTCCCCCTTTGTATTAAACTAACAGTTCTGAACGACCTGGTCTTATTTATTGTTTAGGAAGCATAGAATTTTCTTGACAGGCTCTAACTGTAGTGAAACTCTTTTTTGTAAGTAACAGAAGGGTACAAACAAAAATAACAGGCATAATTTTGAGGACTAGCTCGTGTAAAGCACAAATAATAAAATATTTAATTCGGTTGAATCTTTCTTGTTGCTAGCAAGATATTACTAGCTCCTGAACTAACTATGCCATTTTATTAAAAAAAAACCCTGGGGATCAGCGTTCACTTTTTGTCATTCAGATAGCAATGAATTTCATAAATCGAAATGCTGTTTGCAAGAGTGCATTAGCTTGAAGACTGTTTTCTAAACATCTCTGTCCACCCAGCATAAATGGAGCATAATCAATCCTCTTTCCAGTGGTGTCCTACAATTCCTCTGGCCTCTCTGCCATGCCACATATTTGCTTAGGATTGAGGTATCCTTGAACCATTGGAAAATATGAATCCTCTCTTGGAGACCATAATTTGAGAACTAGTACTATGCTAATTAAGGGATTGAAGCTTATAAATAGTTTGTGAAAATCATAATTAGGACAGAATAGTTTTAGTCTTCTCATTAGTTGCCTCTAATGGATCATGTTTTCATAAACTTTCACCCACAATCGGCTCATCTTTTAAATCATTGCTTATGTTTGATCTTTGCTAGAGCCAAATGCTACATTAAGAAACTTGATGAGAAGTGAGATGGAAAGATACTGCTCTGGAAGAATGTTTTTTTTTTGAGTTTGAGTGAGAAAAACAACAAAATGCAGTTTAATGATGATCTGGTGTGTAGAAAGTGAAAATATTTTCATTGGTTTGTGGAACGATAGAGTTGGCCTGATTCAAAATATCACTTTCAAGTACTGAAATTCCATCTCATTTGTTACAGCTCTAAATGCACCTTTGATTTCTTTCTTATTACCTATTGACATTGTAAAAATAAATTTATTATGTATTGTTTAATTTCATGAATATGTAAGTATACCTATCCTTGCATTTTATCATAAAAATATTTGTATGTAAACTCTGAATAGTAAATTATAATCTACAGTCCTCACTGTGCATAGCAAATGTTGAATGTTGTACTGTTTGCAGACATTACGCTGTCAGTGTTACTTGAGATACTGCAAAATCATGACCTCTTTAGAAGAAAGACAGCACTAAAGCATTCCTTCCATAGCAACTATACTCATAGCAGCAACATCAAACTAAATAAACCACCAGAAATTCCACACTGCCTATTGGTCATTGGGGGTTCCATTGTCAGATTTTGTCTGACGTCACAATACAGATAAGTGAAGTGTAATTTTTTCACTAGTGCAAGGCTTCTGATTGATACTACAGTTTGGTTTCTGTAACGGGCGACCCCATGTGGGTAGTGGTGCTGAATTTTACTTTAAAATGCTGCTATGGATTTTTTTCAAGAGAATCTAGAAAGTAACAATTCTTTTCCTTATTTTTCCCTTACCTCAACTAAATATTTTAAGTTAGGAAGCCCACAGCTCTGTACTGAGGTCTGTGACTCCCAGATTGTCTTCTGTAGTGGGATCGAACTGGAACACGTAGCATGTCAGCAAAGCAGTGTGGCTGATGGCATCATGCATGACTGAGAAAACCTGCTTCCTTTGCAAGCATTCTCTGAAGTGGGACACTCAAAAGACAAAAACTTGCTCATTTCTAAAATGTAATTTTTAATGTGGCTTTGAACTAGAAATTTGTATTTTAAGCTTTTAGAAAGGTATGGCAGAGAAACAATATTCACAACTACTAATGAGAAAACCCTTTTCGTGATCTCTGAGGCTTTTTTTGAAGAAACTCAAAACTCATGAGAAGTGGTGGGAAAGTAGAATATAAGGGCTTCAAATTAAAAAAAAATCTTTTGTTTTTTCCCTTTTACTGTTTTTAAGGAAGGAAAGAAAACCTTCCAAATTTTTATTTTCAAACTATTAGTCTGTTTTTACATAGCAAGAAGGGGAAAGGTTTTGTTTACTGCACTCATAATCATGGCACTGAAGTCTAAAGGAGCTTTTTAATCTTATTAATACAGCATATAATTCATGTAACTGACTTTAACTTGTGTAAGACACCATTGGTTTTAAAGTGCCACGGAAGACATGGATACATGAATGAAGTTACTGTGAAATAAGCCAGAGTGCAACATTTACTTTGTCGTAGTGTGCAAATGATCCCTGTCTGTATGCTCTCACTTCATTCTAACTGTGTGGTACTTCACTTCTAACAAGGAGCAAGATTTTCTGCTTCCTTGTATATAAACATCTTAACATCAGAGATTTGTGCTTCCCTCACCAGTTTCTTCTCCTAATTGAAATAACTTACATGACCTTGTGACTGGGTAACTACTCACATCTAAAGCAGTGCCTAGTGATGTACTTGTAACTAGTGATATTAGCATGATATATGTTAGAAAATAGTAAGTTCTGTGACAACTGTTGCTAGCTGATGCAGAAATTGCCTTCCTTTTCAGAGGGAAGAAAATACTGGAATGGAAAGGAATTTATACTATCTCCTACTTTGTTAAGCCCACAAAAATTATCCCTTTTCATTAAGTACATGCCCCCAAAGACTTAACTCTATTTATGTTAATTGATTGACTTTCCTCTTTCATTCAAGTTTTAACTACCTGCTATTCTCAGATAGGTAATGGGTAACAGGTTGAAACACTCCATATGAAGGTTGCAAGTCAGCAAGTTATAAATTAATGCAACCAAAGATGATGGAAAAGTGGTCCCGATACTGCCATACCAGCCTTCCATTACAGAAGGCTGAGGTGACCATGAATGTAAATCAGACAAGAAAACTCAAATGTTGCAGACCCAACAGACACATGGTCTATAACAGGACAGTACAGAAACTCCACCTAGACCTTATTTCAATAAACATGATTGGTATTATATACTGGTGACCCAGTATAGTAGATGATGTATTTTCTTTGAAGACATAAAGCAGTCGTGATTTCAGTTTTGTCTGTGACTGTAAGGATGAATTCCTCTTACTGCTGGAGAATTTGTTTACTTGTTTGTCTGTTATTACTTTGCACATCACTCTAGAGAATTAGAGACTTTGCAAGAAGAATTGAGTTGTGTTATTAAATTTTTTCTTCTGTAGTGTTGCTAATGTAATTGAATAGAGTTGGATTATCTTCTCACGCAGAAACACTGTAACTTTTAGTTTTCATTGTTTCAGAATGGCCACATTAAAAAATAATAATTATTTTTCTTGATAACATTAAGGAAAGTTGTGGATCTTCCTATTAGATTTTATGTAAAATGTAAAGGTTTACCCTTCAGCACAGAGTGAGGGGTATCACTAGAACATCCCTCTCCTGCTGTCACTCAAGGGAAAGAAAAATTTCTTTTTTTTTATTTTAAGAACTAGTCCATGGAGTAAGAGTTTAATGTCATTGCTTTGACTGCAATGCAAAGGGAAACTGGAACATGAAAACAAGTACAAGCACAGAAATACTATTCTGGCAGTGGAGCATTTTGGAGTTCATCTTCAAGAAGGAACAAATAATCTTGCTGCCCTAACAAAATCTTATTAAAAACTAACAAGCACCCAGAAAAATAAGCAGTACCTGGGGGGACGGGTGAAAAGTTCAACCCCCTCCCCATCCCTCTCTTGCTTTCTTCTTTACTAGGACCTGTTCCAGGGCCTAGTTACTGAAAAAAGCAACAAGCTTTTTCAGTAAAGCAAGGTTTCTCCCACTGAAGTTAACTTCAGAAAGCAGTAAAGCATAGCAGCACCGTAGCCTGGTGTCCAGCATGACCATGCTTCTCCTCAACTCCTCTTGCATGTTTGGAGTGAACAACAGAAGACAGTGTCTCCTCAAAAAGCTGTTTTCCAGGGACTGACTGCAAGATTCCAAGTAATTTATTATACAAACCTGAGTATAGACATGAGGTAGATGTTTTTGATGGCAAATTTTAAGTCTTGGGAAGGACTCTTGTGTTGCTTTAGGAGCAGAGAGAGTACTGCTCTTCTGGAATGGATTCTGAAGCAGAGAAGAAAGTAGGAAAACACATCATTTTAACAACGTACTTATCCCTCTTTTTTGTCTATGCAATGAGTAAGTTACTGTTATTCCTGGCACTCAGTCTGGCAATGCAGTGTGCCAAGTTATTATGTGTGCCAGTGATCCCAGAAACAAACTGAATTTTCATCATTCTGTTTGGTCACCAACATCTGCACAGTTCACATTATTAAAATACAGACCAATATCACATATAGTACATTGAAATGAGCCCTTTAATTTTTGCAGTAAAAAGGTACAAGTTGATTTTTCTTCTAAATTCATGTAACACAGTTTTATGTCCACCGGAAGATCTCAGTTCCCTAATGTAATTTCCCCAAATATAGAAAGCACTCTTTGGAGAGCAGAAAATAAATTCCTGAAAAGAGGTGAGAAACCCCTCCAGAGCAAACAATGAAGTCTCTTCCTTTCAAAGGCCATTTCCATTACCAAAGGGAAAAGAGATTTGATGGACCTGACATATTTAATTCGCAAGCCAAATTATTCTTACAGACAAAACCCTCTTAGCTAAGAAACTCTTTCACGAGCTCCAGCACAGCCTCTGGTCCAAAGCTGGTAGTTTGACACAAGAAGAGAAGTGATTCCTCAGGTGAATATATTGCAAACCATGTGTTGTTTCTAAGCCTCCAGATTTTTTCTCGCATGTGGTATCTTCTCTATGCAGGGGAGCAATGAGACATCATTATATTTTGAGTTTTCACAGAAGAGAAGGAAAAGAGCCACTGAAGAGGTATTCTCTGTTGCTGATAACTACAGATATCTCAATAAAATATCAAAATTGGATGTATCCAAGAGTACTGGTTAACCAAAAATAATTTGCATTGTCATTTCCTTTTGATCAATAGCCTGGGCTCTGCATATCTTGGCTTATAACATGACTTGTCAGGCTGACAGAAATGTAAAGCCTTAACTTGTTTGAGTGTCTTGAAACATTTTTTTCTAGTGAATTTCCTGGGAAAAAGATTGGTTTATTATATATTGGTTTATTGGTTTATTATTAGTTTACAATAATCAAGGAAATCAGAACTTAAAGTTATTTTTGCTCCTCAGCTCATTGTTTATCTGCACTGAGAGAGAGATTTTACATTTAGCAGCAGTAATGTACCATATCAACTTTTACTAAGGATGTGATGGTATGTTACTAATTTTAAACTAAAAACTGATCCTATGGAAGGGTGTCATGAAAGGCTGTCTGAAATTCAGGCAAAACTGCATTTGCCTTATGAGGTACTACTTGCTTCTATAAGAATACAGAGCTTTGTAATTACATCTGAGGAAATTAATTTGAAACTTCCTCACAGCAATCACAAATCAATACAGCTTTCAAATTAGTGAAGTCAAGTTGGATATACAAAGTTGTCAGTTTTCACAAACTGTACTGCCTTTGGGCTTTTTCAAACATTAACATGGAGCCATGGTCTACTTTTGACACACAGCTCATCCTTGGATGGATCCTGGGCATTCTCCAGTAAGTGGTGGCTTGTGACACCCACAAACAGTCCTCCAGCACAGGGCACCTGGACTCCTGCCATGAGAAGGTCCATCAATCCATTCTTTCTCTACAAACAGCACTGGTTAGTTTTTTAACAAATTCTAGATTTGTTTTAACAAATTCTTAATAATTACTAAATATCATCCTTTCCATTTTGAATGCCTCTCACAGCTTGGACTTTCCCTCTAACATCTTTCTATGTGATTTTTTTTCTTAGTTATCTTTGTGGCTGCGTGCTCTATAAATCCACAATAATATCCCTTTTGATTTCTTCTTTTCATCAGCCAGTAGGAGAATATTTTCTGGTGCCTCCAGAAGGTTTCCTTGCAAACTTCATCCTTTTCTTGTCTTAGTAAAATTATGGATGAATTTCCTTAATCTATTCTAGATTTCTTAAAGTAGCTTTCCCATGCGTCTGTTTTGTGTCTGATTGGCTGTCACAACTTGTGCTTCTCACAGAGTCACTTCAAGTTCAAATGATGTTATGTTTTGCTGAAGTATTAGCTCCAGGGAAATGGTGATTTTGAAACTGTGTTTGTCCACCATGTATTTATCAGGACAAAGTCAGTCACAGTTTTTTAATTGTCACTTGGTGCTTCCAGGGTTTATACCTGAAGTTGTTCTGGGGGTTTTCTGTGTGTATGTAAAAATGGAGCTACTGAATATAACCAGGGGTTTTAAACCAAAGATAAATAGTAATAAAATTTTCTTGCAAAATAGCAGCAAAGAAACTGGAAAATTTCTCAATCCTTTATGTCATATTTTGCCTAGGAACTGATTAAATGTCTTCAAATTTAGCCCAACGTGATGAATTTTTCTAATTCCTAGCCTTTATCCAATAACATCTTACTTTTACTAGCTAGTAATTGGCCTCCTGAATTATCAGTAGGACAGGCGAGCAGCAAATTAACAAGTATCTGTTGTTTAAAGCCTTATTTCTGATCAAATGTGATGCTCAAAAAGCAATGACCAAACAATGTTGATTTGAAAAAAAGGCATAATACAGGCAGATGCTGTACAAGTTTCCCACACATATTTCTGCCAATGAATCTCAATCCTGACCTCAGTACCCTATGTAATTCCAGTTCTGGGCATCTGTTGAGCACAGTCTGTCAACCATGCTGTGCTGATGGCTTCGGTTTTCTGATGGGAACAAATAGAGACTAGGTAGAAACCATCAAAATCACATTCCTTGAGATCAAGGAAAAATAGCTATGTTTTGAGGCATTCTTTCAAATATGGATTAGCTTGTCTTTTATAGGTATGCTATACATGTATGTTTAAAGCCATGTATAATTAAAAACAACCAAAAAGTCCTTTAAAGAAATCTAGGTCTCCAAAGGAAATATATTTTGGTATGATTTTGTGATGTGTTGATTTTGTGATATGCAGGCATCTTTTAATCTTTTACAGTCACAAATTGAATTGAGAGGTTTAAACAAGGCACAAGGGAAAACTTCACCACAAGGACAGCCAGGCACTGGAACAGGTTGCCAGAAGGGCTGTGCAGTCTCCATCATTGGAAGTTTTCAAGACCAGACTGACAAACATTCTGTGCAACCTGGTCTGATCTCATAGCTGATCCTGCTTTGGGTAGGGGGTCTAACTAGAGACTTCCTGACATCCCTTCACATCTGAATTGTCCTACGATTCTTTTGGGACTATGTTGATGAGAAAGCATGGTTGATAGAAACTTCTGTAATACCTGGAGTGGATTTGCTGGCCCATGTGCTGTTGAGATTGTTAAAAGATACCACACTGCTCCTAGGAGAACTTCAAAAGGTGTTTTATTACAACTAAGCCACTCATGCCATCAGGTTTCTGCTTAATTTCATTTCTCATTATTGATGTAAGAGAGACTTAACGAGTCATAGAGCTCACTGGGAATTTCTGATAAAACTTTCTTGCAGCAAAATACGGAAGTGTGTCACTTTCAGTTACATTTTTATTGAGCTATTGTTGCACTACAATTACGCAGAGTTAGAAAATAATTTTCTCTCCTAATCATGGTTTTCCCAACAAGGTCTTAGTTTCATTTAGTAGAACTACAAGAGCAAAAAAGAAACCATTTTAAATTTTGATGAAGATAAATGCTGTTCTTCCTGGGACTTCATCTGCTTCTAGACCTGATGTCTTAGCTGAACGGACATAACTTCATCCTGTATTATGCTACTGTTATTCCCAGAAGGTTCACAGGCTTCAGCTGGTCCCAGTCAGCACAGTTACACTGTAAATTTCTTGAGGAATTTTCTGCAGTTGAGCTACAGGGGTAGCTACTATTGGTTCCATTTTTTTTTTTGTGAATGGCATGTAGTTTACTACAGTGACGTCTTGCACTTCATTATGTTCCATGCCCTTCCTTGCAGACTGATAGGTACAAAACTCACACAAAGAACATTTGTGACCGCAGGACCTTGTATCTGATGTTATGTGTTTACAATCTTCACCACATAACCTGTGTATCTGTTCTGGAGTGCTGGTTCATTAACAGTGACTTCACTTTCATTGGTCAACGTTATGTGCATTGTTCTTAGGCTGAAAATATGAGAGATGGTAGAGTGAAGAGCATCTGAGACCAATAATGTGAGTCACTAAGTCATTTTGAAGCGTGTGCAGGGCATAATTAATTAATCTTACACTTTTTGATAGTGTCTGTTTGCTGTGTCACAGAAACAAGTTACTTGCTTAAAATGAGCAACACGTTACTAAAATTTAGTATGTCTCACAAGCACGTCTGATACCACAAAAATCAAAATCAACACCGTGCAACTGAATTGGGCACCTTTACATTTCTTTTTTTTTGCTATGATTTCCTGAGGGAACACTTGTGGTGAAAAGACAATATGTCAAACTAGGAAGTAAATTGATTTTTTATGTCAAGCTCATTTAAACCAACTTTTCTACTACAATATTCTTGCAGTTTTGTACAGTTTTTTATAACTAAATTATAATAATAACAAATTTACAGTGATATTGGCTAGCCATGCATCAGGTTACATACTCATTGAAGCTGAGATGCCTATTTTATAGAATTCAACACAAGATTAATTATTTACTTCAAACTTTCTCCAAAATCTAAAAGGTCAAGAGTCTTTGGAAGTCGTTGCTTATGTGATGGAAGCTAGTATTAATTAAGTTTTGTCAAGATAGAGCAGATTATTTGGTTCTGAAATTTGAGCATATACTCTGAGCAAACATTAGATTTTATGCATGTACGTATTTCCCCTGGCTCTGTCCATGCTCAAATTATTGGAGAAAAATATGTGCTATGTTTCAAAGCAGAGTTGTGTCTATTATGTGATTTTTTCCATAGTTGCATCCTAATACAAATAACTATTTTGATTTCATACCTCCAGGCAAACGCATTTAACTGCAGTGCACTGGCGGAGAGCTCTGTTATGTGTTCTGTACTAGGACACAAGGATTTTAAGAATATACAAAGTGTTCACTTGTGGTTTCAATCATGCCAGTGTGCCTGGGAGCAGCATTGCAGCCTCTCCAGAGTTAACTTAAATGATTTAGTGTAAAATTTAGACTATAGCACAAATGAAAACTAGAAGAAAAATGTCAATAAAATTGCAAGGGAGAAGTATTAAGACCCTTATAGCACTTGGAAACATTAGCAATCTTACTCAGAAGAAATTGCAGTATATGCACACTTCCGCAGCAGGAAAGGTCATGAATCTGCCTTCCACATTCAGTTAAGCTATTATAATAAATAAGAAAATTCACCCTGGCTGCAGTCATACTTGTGTACATCCCTGTATGCTTCCCCAAGCTAATATTGGGACAGAGGAAGGCTGTAATACATGTTCTCTCTCCCATACACCCTTGCTAATCACCATCCTTATCTGCCAAGAAAAAGAAGTCGTGTTTTTCAGTAAAATCAGAAGTATTCTAAGAATGTCAAAAGTAATGCCAAACTGAGCTGAAGTTGCATTTACATACTGCCTTCAAGCAGGATGCAAATTTATAGGCACTCATACCTGGGTAGGTAACTGAGCCCTAATACAACTGCATTGCTTGTTGCTCTTCAATACAGTAGAATTTACATCACATGTCAAAGAGTTAAAAAAGCCTGAGTATTCATTCCCCCCTCTCAACCGATCTTGTATCTATTGAATTTTGACTATAACGAATCTTAAATGGTAATTAGGGAAAATTTGGAAATTTCTGGCCAAATTTACAGACTGGCTGAGATTGAAAGGCGCCTCTGGAGATTATCTACTCCAACCCCTTTTCCCAAAAGATGGTCAGCTAGAGCTGGTTGCTAAGGGCCATATCAACCTAGGCTTTGAAGATCTCCAAGGATGGAGACTCTGTCAGCTCTCGGTACAACCTGTTTTAGTGTTTGACTACCCTTACAGTAAAAAAGTGTATTTTTATATTTAAAAGAAATTTCCTGTATTTCAGTTTGTGCCCATTGCTTCTTGTCCTTCCACCAAATCCTGCTGTTTCCATCTTCTTTTTGACTCCCTTATGGTATTTAAACAAACTGATAAGACCCCTCCAAGCATTCTTTTCTCCAGGCCGAACACCACCAACTTTTTCAGCCTCTCCTCATATTAAAGATGCTGTAGAGCCTTAATCACCTCCTCAGTCCTTTGATTGACTAGCTTCAGTAACTCTGTATCATTCTTCTACTGGGAATATCAGGAACTGACCAAGTCCTGCAGATGTTTCTCACTAGGGTTGATCAGAGGTGAAGGATCACCTCTGTCAACATGCTGGTAACACCCTTCCTAATGCAGCCTCGGCTGTTGTTGGCATTCTTTGCTGTGAACATTCTTTGCCATTGGTGGCTTATGTTCAACTTTTTGTCCCCCAGATCCTCTTCTGCAGAGCTGCTTTCCAGCTGGTTGGCCCCGAGCATATACCGGTGTATGGAATTATACCTCCCCAGATGCAAGACTTCACATTTCCCTTCGTTGAATTTGATGGAGTTCCCATTTGTCCGTTTCTTAAGCCAGTTGAGGTCCCTCTGAGTGGCAACACAACCATCTGGTGTATCAACAGTTCCTCCCAGTTATTTAACCTCTGCAAAATTGCTGAGGGGACTCTATGTTCCATCATAGTAAAGTCCAGATAAACAATATGTTTACCTCTTCCATCATCCACTGAGCTAGTCATTTCATCATAGAACACTGTCAAGTTTGTCAGGCATGATATTTCCTTTGCGAATTCACTCCTTTTACTCCAAATCTTCTTATTCTTAATGTGTCTGGAAATGGCTTCTGGAATTATTTGCCTCACCATTTTCCCAGGGATCGAGGTGAGGCTGATTGCCTTGTAGTTCATCAAATCCTCCTTCTTGAAGATACGTGACATTTGATTTCTTCTCATCCTCCAGAACCTATCCTGATCACCACGATCTTTCTAAGAGAATTGAGAGCGGTCTCACAATGACATGACCCAGGTCCTAAATGTTCCCTAACAGGATCATCTGCTACACAGGGTAAGTCTTAATTTCTCCAGCTGTTTCCACTGGTTTCAGTTTTACCTGGGGGAAGGATATTTGGCTGGGTTACATCAAAGACCATCATTCTTGGGTTGGAGCTTGCAGAGTATAGTTCAACTTACTGGAAATGTGATGGATAATGGAACAGTAAAATATTTTAACAGTCCAAAAATACTATCAAGTCCAAGTTTAAGAAAGAAACTTCATTCTTATTTCCGGTATATAGGGTGTAGCTTTTTTCTAAGAATTTCTTTTAAAATACAGTGCAGCATGTATCTTTTAAAACATGTTTCACTGCAGCATTCTCTTTTTTAGACTGAAAAAAATAGTGCAAATATTGGTAAAACGATATCAAATATTTATAATATTATAAATGTGTCAAAAGTTAGGAAGATGAAAGCAAGTGCCTTAACTACTACATGAGTACTACTTGCTCTTGTGGTTAATTTTGTAACCTGTAAAGTTAAAGGTTACTAGCAAAAAGCAGGGAGGGAAGAGAAGCAGAAACTGTATTCAACTTAGTGGTGGATGTATAATAACTTCTAAAGACAACGAGGAGTAAGGAGCTGTGTTTTTTTCTGGATCAAGTCCTATCTGTTACAATCTGATCTTTCTCAATCATCCTTATCGCTCATGGTTGTAATATTCTTTTATCTTATATAGACTTCAGACTTTCAAAACAAACTCAACAAGGGACAGGAGGCTGTGATGAAATGAGCTAAGCTATGAGCTATGAGCTGAGATGAGCTGAAAGAATGAACATTCTTGTCTACTTGTTTGGGATCTACCCCAGTAGTTTCAAGTTTGTTAAAGTTACGTTGTCAATAAGAATTCTCCAAAATTAGTTTTTGTAGGACTTTAAATGTCTATTTTCCTCAATTTAAGTGACAATTAAAGACAAATGTGTATTTAAACCTTGGTAACCACGCAATATGAAGGGGTATTATAAATTTGTACTAGCATAAAATTCAAGCCACAGACATTCAAGCCACATAGTAACATTGCAGCCTTCAATTTTCTTCATGAAGACATATATGCTTGGAGGGAAAACACAGGATATTCCTATCTTCCATGCGTAACCCATTTTTACTTGGCAGGGTTTTTTCAGGTACTGGCAAGTAAAAGCGTAATTCAAGACTTCTCTGTAGTTTTGGTCAAGAAAATATTGTTGTTTTTCATGGCTCCATCACAGAAAAACTGGAATAAAACCCTACATATGTTGAGGGATAAAATACATACTGGGAAGGAGGAAAGAGTTACACTGACCTGAACTAAAAGCTGAGCAGGACTTGGAAGCAAGAGCCACTCACCATATGCAATAACTGGCTCTCCAGAGCTGTAAAAGGCAAGACCTCTGCATTCTTTGTGGAGAACTGGATATAGACCCTTGATCCAGTGATTAAGAAAGGAGGCTGTCGAACATGTTTCTGGTTGTTGCAACTTCAAATCATTGCAAAGCAAGTGAAAAAATATTATTTTCTAATAAGGAGCACAGGTAAATAACAAATTGATTTGTTTCTGTAAATAAAATTTTATGATATTCCAATAATTTCTTGCATATTAAATCTACTTAAATGAAGGAAAGAAGAAAAACTTGGAATACATGATACACAAAGGATGGGTTTTGCCCAAGTTCAGGTATTTGTAGACCTGGTCTAACCCAAGGTATCACACACAGTATCACAGTATCATAAGGTTGGAAAGGACCTCTGAGATCATCAAGTCCAACCTATAACCTAACACTAACACCAACCATCATCTAGACCATGGTACTCAGTGCCTCATCCAGTCTCCCTTTAAACACCTCCAGGGTAGGTGACTCCACCACCTCCCTGGGCAGCCCATTCCAATGGCCAATCACCCTTTCAGTGAAGAATTTTTTCCTCACATCAAGTCTAAACTTTCCCTGACGAAGCTTAAGTCCATGCCCTCTGGTTCTACCACTGGTCACCTGAGAAGGTGATGCCACACACTTCCTTGTCTAACTTGGGTAAAAAAGGTATTATTTGTATATTCTGTAAACTATCTAAAAGGAAAAAAAAAAGAGGAAGATGAGAATTCTGATTCATTCAGAATCATGCATCAAATCATTAAAGAGTGGCTGGTTTGTCAAGGGTCCAAAACAAGGAATTCTGCAAAGTTCTTACCACAACTTAAAATGGAAGAAAGGCATTAACAGAGAGAGAAAGTTAGTCTGGGATAAAAGGAAGCTGGGGAGGGAGATGATGGAAAGGTTAAAAGAAAGGGAAAAATCTGATGGAAAATTATTTTGTTTAAAAGCTGGCATTTGGTATTTTCAAAGGGCAAAATGTATTTTTTGTTTTATGACAAATGAATGTAAAAATGTGCATGCCTTGTGGCCTAGAGGACAAAACAGTAGGATCAATGTTCTTTTTGTACTCTATGAAGCTTGAGATTAAAGTCCCCACTGATAAAGTGAACATTCTTTAAAAGTGACCAGAAGCAAACAGTGTCTGTTTGCTGCGACTTTATTAGAGAGATACCACTGAGAATAGCTAAGAATACTATTTGATCTTAAACAGGTTGACCAAATTATTGCAGTTGGCTCCAGTACATGAGATGCTTTCTGCAAATTATTGTTTCTGGTTATAAACCTTTATAATATCTCAAAATGAATTATGTATGTATTTCATGTTTTCTTTTCTTTTATCAGCCTTGATGCTCTCATTTCAAGTTTCACCCTAGCCTCCTAATAATGCAATATTGAGGCCATTCAGACACTAATTATGCCTCCATGGCTTTCTTGAAATGACTAAATCAGCATCAGTTCTATAATTATCATTAGCAAGTTTGTATCCATGCCTCACATCACATGAAAAGCACAACTTTAAATGATTTATGAATATATGCATCTATAACATCGAATGTGCACTTTCTAACAATACACGTACAAGAAGCATAGAGATACTTTAGACATATGCAAACCTGTATATATGTTCTCATCATCACTGAACTCTGCCATGTATCTTACACAAACACAGCCTGATTGTATGAAAGCTAATACAATATTTTTTTCTTAATAGAAAAGTATGTATGAGATACCTCCTAAATGTGTATATTTAAGCATCCTGACAATTTAAATAGTGTAGAATTATAAACAAATGCTCATCAAGACAAACTTTCAAACTTGACAGTTTCCTTATTTTCTTTATGTTTATATAAAAGCCTAGCAAGAATGACTGACAGGACAGAAAGAAGTATACAAATGCAATTCCTCTATATTTTCATTGTTTCTCCCTTTGAATTATTGATGTTGCCAGTAGTCATTTGTCAACAAAACAAATCAAGATACATATACTATAGTGTTGCACTTCTGTATGTTTGTCAGCTACTCTCTATAATACTTATATTTCAAGCAAAAGGGAAAAAAGCATAATATAAAATAAAATAATTTTCTTATTTTTTTAATAAAAAAGACATGAAGCATAATGAATGTTCAACAAACAGCTAGTATAGAAACAGAGCATGCAGACCTCTTTGAGTCAAGTATACCCAACAGAATCATCTGCATGCTTGAGAGCTGAAAAACATAAGCAGACATGCAACACAGCATCTTGTGTGGTGGCACAGTACCTCACAGCCCAGTTTGGCCTTTGAAAACAACCGATTTCCGAATTTCTCCTCCTTTCTCTCCTCCCTCCAAATACAGATTCTTTGTTTTGTATAAAAAGTTGTGCTGATAGCTGGTATTTTATGACCTACATTATTACCCTCTAGGTAGTGGAATGATAGTGCCAAACTAATTATTGCATTGTCTAATTTTAAATCCAGGTCTAGTGAGATTAACAGCTTGCACATTAATTCTGAGCATCAACAGTGTGCCTTACACAATGCAATTTTAAATGAAAGAAGCCTGCTCTGGAAACTCTTATATATTTTTGTCTGGATCATCAGCTAATGTAAATTACTACAGCTCCATTGGCTTCAATGGAATTATGTCAATCTTCTCAATTGGATGGTTTGGCCTTTTTTTTATTCAGGAAGTCTTTCTGGTTTGAGCCATCTGAATGTCAGAGGGGAAAACACTGATTTAACTTATAAATGTAAGATCTCATTTATGTAAGCCCAGAACATTTATGTTAAACTCAATGGATTAATCCCATATTTTCACCCCTGCAAAGAGATTAGAATTAGCTTGGATTGTGGTTTTGGTTCCTCAATATCCCCCTCCCCCAACACAAACACTCTCAGTATAGAGAACAACTTTTCAGTTCTTCCAAATTAAAATATTTTTTTTAAAAAAAAAAAAAAAGAATAGAGAAAGAATGACATCACAGGCATGGAAAGTGTGAAAGCTACTTTGTAGATAGGTAGAAAACCAGACTTGGCAGTGTATCCTTCTTGCTGTTTCACTCTGCTAATTTTTGTGGAGAAACTTATGTGTTGGAAAAATAGAGAACCTCCCTATATCCAAATCCTGTCAACAGTCAGGCAAATTTAAATCTGAAATGCAGCTTCTGATCTTAAAAAAAAAATTATATTATTTAAGAGAGAAACAGGACCTGGGGAAGTGCTGAACTGTACATCTTTAGCCAGAAAGTTCAATAATGAAGCGTGTAGCACAGTGGGTATAAAATTTAATTTTAGATTGAAAATGTGTGACTGAATTGTAAAGATTCTTAGACTATTTTTTTACCCTATCTGTTCACAGAAAGAAGAAATGTCATTAACAATCCCTCTTTGGCATAACAACTGGCAGAAAACATTTAATATACACAGCTAATTCATAGGATCTTACAATGGTTGGAGTTGAAACCCGGAATACTAGATCCCCAGAATTAGAATCCTCGATACCCAAGGTTATGGTACTAATGGCCTCTCTGCGTGGCTGCTGAAGAGCTATGTTGACCTGCCCAACAACATTGTATGGTACTTCGACTCGTGTTTAATTCTGATTAAGTTTTGCAATTGTATCAATTTAAGGTCAAGGTCTTGAATAAATTCTTTTGTGAAACTATTAGCAGATCTTTTAAAATTAAAAAGACCCATGTGTCTAATGGTCTCTTGAGAATAGCATTACAAATGATGATCTTTAAAATAAATTGTAATTTTATGGATACTTATTAAAAGAATTTATTGTATTGGTAATTTACCATTGTAAGTACTGCTGCCAGTTGAGTGACTTGTAACCGGAGAAAAGAATGCAGCAGTTACTTATTACTGTGTTTTTGTCATTGGCTTTGATACTGTTGGTTTGAAGTGGGGAGAAGGTTTCTACAGGATTTTTAAGGTTTGTGAACTCTTACTGTGCAGTAAGGATGACCTGCGAGTTGTCATGCTTTGGCCCTGAGCCAACAAAGCACTTAAGTGTGTGCTTAACTTTGAGCATTCAAGTTCCATTTACTATAATGTGATTACTCATGTGCACAAAATTAAGCACATACTTAAGTACCTTGTTGATTGTGGCTGATGCTGTGCATTTAGCAAATTTGAGCTTTCTAAGGAAGTTAGAAGAAAGCACAAGTTAGCAAGATTTAGTTATCACATTAGAGGCAGTGGGGAAGGATGCTCTCATTAATAGCATCAAACCCAACTGTATTAATTTACTTTATTAACTTCCCTGTCTCCTAAGTGAGACAATAGATTCCTTGCAATGGAAGAATGTCATATGTAGAACAGCTGTTTTGCTCAGACTATCTGATGTTTGAAGCCTGAATAACTTTTCCTTTTTCTTCTTCAAAAACATAAGGCATACCTATCTGATATGTTGGTGCTTTTGCATGTGGGAAAGGTATTATATTTTGGGTATTTGATTAAGGCTTATAAACATGACATTCCTAAAGATTAATCCCTTGTTTCACTTGTTTGAAAAGATTCAGATAATGAAAAGCCTCAGAGATGACTGCACAGATAGACATTGATAGTGTGGTTTCATAACTTAAATACACCCACATCAACAATAAGACAATGTTTAAAACAATAGGAGTCATAAATATTGTCTTAATTTTACTATAAAAGAAATTTAATTTTGTGAAGTTCAACAACATGGTGTAGGAGTATTGCTTAGAGCAGGATATTTGTCTAAGAGTACATGAGCTTTCACCCATCAAAAAGAAAAAGCAGCCAAAAGTCTGCTCCTAAAGCAACAGAAAATAAAGCCCTGTGGGTGTTTCATCAAACATGCAGATCCTATAGTATGTAAACTATTAGGTAAACTTTTTTTCTATGCATATGTGCAATTTTGAGCAATTCCAGTGTTCTAAATGTTTTTCTTTCCTTTGATTCCAAAGTTAAAATTCCATTCATTTGTAGGGCAAATGAGACATTTTATAATATGTATTTGGAGATGAGATACAAAATGTTTCTGAAAAGAGCACATAAAGTGTTTGGAAAAAGCACTTGGGAAAAAAATGGCAAATTTGTAAGCATACTACAGTTTAATTTTCACCATTACACTCCGCCTCCAAAATAAAATGTTTTTTCTTTCTAGGCACTGAGCATTAAGCATTAAGTAAAAAAAAAATTTTGTTATTGGTAATCATTAATCGTAGGCTCTTACAACAGGATACTTACACTTAAGGTTTCATTGTAAGAACTTTTGCCAGTTGCTTGTAACTTTGTCAAACATAAACCACTGGGCAGCAATTTTCATGCCAAGTATCTGCCTTGGGCTATTATTTCAAAACTTTCAGCAAATATGGTCACCTGTTTCTCAGAATGCGCTGAGGGAAAATCTGTTTTGCTCATGTTGAGAAATTTTTGAAATATTTTGTTGACTACTTGCTCGTAGTGGGTCTCAGAACTTTGGAAGGAATATTGCTCTTTCACCAGCCTATGAAGGTTTTCCTCAATCTGGAAAAAAATGATCCTCTGTAAAATTGTTTGCTTATTTAATTTACCAGCTTCTTCAAAGATTCTATCTGCAGTGGATGTATTCTTTCCTGGGCCCGCAGATCTGAGCAGGACTTGCTCTCAGATTTCTCTTTTCAATTGTTAGTGACGCTAAATATAAAGAGAATAAAAGTGTCTATCAGATGTTCCTGGCCTTCCTCTGAATCACCAGACAGCATGGAATAAGAAGCAGCTTGACCGGAATGCAAAAAAGGGAGACTATGAAGGAAGAGGGGGGGAACAACAAGAGAAAATGCATTCAGGCACAGGAAAAAGGTACAGGTCAAAGGTCATAAAGTGTGGTGGTGGTTAAGGACAAGGACTTATGAGTGAAACTGGTAATAGGGGGGGAGAATGGAAAGGATTATGACAGATACAAGGAATCATGGAGGGAATGAGAAAGATGCTGGCACTAAGGCAAAGAGTACTTCTAGGGGGAAAAAGGAGAGACAGTGAAAAGACCAATAATGTGTTTATTACTGTCATTCTCGTGCCTTGGTATTCCATTGCCACTGTCAAATACCTCATATGAGTACCTCATCTTCCTCTACTTCAAATGAAGAGAGCTTATTTTGAATGAGAACAAGTTATTAATGCATTTGTTAAAGCAAACGACAGCGATTAGTGTGGTTCTTATCCTGCTAATGAAGAACACAGGGAAAAATTAAAGAAGATGGAGAACAAAAAAACTAAAAACATTCAACTCCTTCCCACAGTTCCCCAGGAGGGACTTTCTGTATTAAAGTTGTCTTTTTTTTAAAAAAGGAGAAATTATATTAAAAACATATTTGCTACCGAAGTAAAAATATTAAGCACTCAAAATTCAAGAAATGCCAGAAGGTATAGGTCTTGTCAGATGTTTATGTGACAAACATCTATATATTGTTCTGTTATACAGGGCACTTGCTAAGTGAATATTTTTGTTGGATATTGTGAACAATTTCTTATCTTGAACTAAAATGGAAAATGGAAGTGACTTTGGAGACCAACAGTTTTGTGATGCCAAAAGCATCAAATACTCAGCAAGGTTTGACTAGGAATTTCACTGAAATCAAGGCGACCCAGTCCTCGTTCCACAGAAGTGGAAACAAACAAACAAGAGAGAAAAATATTGGAAATGCTGTCTCTTCAAAACCTCAGAATCTCACCCAAAGAGGTTACAGGTTGAAAAAGCTGTACGTTTTTACATCAGCGCAACAAAGATGCAAAAACTGCCTCTATGGATAGATGTGCTCTATATAAAGTTTTTCTTTCTGACGCAGTCAGGAATTACATTAAATATAACCTATGGTCAAATGATGTTTTGTGATATCAAGTAAGTACTGCCCAGTACTTAAACCAGCATTGTGTGGTAAAAGGGTCCAGAAAGACATCGTAAGATCCTGCCTCAGTCACTGACATAACGATTAGACATGTTTGAAGCTTCAGTTGAATTGTGCATAACAATGGTACAGCTAGAAAAGAGGATTTCATCCTTTGCAGTCTCCTGGGAAGAACCTGAAAGCAACATGTAACGTTAATATTTGGAATGCATTCTCCCTCTGTGTTCGACCATTGTCCCGTTGTTTGCTTATGGGGCTTATTTAGGACATTAATTCAACTAAATATTATGTTGGCTGTAGGCAGCAAAGAGACAATTACTTCTGTTCTATATTTACCTATACTTTAAGGCCCACACAGTTGTCATTGTCTCTTGGAGTCTCAGCTTCAGCAAGCTAAAGCAACCATTACACTCATGCTGACACATAAAAAAGGTGGTCCTAAAAGGCAGTAAGTGAACCCTTATCTAAAGGGACTGTTGTTTTTTTTTTTGTGACTGACCTCTCTAGTCAGAGAGAAGTGGTAGCATTTCCCACCTGATGAGGGAGGCCTGAGAAGGTCTTTCCTGTCACACACATTCTGGAAGTGTGCCAGCATGTGAGTTCTGGAGCCACTTCAGCTGTTCACTGGAGATTCAGGTAGTATAAACATCTGACTGGAGTTTCCTGAGCTCTCAAACAGATTGTACTCCTAACAAAGGAAGAAAATTGTCTATGTATTCACCAATGACCACAATTCCAAAAAAAAGAGCACTTACAGGCCTTTTATTGTAGCATATCCTAACAGGCAATTATAGCTGTGGTTGCCCCACATGAAGTTTGAGAGTGGAAGACTAAAAGGACTCCTCTCACAGAGGCAAGCAGGAGGCTCTGCTCTTGAGGTCTCCACTGCCAGAACACGAAGGAAGCACAGATGCTGCCAAACTGTCAGGATTAAAAGAGCACTGGCATTGTCTGCCAGTTTGAAAACTTGCTCTCATTTACAAATTAAATCCATGTAATTAATGTAAAGACACTACAGACTATTTCACAGAACACCGTTGTTCTTATTAGAGCCCTTAAAAACCTTTACTAGATATAGTAAGTAGTAACTACAAACTCTACATGCATCACATCAGCATCCCTGAGAGACCTGATGCAGTAGAATATTTAAATGTTTTTGTGCTTTGTTTTCTGGGATTTTTGCTTCTTTTGTTCCTTGTTCACAATTCAAATTTTTTAAATGTTATTAAACCAGATTTGCTGAAAAGGTCTGTGAACCTTTCAGGGAGTCTGGTCTGAGTTTGGAGTTTGTAACAAACCTGAAACAAGGAAAGTTTAATGTGGTTTTGAATTTCATTGTGAATGTTTCACCTAGATATAGAAAAAGGCTCAAAGGAACGTTTCCAGTTTGAAAGTACGAGAATTTCCCAGTCAAAAGGCTCAAGACTGTTTGGTGGCATTTTAAACAAAGAATGGAAGTCATCCATGTTCAGATGAGCTGAAAAAGGCCTTCACTTCAACCTAATTCAGACCTCAAAGTAAGGACTTAACATGGTATGTAAGCCTTATACTACCATTCTGCACAGAGATGAATGTCAGCCCATACAAACATATACTGCATGGCTACTGTTTCAACTCAGCCTATTTTAACGCGACACAAGAAGCCTGAAGGGAAGAAAAATATAGGTATATAAAATGAAAATATTGAGCTTAATGCAATATTAAGATTGATAAATATATTCTTCGCTGGTCAGAAAATTTAAAAAGTGCTGGTGCTCATCTAACAATGCCTTCTGATAATTGCCATTGTTTTCCTACAGCTACAAGTCATGGAGATCCGTAATTTTGCAAGAAGCTCATCTTTCACTTGAAAGAAAAATTGCATAGTGCCATGGTTTTGGAAAAAAAATAAGAAAAGGAGTCCAGATGTATAAAGTGGCAGAGACAAAATATAATTTTTATGTTTAATGATATGATTTTCAGACCAAATTCATGATCTTGGGACCATGACTTCTAGTTTTCAGTGCTTGGTGCTGGAAACACTGGCAGAGGCAATCTGCTGTGTTGCAGATATTGACATCAGAGACTATGAAGTGTAATATAGAGAGTTTGGTCAACCTAGTGAACACCAGAGGCTACTGACGTGTTACCTGCATTTGGAATACTCTGCTTGCCAAAGCTGTCACTTAATACCCACAAGCTCTTGTAGAAGGGACAATGACTGACTATCTCCAGAGGTAAGGGGCTGATCCTGGTTATGGGCCCAGTTCTCGTAGCCACATGATGCAGAATGGGCCAGAGAGGGTGCTGTGGTGGGTTTTCTCATCTGCTGGCTGCTCTGGGTGGCTATCGAAAAACAATTTCTATAGACTTCTGTAGCTAGAGATATTTTGTGAGTTCGACCTACCTCTAGATATGCTAGTATTCAATTAAACTGTGTTTTCATGTGTATGATTTGTTTTAGTCGGGACGTAACAGGAAGCAAAAGCAGTTTTGCTAGTATAAGCTATATCTGCTCTAGAACCAGCTCCTTGCTTTAGGACACCTTGCTATTGCACTAGAAGTGCTCTCCCTTTGTAGCAGGGCACGCATTATCCCCAGCTGTCCAAGTGAGCTAGGAATACCTTCAGGAGCCCTAATAAGCAGAAATTTGTCTATCTTTTTTGTTCTCCTTTTATTTTCAGTCTCTAGGCACAGTTCTGTCACCTGGGGCCTCAGGTCTCCCCGAAGAGTCTTCAGCTGGAGAAAATTATTTTGGATTGACTAAATCACTTCACTGACCACATCAATCAGACAGGCCTTCCGGTCCCTTTCTATTACCTGGTAGGACAGGGACCAGCTGCCAGCTCACAGCAGCTTCTGTGGGCAACTACTTCTGAGTTTTTCTTAGGCCTACTGTATTACTGAAAAGGCAAGCAACCAGGAAAGCAGCCCATTCCCACTGCGTCTTCCTTTTTTACTGGAAATATTTAATTCGCCTCTTCCACGTCCAGGATGGACAAAAAACCCTTCCAAGCCATCCTTAGCTCCTCAGCAGCACCAGGAAGAGAGGAAGTGAAACCATTCCAGGAGGACCCTAAGCTAGAGCCCAGGAGCAGCATCTGGACGGCGTGGCTTCTTCCTCATTAAAAAAGAAGGTAAAAATGCTCTGATAATCCTATCAGGTGTAAGAGCAGGAACGCAGACCTGTCTCGTCGGGAGCCCTCGCTACCCTTTCCCACAGCCGCAGACCGAGTGCGGTGGGCGCAGGGATGGGCGGCGGGGCAGGATGCGCACCGGGCACGGCGTGGGGGACACTCGCTTGCCAGAGGCACAGCAGAACCGATGCCTGAGAGGGAGGGCCCAGTGTGTGCTGTGTGGACACTTCATGCCTTCGCTGCCAGCATAAAGAGGCTGTAAAGCCCGCCTAACAGCCCCCCGGGGAATCCCTCTTATGCAAGGGGAGTCCCCGGCAGCTGCGGGCCGGGGTAGCTGGCTCCCTGCCATCCCCCGCCGAGCCGGGGAAGTGCGGGCAGAGAGAGGTGTGGCTGCCGGGGCCCCTCAGCCATTGCCGGCTACCGGGAGTGCCTCGCCGCGGCCGTTGGCAGCCGGGCTCCCCAGGAGCGGC
Organism: Tapera naevia; assembly: GCA_033556795.1. Lineage (NCBI taxonomy): Eukaryota > Metazoa > Chordata > Aves > Cuculiformes > Neomorphidae > Tapera > Tapera naevia. Next base: position 13,991,591 of record JAUMJJ010000069.1, read on the forward strand.
GCGGGCACGGGGGGCGCTGCGCGGCGCTGGCCGCCGCCCGCGCCGGGACGAGCCCGCGGGCCGCGCGGGGCACTTCCACCCCGGCCATTTTCCCTGGGCGGGGGGCGGCGGGTGAGCCCCGAGACGGGCCGCCCGGCGAGGGCAGCCGCGCAGGCCGAGCCGGGACGCCCCGCGGCCGCAGGAGGAGAGGCGCGGGGAGAGCTCCGCCACCGGCTCTCCGCCCGCCTGCTTCCCGGCTGCCGCTAGGCCCCGGTCCGGCCCGCCCCCCGGAGCGCCCGGGGGGTAGCCCCGCCGCCTCCGGGGGAGCCCGCTGCCCCCGTCCTGCCGTCCCGGAGAGCGCGAGCCGCGGCGGCCCCGGCTCTCCCCGCGGGCAGCGGCGGCCCCGGCTGCTCCGGGCCGCACGGCGCCCCCGCCCCCCCGCGCCGCTCCCCCTTTGAAAACTGATCTTTGGCTCTTCGCGTGAAAGTGATTTGAATTTGGCTCGGCGGCGCTCTGCGCAGGCGTCCAGCTGCTGGCATGCTGGCTCCTTGCAAAGCAGCTGTTTTGGGTTTGAAATTCCAACATGGCAGAGGCTGCAGTCAGTCTTCCCTTCAAAAACTTGGAATGATTTCAAATCATAGGCACCTTCACTTAACCCGAGCCCCCATTCATCAGCAAACACATCGGATCGATGCTACTCTAACCTATCGGGTTCTTGTATCAAATCTCCAGGTAAGAGGATCTTCCTTTTTTTTTCTTTTTTCTTTTATTTTTTTTTCTCTCTAGTCTTTTTACCATCGTTTAATTTTATTTAACCTTAAAGCTTTCCGAGACAGCCCCGTATTTTTTTTAATCGCCCGCTCGTGCCCTAAATGTTTTGCGTAATTCGCGGTCGTTTTCTGGTACTAAACACTCCGGTCTGCTTTCCTAATCGTAGTCTGGAAAGTACAGATATACAATCGCAGTGCATGGTTTTTCCTCCTTGATCATTGCCAACAATAGTAGGCAGATTAAGAGTTCGCTATTGCAAGCTCCCTGCCCACCTCCTCCTCCTCCTAATTGGATTTATTTTTAAGTTGCATTGAAAATAATAAGCTGCAGGTAACGCGGGGCTCGACTTTGAGGCAACTAACTTCTGAGCAAATAAGTGTAAATGCTAATCTTACAAAACAAAAGTTAGGTTTAAATTGCTGTGCCTTGGCTGGCGGGGGCACGAATATATCAGAGGAGCAGTTGCAGTAAAATGTAAGCACATCATCTTGGAGGGGGTACGGCGTGGTGGGCGTATTGTTGGCTCGTAAGGGAGAGAAAGATGTATAATTTAATGGTATATACAATCCACTGATCCTATTACTATCCTCCCTGGAGCTCTTGTTAGTTTCAATGGGAGTGAGTGAAATTGACATGGACTTGCATTCCTGGTCATGTGCTTTTTTTTTTTTTTCCCCTTTCTTTCTTCTCTTGTGATCTGAGATCCCCTTTTTGTTGATGTTGCTTTCCCACTTAATTATATGCATGTAGGTTAAATGAATACCTGACGAAAGGGCCCACGTTTCAAGGCAGTGACATTTGATAGCTGAGAGGAAAAGTGGCTTTAATGAAAAGCAACCTTTGGAATTCCTGCTTGTGAAAAATCCAATTCAGCTTTTTGTGCTGCCAGCAAGAAATGATCAGTAGCACCAGTGTTTATGGTATGTCCGTTTTGGGATCTACTTCCTTTGCATCTAAATAGCAAAGACAAATTTAAATAGCATGATAATGCACCGAGGACTCTGCATGCAAATATTTTGTAATTAGTACATAATGTTTAGTAATATATTTTCACTTGTCTCTATATAAACATTTTTTCTCTTGCTACGATTTGTTTATCATTTCTGCTTCAATTATAGCATTAGTTTTGTCCAGTGTGTTGATCTCAGTTGTAAAACCTAAAGTTGCATGTTATTAGCAGTGCACATATACATCACTGAACTCTAATGGTATGTAAATTAGTAAAACTCAGTGACTGGAGAAGGGGAAAATGCGTATCAATAAATAGATACACCTATAAGTCTATGTACTTGTAATACATACATGCATAAAATGCATCTTTTCCTCTTGCAAGCTAATAATTTTTGGGTATTTATTTGAACTTCAGCTGCTTTTCCCTCTCTTACTTTCAGTTTGATCATCTGCTAGAGGTTTTAACTGTTGTGGGGTGGGGGAATGTTTTGCATGTAAACAAACAAAATTACTGTGTGGCCGAATGTTTAATATTGTCTAAGTGGTATTTTATGCTCAGTTTACAAGTGTCTGTTTCCCATTGCTCTATTCTCGATGTGTAACAGTATGAAATAATCAGGTGCTGAAACTGGGTTTCATTTTAACAGTCGCTCTCCAGCCCCCTGACGCCCCCTCTTCCAAAAAAGTCAGATAAAATGGATCATGGGGAATTTCAATAGCTCTCCTTGTGGTGCAGTAGATGCACCTCTAGGTATGCAATTAAGGCTAAGAAACTAACAACAGAAGCGACTATTAGTTTGTTTTGTGCAACCAAAAAGGAGGGGTGCGTTCACTTTTAATTGCATGTGGTAGCAACAAATAAGGATGGAGAGAGACCCATGAGAGAAAGCAAGCGTGTGTGTGTGTGTGTGTGTTTGGGATAAGGGGGAGGTCTGGCATGTGTGGCTGATGATCTCTCGTAATAACGTATATGAGTGCAAGATAGAAATTGAGAGAGCAGTTGCACAATGTACACTCCTGTTTTGGTACTGTAGGCGACTATATTGCTAAACATATCCTGGGTCCTATATGATAGGAATGAGCTGATTGCATTTTGCATTTAGAAATTGTTGACTTTGAAGCAATCAATAAGGCAACTGTTTATTTTAGATGCACATAATTTGCACTGAGAAATCTTTTAAGGAGGAGAGCGAGTGAGTGCGGAACGTGATTTTTTTTTTTCTTTTCTTCTTTTTTTTTTTCTAGAGCTGTTGGAGCGAATGTGATTGCCAGATGGGAGATTTCCCTCTGTGATGTTAAAGCTGTAATATATATTCAGAGCAGATTGGACTGCTGCTTGTGATGAGGAGGATATTACATTTATAAATTTTAAATCGGGAATCGGACAGTATGCTGAGAGCTGAAATTGGATGGTGTGGATGGTTTGGGCTGTTAAATGCGATTCCCAGATGATAATAATAATAATAATTATAGTAGCAGTAATATATATACATATAATAAACATGGTACTCTGAGGCAGCTATATATATTCTATGGCATTTAAGTATATATGTACAAATATGATTACTCCACTCTTCCTCCCCCCCTTCCTTAAATTCTTAGGGATTGGAGGAAGTTGGGAGGGGGGTTAAAAGCCCACTGTTGGGAAAAATCAAACATAATCAGGTTCCTGTTTGAGGAAAGTTTCACTACAATTCTTCTTGTATATGCACCTCTTTCTGAGTTTTTGTTTTGCCCATGTATGCGGCCTGACAGTGCCACAGTCCTGAAAGGCTGGAAAGTGGGAACTAGTCACACTCCAGCAGCTCTGCTGTTGCAAATTAAAAGTGTGTTGTGGTCAGGAAATGAAAGCTACAATGTCTCTTTTGAACAAGTCGTTTATCAAGAGAAACATCTATCAAGCAGTGACTTGTCACATTGATCCTCTAAAAGTTAGGTCCGAAGTGGAAGCTGCTTTGATGTTGTTGATTCCAAATTTATAAAATTGCAAAAGCTGGAGATACTAGTACTGATTTGCACTTAAAAATTACTCTGCTTTAGGTGTGACAAATTCAAGTATCTGGGATACAGAGCTGATAAACCAAGGACGTATCAGATCTTCTGCATAATTTTTATTTTCACGTTACAACTTTAGCTTTACCACACCGACATCTCTTTTTCATACTTTTACAGATCTCTCTGTATGCTCATGCATTATTTCATCAGAGATATTTTCTTGCTGAGGAATACATCTGTTGCTTCCAAATTAAACCTTTTTCTGTTGTTTTTTTTTTTGTTGTTTTTTTTTTTTTTGATGGTATTTATTGAGTTCAGCTTGAGGAGGCAATTCCAGGGTTTTGTTTTTTTTTTTTGCTCTCATCTCAGCCTTGTTTCTTCTTTTGTATTTATAATCTCAGATTCCACCTCTTCTCTCCATGAAGCAAAACTTTTACTGCCAAAATAATGTTTATTGCAAGTAAGGTACATTTGATGGTATCTGTTTATACAGCTTAAAAACATGTTAAGAGTTGTGTTAAGTGTGTCTTCCCTTTGTCATACTCTTTTTGTTTCCATTTTTGACATATGAACCACACTTTCATTCTCAACAGGAGTGTGTATTTCAAATTGCTTATGAAGTTAAGGTTTCAAGTAAAAAAAAAACCAAAAACTTAAAGCTAGAGTTTAAACTGATCTTTTAACTGTACTTATCTTCAACAATTTAGGTTGTTTAGCAACTTCTCTGAAAAGTTTTTCATTTTGAGTGAAGTTTGTGTTTGAATTATCAAGGAATCCTTTTGACAGAAGAGGGGGTTTGTGTTTGTTGTTGGGTTTTTGTTTTCTTTTCTTGTTGGCTAATGTGTGAGACAAGTCTTCCTTAAAGCAGGATACTTTGACTTCCTTTCTTCGGTGTCATAAGTGAGAGTAATACTGCTTATGGATACTTGATAGAGACCTCCTTGCAAATAGGCAGCAAACTGCAGCGTGGTGGGAGTTTTGGTGAGTGTTATACTTGCTAATTAATCATGTTTAGAATGAAGGAATCATAGCATGGTCATAAAGGCTCATTGTTGTTTGATGTTTGTAACAGGATGTGACTCCTACACGAATCTGTTTGGTTTGGGTTTTTTGTTGTTACTTCCCCCCCTTCATAATAAGATACCATCAGTACTCGATCAAATTGTTTTTATTTGTTGCAATGTTTGTGAAAGCACAGGGATGTTTGTTTCTCTTATTGTAACAGTATTATAGTAATGCAAAGATTGTATTGTTATTGATATCTTCACCGTACAGTACATGGGGGAAAAAAGTCAGTCTTATGTCATTAGCTGTTCTTTTAGGACTTTTTGTTCAAACAGAACCAAAAATTCTTTTTTTTTTTTTTCTTGAGATAAAAAGCCCACTACTCTTTTTCTTCTAATTGATAAAATGGCACTTCATGAACTGTTGTACCCTACTGGATTATGCATAATTAGTAAAGGGTAGCAACTGAAATTTATTTCAAAATACTTTGTATACCATCCCTTTAATAATTAAATTGGAAAGCACTTGAATCCTGGTTTTGTTTCCTTGTTTTGTTTTTTAATATGGCTCATCAGCTGTGTCATCCTTAGGCTTGCTTTATTGTTCACCTTTCAATTTATAACTACTATATATGATGGAGAGACGTGATAATCTCTTTCAGACTGCAAAGCTTTCATTTCAAAATTTAATTAAATAATTAAGGCTGGTTTATGCTGTATGAACAAGGTTTGGAATCTGCTTTTGTTTAGCTAGTCTTCTCCTTTTCAAAAATATCATTCCTAGAGGGAAATGATTTTGTATGGTTCCTCTCAATACGCTTGTTCAGTGAATGCATACAAGAAGCATTGAATATAATGACTGATCTTCCTGTAGTTTTAATCATCAATTAATAGCCTTATCTCCTTGTTAAAAGTGGGTTTAATGGTACAGAATCAGCATGAGATCTGTATATATGAAACATGTTTGTTGTTTATAACAGACTGAGTTTGGATCTAGCATTCCCAGAACTAATAATAGAAATATTTGGCTCTTTGCCCTCAATCAATATATCCCTTAAGAGAACAAACTTCACATAATACTTTCATAAAGTGCCAGATGTATTGATACTGAGTTGATAAATTTAATTATGGAGGTTTTACATTGATTCATTGATCTTTAATTGGAGAAAATTCTTCTGCAGACACTTCTGAAGAATTGAGGAATATTGTATGTCAATATAGCTTGATTAATTGATTAATCAGCACTTTTTTTCTCCTCCTGAGTCATTGATAAGAACAGGCATAAAAATAACTATAAAAAGAATTTGGGATAAACTGATTAGAAATGTTCATGTTTTATTAACAGAGCAGGTGAGTAACAAAGCGCTATACATGTAGAAAAAATATTAAAGGGAAATTGTACATATTGGGCCCAATCCTTAGCTAGTGTAAAATAGTTTAGCTTTAAGGAGGTACAGCAGTTTACAGGTCTCATAATTTGGCCTACTGTGGCTTCTTTTTTTTTTGTGTGTGTGGCTTTTTCTTTCTCTTTTTTTTCTTTCTCTTTTTTTTCTTTCTCTTTTTTTTCTTTCTCTTTTTTTTCTTTCTCTTTTTTTTCTTTCTCTTTTTTTTCTTTCTCTTTTTTTTCTTTCTCTTTTTTTTCTTTCTCTTTTTTTCTTTCTCTTTTTTTCTTTCTCTTTTTTTTCTTTCTCTTTTTTTCTTTCTCTTTTTTTTCTTTCTCTTTTTTTTCTTTCTCTTTTTTTTCTTTCTCTTTTTTTCTTTCTCTTTTTTTCTTTCTCTTTTTTTTCTTTCTCTTTTTTTTCTTTCTCTTTTTTTCTTTCTCTTTTTTTTCTTTCTCTTTTTTTTCTTTCTCTTTTTTTTCTTTCTCTTTTTTTTCTTTCTCTTTTTTTTCTTTCTCTTTTTTTTCTTTCTCTTTTTTTTCTTTCTCTTTTTTTTCTTTCTCTTTTTTTCTTTCTCTTTTTTTTCTTTCTCTTTTTTTCTTTCTCTTTTTTTCTTTCTCTTTTTTTCTTTCTCTTTTTTTCTTTCTCTTTTTTTTCTTTCTCTTTTTTCTTTCTCTTTTTTCTTTCTCTTTTTTCTTTCTCTTTTTTCTTTCTCTTTTTTTCTTTCTCTTTTTTTTCTTTCTCTTTTTTTTCTTTCTCTTTTTTTTCTTTCTCTTTTTTTCTTTCTCTTTTTTTCTTTCTCTTTTTTTCTTTCTCTTTTTTTCTTTCTCTTTTTTTCTTTCTCTTTTTTTTCTTTCTCTTTTTTTTCTTTCTCTTTTTTTCTTTCTCTTTTTTCTTTCTCTTTTTTTTTCTTTCTCTTTTTTTTTCTTTCTCTTTTTTTTTCTTTCTCTTTTTTTTTCTTTCTCTTTTTTTTTCTTTCTCTTTTTTTTTCTTTCTCTTTTTTTTTCTTTCTCTTTTTTTTTCTTTCTCTTTTTTTTTCTTTCTCTTTTTTTTTCTTTCTCTTTTTTTTTTCTTTCTCTTTTTTTTTTCTTTCTCTTTTTTTTTTCTTTCTCTTTTTTTTTTCTTTCTCTTTTTTTTTTCTTTCTCTTTTTTTTTTCTTTCTCTTTTTTTTTTCTTTCTCTTTTTTTTTTCTTTCTCTTTTTTTTTTCTTTCTCTTTTTTTTTTCTTTCTCTTTTTTTTTTCTTTTTCTGGTACCATTCCTTGCCTTATTGGAAGCTGTTTTAAATCAGATATTATGGCTACCAAAATATATGGAATTTTAGATAAACATCTGATCCAAAATGAATAGTATAGCTATAAAAGTAATTTGAAGAGCTGTAAATTCAGGATTGCGTATCCCTGATATTGTTGCAGCGTATTAAACTCTTGCTGCTAGAGATGCTATCCTCTAAGTGGAAACTTATCTTCCTTATAGGAAAGATCACTTCAGGGAACTCTAAGCTGGGAAAGGCTTGGAGGGTTTTTTTGTCGCTAAAATAATAATAAAAAATTTCCAATACATAGAATTAGGTATAGGGATATTTTCCAGGTGAAAAACCTTACTGGAGTGCTTGGCTACATTTCTGTGAGGCATATGACTTTTTTTACCCTGTGTCAATGATATTTTTATAGAGTGTATGAGAAATACAAGCATAAAGAGTATTCGTTATGATCATTCAATTTTTCTTTTCTCTTAAAGAAAAAGAAAAATCTTGCGATCTCTAAATAACATATACATCTCCTTTAGAGAAACTATATTCCTTTAAAGGATGATGGCTAATACAGAAGAACAGAGAAAATACACTTGCAATATGTTACCATATGTTCGACAAATACAGTCTTACCCTTTAAGGAGCCGAGAGTCCTAGACTGTAATGGAGGTCAAAGGAAATCTAAGGCTTTCAGTCCTTTAATAATTTTACCTGCCACCCTCTGATCAGCATGTTGAAGAGAATGCATGTATATGTATTATGTTTCTTAGAACATAATTTGTATTTGCAGTAACCTGCTAAATACAAGTGGACTTCACTACTTTTTCTTCTAAATACCTGTTGATGTTGATCTCGCTGTGTGACAAAGTGAGGATAAAGTGGAAACAGAAGTAGTTGGTCAACCTTGGTTACCAGAGTCTTGAGAAACTGAGGGGAGATAGGGCTTTGACAGTTCAGTTTGGGAATGCGAAGAATACTAGAATCTGCAATCTGCAGAAAGCACCACTGATTAAGAGCATGCAGAGATATTTGCAGTGGTAAAAATGTGGAGTCTGTGCTTACCTTTTGCTGAGTTATACTGCTATGAGGTATCGGCACACACAGTATGGTAATAACAATATTGTCTGCTCCTATAGTGCTGGTAACAATATCTGCCTAACATATCATCATAGTGAACTATCTGTTTAATCATATAAACAATACTCTTTACTACAATGGAATAGCGGACTTTAGTCCATTTTTCCTCCAGGTTCCTTGAAATCACCTATTGCTTGGACTTCTTGTTATCTGTTTTTAATCCTTTTGTAATCTACTTTTAATGTGTCTTGTACTCTTTGTTAAAGCACAAGGCTAATTTTCTGTATATGAATTGCTCAATGCATGAAGATGTATGCCACAATTTATTTTGTGTGACATTTTCGAATGTGGGCATGTGTCAAGCTGGTTATAGATTGGTGATGATAAACTGGTTTCAGTGTCTTATTTGTATTAATACTCTAGCAATAAGAGCATTCTGTGGTCAAATTTCATAATCTAAGATAGTGTCTTGCATCTCTGGTATGGGTTATAATTAAACTTTTTGTTTCTTGTCTTCAGTGTGACAAAATACTTAAGGGACACATTAATACATGGGAGAAAGGGCTGGACCTGGTGGGTTATGGGAATTTGTGACAGGAATGCATCTTCACATTCTCATTCAAGTTTTTTTTTCCCCTGATTTAGAACAACCGCTGTTTGCCTTTTAATATGTTGGAAATAACATCTGTATTTTCCTCTGAGAGGTTTTTCCACTTCTGTCTCCTCCGTTCTAGCATACAAGCAAGTGCTTAATAAAAAAGCGTTTATACAGTGAGCTTGAATTATCACTTAATAAAACTAAGAGAACTGTACTGCTGCAAGGATATTCCTAGACAGTACAACAAATATTACTGTGTGTACATTTCTTCTGGAGACATGGTAGGGGGAAGAGCCAACAATTACTTTATATTACTGAGTGACAGCAGAGGGTGGATAGGAACGATAAAGTTATATGCAGAAATTATTTATCCCTGACAATAGTATCAATATTGACATTTGAAATACTATGAACTAGTAGCCCTGCTATACAAACTTCTGTGATAACCTGTGCTTTTAGATGAAAAGTAGCTATATACCTTACGGCTCAGTGTGGTCATGTTAAAAGTATGAACTTACTCATCATGGATTCTGAGAAAGTGCGGGTTAACGTCCTCTGCCTTCTTTAGAGCTATCTGATTACTTCAGCCTCCTGTGTTGACACAGAGAAAGAAACAGCTAGATTCTATGCTGGAAGAATAAGGTTTGCAAGCACTGTCTGATATAAGGTATCCCATTGTGATACCTAAACCAAATTTTAAAAAATCAAGTATCCTTTTCAAGTAAAACTTGAGAAACATAGAAAGGAACAGCAAAGATGTATCTGAACACACTTGAAGGTGCACCATTTACTTTCAAAAGAGATCTTTCCCATCACTCGTGGATAGCTCCAACATGAAGAGCGATATCAAAAGATCTCAGAAAAGTAACTATTCTTTTATGTCTTTGGGAACTCAGGTGCTTACAAGATTGTTTCTGAGAAGGAAAAGAATTGATCCTATTTTCAGTCCCTTGTTGTTGGCATTTGTGGTCCGCATCAGTATATACAGTACTGTAGAAATATATTTTTGGTATGTGAATACAATTCTGTTTCCTTTTGCAGGTCTAAAAGAATAGTTTGGGCAATATGTTTTTATGAATCCTTTCTTGCACTCTATAAAATTGTTTTATTTAAAATACATATAGAATTTGCTGAAGTTCTTTAATCTTAATTGATAGTAATCTGTGTAATTAAAATAGAGAAATTCTTGTTTGAAATACTATGTATTGTTTTTTAGGAAAGTAATATAGGTTTAAAGTCACCTGTGATAATCCTAAACTGGATAGCACCGGTCAGTCAGAAAATAGCTTTTTTAAACTAGCAGTTTCAGTTATTTTTAATATGAAACGAGACTGTAAATTTGCTATCTCTTCATTTAATTGACAAAATTAAGTGGTTTTGTGTTTACTAGTGTTAGATCTGCAGCTTTGTTAACTATGTATCTATGCTGGTGCTGTATTGAACATACTATAAATAGCCATATACTCTATTTTAAAGATAGTAATTTGTATATGCGTTTATAGAATTTTTAATAATTCTTGATTTCACTCTTTACCTTTGATAAAAGCTGAAATAAATATATTTTGGAATCTGTTCATGCATCAGTTATCCTTTTTTAATCATTGATTTTCATTTTGTTCTTTGACTTCCATTCATTTCATTTTATTTCATTTCATACTCGTATGCTGTGTGGGTGTTCTTTATGCTACATACTAGTATGTATTTTCACTTCCAGTTAAAAAACTTTAGGGACAACATTAATTTAGCTGATACTATGGTAGTGCTATTGAGAAATTTAACCTGTTATTCAGATTAATATTAGTGTCAGTAGAGAGCTGAAGCTGAAAGTCAGTAAATTCTATGTAATGAGAGCTATGAAGCATTTTTTGTTATTTGGCCCATAGCATTTATAAATGTGGCAGCTGTATCAAAGGCACATCTTAATATGCAGATAACATCTTTGTTCTAACACATAGTTAAGTAAGTTTGAGAAGCCTTTGTTTTAAGATTATTTTTTTTTAGGGTAGATGTAGTTATAATATGTCTCATCATATATTTACAGAGACTGTGAATAAACAGTGCCTTAATGAATAACATTTTTCAAGTTTTCATTAGTTACAAATGTTCAAAGAATTATAACGATATTTCTTCCATCACTGAGCAGATTGTCTATACAGTACTGAATTACAGACAAATGACACCAGTATTGATTTGGAGTAATAATTTTCACCACTGATTTAAGAAAGATGTTTTGCTATTAAGTAGTAAAGCTGTGTAGAGATAGTAGAAGTCATTGCTTTCATTCATGACAGGCAAGTAATTTTTAGCTAAAGTTACTGTTACTTTCTGTTTTGGAGCTACCACAACAGCTGCAGTTTGAGTTTGAAGTCTCCAAGTGAGATAACATCACAAGTAGTATTACATCTCAGCAAGTGCAATTCAGATTTCCAGTTCTGGGTGCTCTGTTATCAGAGGTGCTAAGTCCCTGCAATTTATGTTGATTTTTGGATTTGCAGATGTGCAACAAATATTAGAAGCCACTTGATGTGTGTTTTAAGGAATTTCCCTGGAAAATTGTAGGCATTAGCTTTAGTTGTACTTCTTAAATGCTACAATCTCCTTCTTGAAGTATTAGTGTGTATGATAGAGTAAATAGGGCTCTTTTTTTTTTTTCCTGGTGGTTATAAGAACAAATTTTAAATTCAGCAGGACAAAAATACGTGTCTTACATAAAGGTATGATGAATGACTTGATGATTTTGGATGGAGGAAACTTTAAACTTGGTTTGTTACTGTGTAGATGTTCTAAGAAGCAAAATGCAGAGTAGATGATGCTATTCTTATTGCAAAATCTCCCTTAGTTATGTTCTCCCTCCTCCTGATCCCCTTCTTCCTTCCCGCCCCCTCTGGCTTTTTTAAACAATTATGGGCATTGTGCTCCTTAATGGTACATAGGTACTGTAAAGATAGATGTCCTCAAATAATGAGTTTCTAATAATAATCAGAGGGAGTTAGTTTGAACTGGTTTTGTATTGAAACCTTACAGTGTTAAAAAGTACACCTAAAATCCTGAGATATGCTTACAGGAGCTAAGCCTATTTACAGAGGACTAACCCAATTTTATATCTATGCCTGTGTGTGGGGAGGAGGGAGTAGAGGCTTATGTTTTTATGTGCCTACATTTTTGTCCATCTGCTTTAAAGATTTCAGAAATTGACTATATTTTAGTACAGATTCCTATTTTGCTTTCGGATAACAGAATATGTTTTAAAATCACAACATACTAATTAGCTTTTGTGTTTACACTGGAAAGCTTGCATTTCTTCAGATGACTTCTAACTATGCTCTTCCTTCTCTCTACTGCTGCCCCCATCTTTTCTTAATTTTTTTTTCCCTATGAGGTTTATTACATTAGATTTGTCGCTCTCTTCCTTGTTCAAAAGTTCTGAAGGGAAGTAAATGAAAGTGCTAAGTACAGTAACAGATAATTGGTACTTTAAAGATTTGTCGCTATATTGGCTACGAAAAATATTTTTCTTAACAGGTACTGGATGAGCAAAGCCATACAGCAAACAGAGCAAAATAGTTTAACTTATGGTTTAGAAATACATATGCCATTTAAATGGAAACAAACCCTCAAATCTCCCACATACCTTTTGGGGTTTGGTGAACAAAAGCTTGCTTGTACGCTCCAAATTCCCCTGGGCCTCAATTTGCAATACCATTATTTAAGCCTGGCTGATATAAACCCATTGCAGAGAAACAGAACCTCTCCTTCCTGGCTTTTCAAAGCCATTCTGTAAAGCCGTTCTGTGCCTCCCTCTCTCCCCAACCGCATCCCCCAACCCCCCACCTCATTCCCAGCTTCTCCGTCTTACCCTGCCACTGTGAAAGTCTTTTGTATTTGAAATATAGTAAACGTAGAAATACTGCTCTTCTAAAACACAGGAAAGTGCCATTCTGCATGGTCTTACTGTCATCTCTACCAACACACATGTAATTCTATCTTCTGACTAAGATCAAGGCTATAATCACTTTAATATCTGTTGTGTCCTCTACCAGGTGACCTGCAGTCTTTCATTGTGAAGATAAGAGACTCTGATACAATAAGTTATTTCTTTTCTAAGTCTGATCTTACAGAAAATACTAACCATAAACTGAGGAGAAACTTGTGCCCACTTAATATGCCTCTGAGGTGCCAGGCTCTCTGGCTACCTGCTTGTGAGTATAGAACAGGCATTATTGGATGCTCTGCTGGAAGCTGTTCTGGAGCAGAATTGGGATTGAGTGTAATCCTTACCAGCTAATGGTGAACATGGGAATCACTGTAGCTTGGTGCAGCATTGAGTACTACAACTTTTGCTGCTGATAAGACAGCAGTCTAATTTGTCATTAACAAACTTGTCTATTTGAAATAGCAGTTCAGGTATGTTTCTGAGCTTTCGAGTTAGTACCTGTTAGTGAGACGAGCTAAGAAATAGATGACCTGAACTCCCAAATGTGGGTAGAAGGATGGTAATACATGCCTTGGCATGGCATTTGTCAGAAGCAGATTTTTTTCCCCCCACCCCTCCCCACCCAGTTTTGCAAGATGCTAACGTACTCTGATAAGCAGCAGGGAAAAAAACAAAAGGGAAAAATACCTCCAAGCAAATCGTTATAGCGAATCTCAATGATTGTGCTCCACACTTAGATTTAATTAAAAGAGAACTGCACTGGAAAACTGGTCATTTTAGTCATAGTTAACGACTGGTTCTCTCCTACCCCCAATCAGAACCGATTATATGCTGTGTTGTATAAAGTAATTTCTACAAGAAAATTCAGTATGAATAGGCACAATAGTATTGTGTAGTTGCAATAATGAGACTTTCACTAATGATGTTAATTTATCATTTAACTATCCTTTTAGAGTTGAAAATAACTATTTTCCTTGTGGTGTTTCCTTTTACTGTATATATACCAACCAGTATCAAATTGGGGTATTTTGTAATTATTTTAAGCAAAAAACTGTGACTGGAATGCTATTAATATGTTTGTTATGTGGTAAAAAGGCACTGAAAGAAGTGAAACGTGGTATATCCATGTTTCTTATAGGATAACTACTTTCAGGAGGGATTTCTTTTTTGTTGCAATATTATTTACTAGTGTACAGTTTCTAAAGCATCGTGGGTAGTTCAATGCTGGATTTAAGGCAAGCAAGTTTGTTTCCCAGTTAGCTGTAATAAGACTTACTTGCTGTCAGTAGTAAGATAATAAGGATAAAAATCATCTGTGGTTTAAGAAAAAAAATCTATATATTTGCATTTGTGCACCAAATTCCACTTGGTGATATGCTTGTTGGGCTAAGCTATTAAGTGCTCTGTAGGCTGTATTTCAACTAGTGCATGATTGACTAGATATATTAAAGTCTTTTACCTACTGCCAATGCAAAATTTGACCCTGGTTTTACCCTGACATGTTTTTGCCTTTAAAAAGACCAATGCTTCGGGATTACACAGGTGGGTGGTAAGAAAATTTAACTGTTGTTATTTGTAGGGTGTTGCTACATGTTAGAGTAAGTGTAACCTGAATCTAAACTGGTGTAGTATAGATATTGTTTTGTATTGTTTTCACTCCAATGCCCAACTGTGGGAATTGATATATCATCTTAAAATTTCAAATCTACCTTTTATGCACTGTGCCAAAGCACCCATGAGCTCATTAAGCAAAGACTGTTTCAATTATATGTTGTGTTTATGCATGTATTTATACTTGACAGGAATCCTTTAGAGGTTTGGTTTGCTGTAGTAATACTCGTAGCGTCTGGGAGTACATAAAATATGCTTAAAAAAAGAAAGAGTGCGCATTGCTTACTGATCTAGTTCTGGTGTCTTCCTCTGTGTTTTAGTAGATGCTGAAAAGTTCCTTGGCCAGACATCCAGCCTCTAGAGGGCATGCCAATAACCTCCTCTGCCAGACCCTTACCCGTACAACATCAGCAAAAAGTTTTATCTCTTGGCACCTACAGAGAGTATCCCTTTTGTGTTGCATAATAAAATCTCTGTGTGTATTCCTTGTTGCTCCTGGAGTTTTGCTGCAATAAGTGGCTTGCTTTTCTTTTTCTTCTTTTTTTCCCCAATCTGGGTGAAGGCTTTTGTATTTGTAATGCTGTTTGCTTTTTTTTTCTCCTCTCTAGCAGATATTTATGAAAGACTCAAATCCTCTATGGTATAATCATGTGGCTCACTTACCATTATTCCTTCACCTGGTACAAACCTTTCTTAAGGAATATACTACTCCTTACTGTAGTAAAGACTAAGAAGCCCATTGCACGGTATTTGAGACCTGCAAAATTAGGTACTAAAATTTATTATGTACTAAAATGTAGATAATAAATAATTCATGTGGGATTAAACCCAGTTAACCCCACTCCAACCACCTAGGTTTAATTGTTCAATCCTTTTCTCTTGTGAAATACCATATTACAGTTTTTTGTTCTGTTATGGACTTGTTACTAATGTTGATATTTATGTGGAGTCATACTTGTTCTCCAGTTCAAATGTTTAACCATGGTTCTCTGCTCCAGTATATCACCATGAGAAATCAGAGGGTTTCCAATAATTCAAATGAATCTGCAAGTCTGCTTGAAATTTTCCTTAAATCTACTGAAGTTGAACAAAAGAGCAAATTTTCTTGGATTTGGTACCATAAATTAAGGGATTTTCCAATCCACGGTTTTGTTTTGGTCTAAGAATGTAATATGTTTAGGGAGATACTTAAAAAAAAAATTTTCAGACAGAGTGTCATTAACCAAGAATACAGCCTTTCCTACAAGTGTACTAGTTTAACTTAGCCACTTTCTGCTTGAGCATTTTTAAATATTATTTTGCTAGTGTGAATTGAAATGTGGTTGGAGCATGTGTGCTTTACAAGGAGTAAAATTACCTCCTGTTGACGACTTCATTAAGTCTTCTAGTTGAACAGATAGGCCTGTTAACTCTGGGCAAGCTATTCCTTTTAATTGCATGAATGCAGCATTTTAGCTACACTTATATTGTTGAGCCATAAATCTTAACTGCATTGAGTATCTGTGTTTCTGTACAATGTAAGAGAAAACTGAGAAGAGATCCAGCAAAATTTAATTTTATTTATTTTTAGGTCACCTAGTCTTTACTCAAGAGATGTATGCTCAATTCCCACTTAGCTTTCCAATCTTTTCAAGTATATTTTTTTAAATAAAAAGCTGTTTAGTATATTAGGTGTATGGTTATCTGCATTATGGGTGATACTGGACCAAATTTTGTTGGACGATTTTGACCCATGGGCAGTTCGGAAGATTTATTTAATATGTTCATCGGTTGATGCATCCCCTTATGCAAAATTTTCCATTACCTCAAAATGTCGAAAGAGTTTTTGTTGGTCTAAGGATAGTTACAGTTTATGGAGATGCAGGAGAAAAAAATATTCAAGAGCGAGCACAATAAGTGAAAGTGCTAGGTCATACTTTTTTTGTCTTGATCACCTGTGATGAATGGATAGTTAACTTACTGGAGAAGTAACGGTGACATTGTTTCATGATTCATCTAATCTACTTTTTCCCAAGGGGCTATGACAATCACTAGTGTGTCACTTCAACCTTGGCATACACCCAGGTTGCAAACTTGTTCCATCATTTGGTGCTGTGTATTGGAGCTGTGCAGTAAACTGCCCAACATACAGAAACCTCAATAAAAAAACATGTGTAACACCTAAAGGGTGGCATAGTTAACCCCTTTACAAACCTAATCTCTGCAGGGTTAGGGATACTCATAGAATAAGCTTTAGCTGTCATGGAAAGGGTTGGAAATATATTTGGGGTGTATGGTCAGTCTTAAATAACCAAGTTTTTTGATGGCCAAGTTGTTTACAGTCAGAGACTGCTCCCGCTGTTCTGCCTGGGAGAGAAGAGTAATTTTTTTTTTTTTTTTTTCCTTAACTGTCAGTATAGAGGTTTGGTATCATCCAAGTATATCCCTTCTTATTGTCCTCCAGACCTCGATACCTTGGGCCTTTCTCTTCCACCCATTGAAATGAGTGGCTTTTACAGCTTGTCCTGAAAGCCAAAAAAATCAGACTGTGTTGAAGTGAGTGGGAGGAAGCAAGTCCTGGAACCAGGAACGTCTCTGTGAGGGATGCTGTGCCAGTGGTCGCTCCTGGTTGCCAGTGGGATACCCACTAGAGAGCTTCTGCCTGCATCATTGAGGTGGCAGGCAGAGCTAATTGACTCAGATGGATCAAAATAGCAGGGACGAGTGAATATGCTGCAAATGTATTGAAACAGTTTATGTGATTTTTATAAAAAAGTTATGTGGGGAAATAATTCAAAATTAATTTTGATGGGAACTATTAAAGAACTGAGCAACCCAAATGTAAGCAGAATGGATAGTCTCAGATTTTTGTTGCTGGAAGGCTATATGTCATCTTTGGTCTGAATTTAGAAAGGTGTGAATTTTGTCCTTGTGGTGGAACATTGTACATCTTAAACATAGGAGAGAGGAGAAAAATGGAAACATTTTTTTTTTTTTCTTCCTGAAAAATATGAAAGCAAGAGCAAACATATCTTCATTTTAGAATTCAGGCTTCTAATTTCTCTTTAACCCATTTTGAATAGAAACTATGTTATAAATCATCTAAGCAATTACCTGGACACAGAAGGAATGGGGCCCAGCCTGGGCTTCAGCCCCAGATGTTTCTGAGCTACAATAATGGCCCAGCCCAGATATTTACTGCTTAATTTCTGTTCGTGTGCACTTGTTCATAAATGGTTCCTTTTCCATTTCCAGTTCAACAACTGAACCACTTATAGGAGAGTGTGATTTAAAATTGAATGATGGCAAAATGTGAATAGAGACAATTTACCTTTGGAAACTTTAAAGCCCATTTCCAATATTTAAAACGTAAGGTAACTCTTGATCAGAGAATGATTGATCAGTAAATGCCCCTTTTTAAATGTTGTATTCTTTATCTTTTTTTAATCAATCTAGGTGTATAAAATCTGATTTTAAATTTTTTTTTCTTTTTTTTTGTCTAGCTTTGCTGCAGTTTGGAATAGAGATGGGCTTTTCTCCTTTTAATGCTATGCCATCTAGCACTGCTTGCATTGCAAGCCAGTGTATCTAACCTTGCTCCTTTCCCCATTTCTGTCCTCCTCATTGCTCCTCCCAACCATCCCTATTGCTTGAAACTAAACAAATTGAAAATAATGATTGGTAACCATCTGCTGTGCTGAAATTCCACGTACAACAGTTAAGTCCATTTCACAAAACAACTTCAATCTAGTGAATTACAGTGCAGTTCTTGGTGGCAGCAGATAGCAACAAGCAGTTTCGAGTTCCTGTAGACAAAGCAGTTTACGTAAGGAGCATTATGCAGAGTCACTTGATGATGGTGGGGTCGTGGTGGGGGATACTTCTGCCATCAGACAGTGTAATTCATTTGAAACTAGAGAAAGTTTAACCACAGCCTAATTGTTTCATCAGATTAAAAAAGCGGCTGGTATATAAAACTGCACAGACAGGCGATCCTGCAGACATGTGCCCTTTGGTTTGGTTTTCTGTTTCTGCAGCTGCAGCACAATGCGATGAGTAGCATGTTCAGCTTTCAGTCACTTTCATGTGACTTTTGGAGTGCCCAATGAAAAAAAACCTCAACTAAAAGTTAGATTGTGTAGCTGTTCAAAGTGTATTGAAGCACAATAATTATTCATAGGGTTTCTATTGAAGAAACTCTTTCATTGATGCAGAACTCTAAGATGCACTCTAAAGAGTGACAAACTGACAAAGAGCTGATATTCAAATAGTGACAGACTATGATGTAATATTAAAATAGGTACTATTATCATCTATGGTTTTAACTCAATTTCAGTTACGTGAGCCTAGGTTTTGATCATGTATAAAGAAAGTTGCTTAAAATGGGCAGTATATTGAGTTCAAAGGACCCATACAGTTCATAAATTCTCTGGAGTCTACTGGATTTTTCATCAGGGAGACTTCCAATAAAAATGATCTATTTTAGAAATAATATTGTTTAGTAGGTTGAAATGTGGTGTAATAAAATTAGACCTTCAGTCTTCTAAAGTTACTACTTAGATGGCACCCTTGGGATGGTAAAATGGCTGTATAAGCAGATGAATCAGGCAGTTTCACTGATGGATACATTTGTCAGTCTCTGTTACAGATATAATGTATTCTTATATCTGTAATCCTGACACTGTTACATCCAAATGAAATCAACATGAGGTTGTCATCTTTAAGCAAATATGTTAAGTGTTGTCTTTTGTGCTTTGGATTTGAAAGAAAGGGGCCCAAGGGAGCCAGCATCATGCAAATGGAACAAATCCCATTTCTTCTGAGCTGTGCTGTTTCCCCCTTCATGGCAGCTGGCTGTGTTATCTTTGTGTGTTTCTCTGAGTGCTGACAATTCTTTCAGTGATCTAAGTTAGGGCACATTAGAAAGTGGAAGCAGCTGTCTGTCGTTATACTGAGAGACGTGTTTGCTCTACTGCAAAGATGAAGGACCATGAATCCTTGACACACTCTCTCCCCCCTCCCCCTTTACTTTCCAACATGATCAACATTCAGACGCACAGATTGTCTGCTTGGACAGTTTTTTGTTCTGACTGACAGCATCTGGCATAGACAAATTTAAAAATACATAGCATGCCATGCTTGGAATTGGAACATCCCTTCTTTATTAATCTTCTCATTTAAACCGTTCATTTACATTTCAAGAAATGTTACAGCTTGATATGGTTGAAACATTTATTTTAAATGAATAACCTCCTAATGAAATACCTTGAATGAGCACCAAACAGTCAGTGTTCATTAAAAATTACACCTGATTAGTATGGCCTTGGAGCTGTTGTGAAGACATAAGATTTCTCCATTGTCTCAATCCATAATAAGAAAAAAAAAAGAAAAAATGTTTAATGTCTGTATTTTTTTATGACACAGCTAAATGAGAATGGTGTGTGTTTTCATTTACACCCCCCCGTCATTTTCAAGAGTACCATGTTATAAAACAGTAGCCTTTAAAATGCTATTTGTCTAATTAAATCTGGTTTTGCTCAAACAATACATTTGAAGAAAATGTCCAAATAGTGATTTTGTTTTGTCTTATTCTGCTAGGGCATATATGATTTGAGAGATAAGGTGTTTTATGATTTGATATAATCTGAAATCCTATATATATATTTCTCCTCTAAGAAGTACTCACTTATTTGTATACGATACTTTACTAGTAAAATAGAACTGAAATGGTGGACCACCCACTAAAATGTTTTTGCACATCCACAAATGCACGCATACATTCTGTGAACTCCAGGTTAGCAGTGCAGACATGCTTGTCTAGCATTTATGTAAAAATAATATGAAAATTGGCTGTACCAGTCAGAATATGGACTATGAGTCCGGGGAGGGAGGAAGAAATACCTCCTCTTGTACTAGGCATTTTAGATGCTGTATATCACTGTGGATTGCAGCTTTAACTACTCGCGGTACAGAAAAAAAAAATCTTCCCGGGGGCGGAGGAGGGGGGAGAGCCCCCAGCATTATAATAAAATAGAGGACTGTTCAAGTGCTTGGCAGTAAATATGTAAAACAACTATCCTGGCTTATTTGGAGAGGAAAGAGATGCTGTAGCAGACAGGCTCAATTAACAACTGTAAGCAGGAGAGGACTTGTATTCCTTCGGTAAATGTAGGAGAGGTCATTTGCTTTAGGATAAATTCTGACAAATTTCAGATATAGACATAAAGGCTGGAATAAATATGACAAAAGATTTTCAGTTGCACATCAAGCATTTTACATTTGCAATGGCCATTTGCATTTTCTCAGTGAAAAGATTTCTTTTTTATTAATGTTTTCCTGAATAATATATTTTTAAACTAATTGACTGTGAAACAACCATTTTGGGACAAAAGAAATTTTAATATAGGCTTGAAATATCATTTATGCTTTTTAAAAAATTCTCCTAGTAATGCCTAGTCTATTTTTCTTGTGCTGGAGAAAGCAATAACATAAGTTTTCAGCACAGGTTTTACTATGCTAGTTATGTGTAATCATAGAAGTGGAATCAAATTTTATTTTAAATGAATTAATATATTTTCCCCCACAAACTCTTCCATTTGTGTGATAAACTTCAATTTTAATTTTTTTTTAATGACTAGTTATAAAGGCTTGTACAGATATGCATCTCTAAGCAAACTGGGAATAGGTTAGAGAACACAATTCCCTGGTGTAAAAAGCAAGGTTTAGCAGTAATGCTTTTAATCTGGACTTGTAGAGGATTTGGGAGCATCCATAGATCTGCTTCAGTAATTACCATACCCCAAGTGGCACTGGAAGAGACATTTGCTTAAAAACTTGATGTCTTCATTACACTGTTTACATTTTAATTAGAAACATGAAAATTAGTGATTCATATGGACAACTATAGTTTAAGTGGGTTTGCTCACCATCCAATAAATCATGGGGGGAGGTAAAGGGGGAGGGGGAGAAAAAAAAAATAAAAAGGTGACCTCACAACCTGCTTCTGTAAGCAACAAACCCTCTCAAACCTTGCACTTGTAGTAAATAGTTTGCTAGGAATCATTCATGGGAATAATGTGTTGGTATTAGAAGCTGGTTAAAATGTGGGATTTTTTTAATCTGAGGTGAAATTTCCATGTAAATTAGTGAACGTAATTTTAAAGAAAAAGCTGCTTGCATGCAGTAGCGCGTACATGGGAATGGTGGGTATAGGACAGGCATATGTAGGTTCTGTGTATGTATATATAAAATTGTACCTGTATGAAGGAGAATTGGTGTAGGAATATTTTGACACCACTGAGCACTATGTATGGCCGGCAGAGAAGCTGGTTTAGCCTCTTCCAGTCTGTCTCCATCCATACACGTAAACATTTGCATAGCTGCACACAGAGATGTGTATATATACAGAAACACACGTGCACGCACAGAGACAAGGACGGATGCGCCGATCATTTACCCTGAATTTTGCAGGTACCTGTCAGTACCAGCAGCCTAAACCCGCTCCCGTCCAGGAGTTATGGGGAGAAGCAGCGGTGCCTGTCGGTGCCCCTGCCTGAGCCAGCAGCGTGTCCGGTGCCCGCGCGGGGCGGTGGCCGCTCTCCCTGCCCGCCCCCCCTCGGGGCCGCCGCCCCGCGCCGCAGCTGACCCCGCCGGCCGCGCGGCTCCGCCGGGCGGGCTCAAATCCCTGCTCCTAAAGGCAGGGCTGGGATTCCAGCTAATGACTCAGAGATGCAGAGGGTCAACGCGCTGGTGATCTGGAGTACTGAGGCATCGCGCCAGCTTAGTTGTACATCGTGGGGTTTTTCCCCTCTATTCCTCCCAAGCTCACTGTCTCACCCTCCGTTTCCACCCCGTTCCTTTATGATAACACGCAAAATTGCGTTTCTTCTTCCAAGACGCTTTATGGGTCGTATTCCTCCAGATTTCAGTTTGGTCTGTCGGTGTAAAAAAAAAAAAAATAGAAAATAATGTTTTGCCTGGGGAGGGGCATGGGGGAATTGTTTTCTGCACTGTTAACTTTGTGTTATGTGAGTCCCATAGAGGCTGTTTTGGGCATTATGCAAATAATACATGGCTAACAAATTTCTTTGAATGGGAGAGTGAGCTTCAGTAGCAGTAAGTAAAACTTGTTGGTTTAATAGTAATGTCTTTATCTTCAAGCAAAATAAGGAATTTTCCTTCTCCCTTGCTTTTTAATGGAATTCTTTTTGTTGGAGTCCTTCAGATTTGTAGGATACTCTTTTTCAGAACTCTCATTCTGAATTCTGTCAGATTCTTTCTATGTGTGTGTATATAAATTTACATATGTATTTATATTTTTCTTGTATACTGTAGTTTTTTAGATGGCACCTGAGATATATCAAAATAAGTGTTTTATAAAGATGTTTCACATTTGCCAATATGATTCACATTTTTGTTCCATCATCATTCAAGTGGTATTTCTGAACCATAGAATAAGCAAACGCAGGTATATCTTGTAGCTATTCTAATTCTAATTTCACATGCAAAAAATAGACAATAGTGTCTGTTTTTTGCATTTGTTTCAATGGTAAAATAATGTTTCAGTTTATTTCAAATACTTCTGTTTAACTTGAAGACTTGTCTTCCTTTTTCTTACAGACAACTTTTGATAAAAACTTAAATTATTGGCTCTAAAACCTGGTAATTTGGCAGGACTGCAATGAACTAACTTCCTTGCCCACTTTGTGGTGTGATTGACTTAGTGACTGTACTGTCTTCATTTGTTCTGGTTTTTTTTTCCTTTTTTTTTTTTCCTTTATTTTTTCAGCTTGGTTCCACACCCCACCCCACCCCATCTTTTTGGGTCTAGGCATGTTATAAATATGACTAAACAGAACTATCTACATCTGCAAAGACAGAAACATGCTGCTTGCTTGCACATACTGCAAAATACTAATAGTTTTGTGCTATCTGTTAAAGTCAGTGTGCTTTTTGCATTGTGGCACGAAGCAGTTATGCTGTGAGGAAAACTGGCTGCCTGCCAGCCACCGACTATGAAATCCTGCGTACCTGAGAGCTTATCAGTTCTTTTGCTTTGTAAAAGAAAAAGTGATGAAAATGTTGGTAAACTGCCATGAAGGTTTAAGGCTGCTGGAATAAGGAGCCGTGTAATCAGATTGGAAAATGGAGCTTGAGATTCTCTGCATGGGAAGCAGTCGCCTGTGGACGTACCGAGATGCTGTGCAAGTGCCCGAGCTGACCACTTTGTTAGCAAATCAGCTTGTTTGCTGTAGCAGCAGGGTGGAATAGGCTAGTCCTTGTGATGGTATGTAACACAAGTAATATCTCTTGCTTTGCACAATGCAATCAGCTTGCAATTAGCTCACTCTACATTAACCTTCTTGATATTTTTCCCTTTTGTAAGACTGTGCACTTTAAACAATTAACTATAGAAAGTAATCCTTCAAGCAAATCAAAGCAATCCTTTAATTTTATCACCCTGCTGAAAAAGTATCAGGTGGTCAACTGGTCCTCATCAGCTGCTGGAAATTCTCAAGCTCACTGTAGCGTGGAGAGGTTCTTTAACCCATTCACATTTAGAAAAATGTCAAGATTTTATATTTCTCACATAATATATAATGCTGCATCATGAAGCTGCAATGGGAACTGTTTTAATGAAAAGCCTTAGGAGAGCCCCTTCCTATACAGACAGCTTTTATGCTTCTGTTTGTTTAGGCATTTCCATACACTACTTCTCAGAAAGCTTTGATGACACAGCCACTTGTACTGATAATTCCACTGCTTCACCTCCAGTGAACTTGATTCACTAAGGTTGGAGAGAACAAGGCTATCGTTGCTGATCTTGTGCGTTGCTTTTTAATCCTCTGAAAAAAAAGCCAGATAAGGGGAAAATTTGTGTGGTAGACAAACTTCTTTTGGGTAGGAGAGTAAAAGTTTTAATTCCATTTTTAAAAATACAGAAGCTTGAAATTTAGCTAAGGAAAATAAAAATTTAAATTGAAAGTGCAGAACATGGTTTACCTCGCTGCTGATTGAATGGCTTACCCACCCAAATATTCTTTGGTTTCTTTGATAGTTTTCAGTTTTATCACAGGCTTGAAATTTCTGGAGTCATCCTGTAAAATATGTGATTATTTATACCCTGATGATACAGTATGAGGAGTATGTCTGATCTTTCATGTAGACGTTTGCTTCTATTTAAATAATTGTTTATCATGCCTTGCTAATTTCTAAACTTAAATCACTCAACAGTTATGCTTATGTGAATAAAAGCAGTGAAATTAGTGACAAAAATATGTACGAATAATAATGCTGTGCATGGCTTTATTCATATTACATTAATTATATGAAGATAAATATTGTGGGTGAATTAAGGCTGTAATGACCAAAGTGATCTGAAACTTCTGCACAAATGTTTTATTTAGAAGACATAGAAAATGGTCAGAAGCTGCTTTGCCCCCCCCCCAAAAAAAAGTCATTTCAGTCATTTCACTGAATTCCAATATAACAGAGCAATATACTGAACTTATAATATGTGATCCACTTTTACCAATGATATCTGTGAAAGCAGTATTGACTGGCTGTGTTAAAGTCATCTTTTATCTCTCTTTGTGAACATGTTTTAAAAACACAAAGCCAGATCCTACTAATCATACTTAATTTATCATATTTTAACGTTGGCTTTGGTTTAGTTTTAATATATATAAAAATTCTGGAATTTATGTTCACATCTGTTTTCTGTGTGCTCAATTTAAAAAAAATACAAAAAAAAATAACTTGCATACATCTTATGCTGCAAAGATCTACTTTATATTCTTTTAGAGGACAAACTCCATTAGATATGCACTTACTGTACATTGGATTGTAAATCTTACAATTTAATGGTAATTCAGTGAGCAGTTATTGCTTCTGTGGCCTTTTTTCTTTCTTTTTTGTCCCATCTCACTTGTGAAATAGGGTTACCCTTTACAAGTGTCACATCCATAGATTCATCTTTTGTACTCTACAGTTGTTCCTAGTGCATCATTCTAAGTGAAAAGAAAAATAGGTAGCCAAAGCTACAGGAGGGGCATTGGGGGAGGGGGATCTGTACATAGAAATACAGCACATAGCAGCAGAAAGACCAAGGCAGTTTAGCATCAATCTAACAGATTAAAATTTTGCTGTAAAGGTACATTTTCTTTAACCTCATTCTCATTCGTTTTTCCTTACCACTGAAGCTGGTGTTTGAATTCCCAGGAAGCAGAAATGGTGTCTTAATGATATGAGCCTTTTTGCCTTGCTTACACTGTTAATACTCTTATCCCTTTTCCGATATGAAATACTTTTTGTAGAAACAATATACACATTTGTAAAGAAATTATAAAAGGATTCTCCTTTTGAAGATAATGAGTTCTCTTCAGGAACTGCAGGTTACATGGAACACAAATGAGCTCTAAGTGGAGGGATTTAAAGTCCTGCTACAGCATTTAATTTCTTGAGGAAAGGAGTTCAGTTCAAGGTTAGCCTGTTATTGTGGCACTGGCAACTACTTCTCTCATTCCTGTTCTTCTGCCAGCAGTACCGCACAAAAGGCAGTCATTTTTATTTAATACGTAGGGAGGTATTAATCACTGCAGTGTTTTCTCGCAAAAATTTATCTTATCAAATTCATTGTTTCACCACTCATGACAATAATAGGTGTTTAATTACTCAATAAGAGCAGTTTATAGATTCCATTTTTCCTTTTTGCTGGACAAATGGTATTGATTTTGTACTTTGATGCAACATGAAACTGTATTAAACACAATTAGAATTCTAAGTCTATCAGTTATGGTAACTGAGCTCCTTGCTAAAGAACCTGCATCTTCCATATTTTCACTGCATTTACATTTCCAGGAGAAGAAAAGATCCTTAAGGACACTCCTTTTATTACATGAGTTCTTGGTGTGTTTTTTACTAACATTTATGATTACTGCAAATTTTGTATATTCAAGACACATAGTTTATGTAATTTTTTTTTTTTCAGTTTGCAGTGGTAATAAGTAGTGCACATTCCAGCCTCCTGCACAGTTTTACCATTGTCTCATCTTACCTTCATGCCATACTTATGAACAAGATTTGTTGTGTGAAAAATGAAAATGATGTTGTATGCCAAGCTTGAGTTTGGACAGTAAAAATTTATGAGACTAGGGAAGATGACAGACTTCTTTATTTTTTTTCCTAGAGCTTTCTGTTTTCTTCAAAGGGTGACTATTAAGCTACATCTGGGTTTTTCTTTTTTATTTTTAGTGATGGTTAGTATTCTGCTGTCATTCATAGCATGTTATTGGTGTATCAGTATCTCCATAGGCTTGAGCCCTTTCTTCAGGTAGTATTTTAGCTTGTTTGCAAAAGTTGCATTGCCAAAATAATTGTTCAGCGGTTCCGTAGTGGGTCAGTACACTTCTAATTACAATTCTTCTCTGCTCCTGGTGCTTTTGTAAAAATTTCTAATTGGAAATGTTTAATGTTCTCTTATTTTTTGTTTGTTTCTGTTTCCGAAGAGTCAGAATTAAAAAGCATGAACTGAACGTGAGTACACTCAAGTTTCTGTAATCTGAATCAAGAAAAAAAGAATGTTTCTGGTCAATGCACATTCCTCTGTACAAACTTGTTTAAGTAACCAAATGTTTATGGTAATTTGATGCTTGTTGGGTTCAAGGCTTTTAGGTAAATACATTAGATAAAATCCTCAGTGTACAATTCCTACTTTTTCTTCATATATTTTTATTTCTAGGTTCTGCTTGGAGCACGTATTTTTCCTCATTTAGCTCAGTTTTGGGGTATTTCTTGAAAATACAAAGAGAATTTATGAAAAATACATCTTTATTGAACAATATTTTCAAAGAAAATGTGTCACAGACAGAGATATGTGTGTTATTTTTTCCTACATCTAAATGCTTTCAAAGTACAATTGAAAAAGAGAAAGAAAATGCAAGTTTTTGAAATATCCTTTGAATTGCATACCTAAGTGTGGTGCGTGCTGGTTGGGGAGCATGGCTACTATCAAAATCATTCCTCATTTAATCACCTATTTTCAAAAAAACCAGTTTTTTTGCCCCTTTCTTTTTGAATCTGTCGTTATTGCATAATTTCACAATATGCATATTAACATACTTAGATTCATTTTTTAATAATTTTTTGCAAATGTTTTACAGAGTATTCCCCAAACTCTGAAAAGCTCCGATTCCCTGTTTAAGCTTACTTCAAGATCTTCAGTGGGACTACTTGTGCTTAAACTTAAGGACATGCTTAAGTACTTTCTGGGTCGAACTTTATACTGGTTGGACCTTCTTGTTCCTCCTTTCAGACAAATGATTTATTTCCTCTGTGTTTTGAATAGCTTGGGCACCAATGGCTCATTCCAGTGTTTGTTTTTTGGTTGGGGGGTTAGGTGTTCTTTGCTTTATGGAAGTCAATACAAATTTCAATTACATGAACAGCAGGCAAGACATTAAAATTAAAAGGATGTAGGATGCTTATTCTAATCTGTGATGATGTCTCAGCCATCCAGATGTTATGGGAAAATTGAACAAATGTAAGTGGGATTCTGAATAATTGAATATATTGTTCTTATTTATTTGGATTACTGTAGCACTTAGAGGTCTCAACCAAGATGGTGACCTTGTTGTGCTGGTATTGTAAAAACATGTAGTGAGAGACTGTTCTGCATTGGAGAGGTTACATTCTAAATAGCTGAGATGGACAAAGGTTAATAGGGACACAAAGAGGCGCTGAAATGTGAAGAGACTTGCCCAAGGTCATATAGCAGGTCAGTAGCAGAACTGCGAGTTAAGCCTACATCTCTGGACTCCTATTGCAGTGTCCTATACACTAGATTGCCTCCCAATGATTAAACTATCTGCCTTTAATAGCTATTGAGGGAAGTAATTGTCTTTGATTTAGAAGGGAATTTTGAACAGTGACATTTGACTGTGTTTCTGCTTGATTCTTGCATGTTGTAGAAAATACGAAGATATATTGAAAGAACATTGAAGCATGGTTCTTATTTTGCTCTGATTATTGCAAATTTTGTAAATACTTTCTAGAGGTGGACGCTATTTCACAGAACGTTAGCTGTACCTGCTGGCATGTCTTGCTGTTTTACACACGTATTTTTGCTTTTCAGGTGTAGCTTACAAAATCAGGCAGGGCTAACCACCTTGATTGGCTCTCAGGGAGTAATGTTTTAATTACTTTGGCCAAGCCATCCTTAAGCCTGTATCCTCCTTATGACAGTTCACTTTAGAAGCTACACTGCTTCATTTCAGTAACTTTATTACCATTTGGCTCAGA
The DNA here is from genome assembly GCA_033556795.1 of Tapera naevia. Taxonomy (NCBI): domain Eukaryota; kingdom Metazoa; phylum Chordata; class Aves; order Cuculiformes; family Neomorphidae; genus Tapera; species Tapera naevia. The sequence continues at coordinate 14,020,417 of JAUMJJ010000069.1, forward strand.
GATTGCTATTTCGCCTTGGCCACAGATTTCATCAGTTGCCTGGTTCACCTTTGTCCACACTATACTTGTGAAATGACCTGCTCCTTTAGTGCTTGTCAATAGTAAATTGCTGCATCCTCACTGTCCAGGCTGAAGCACAGTAAAGAACACAACTCTTTATTAAATTACTGGATTTTACACTTAATTTTTTTGCATTAAACCTGAATGTGAGAAGTCTTAATTACTATTTCATACCAAGTAATTAAAGCACTGGCCAGGGTCAACTATATAAAGAGCATCAGTTTGAACTGCCACCTGATTAATAGGCTTGGTGATATAAAAAGTTCAGCACAAAAGCATGCTCTGCCAGGGGTCACTGCTTTAATAGCTGTGGAAAGTGCAGTTTTTGCTGTAATTCTGTTCTAACAATTGGATCAAAATAATGATTTGTGAGTTGCTTTTGATTGGCTTCTCCAGCTTGACGTCAGGTAAATTATTTGTATTTGATGTTAAATTGGTTTTGTGGGGTATGTTGGTGAGCAAACCAGTTTGGCTCAGATATTTTCTTAATTTTGTTTATGTTCTTCAAAGTGAACCATGAAGTATAATTTTTTCCAGCCTTCTCTTCCAGAAGTTAAGTTTAGGGAAGGATGGAAGATATAATGTGCATCAATTGTGTGTCTATATTTTCATCTGTTTACGTACATATAATTATCAATTTATCATAGGTCAGGTGGTGTATGCACTTAGGTGTGAGTTTGCCCATAATTGTGTGTTTGGCCGTGTGCGCACACAGAGTTATACTGAATAGTTAGCTTATAGCTGTGCTTTTATATCCCTATGTGAGTATATAAATATACATATACATACAGTATATTGTATTGTGTTGTATTCTGTTATGAATGCTTTTCCTGTGCCATGCTTAGCCCCAGAGGCTCTGGTCTGCTGGATCATTTGAAAATTATGCTGTGTTCACATTTCATATAGTGGGGTTTGGTTTTGTTTTTTAAACACTTAACAGTTTATTGATAGGGCCTGGGCAAGCTGCTGCTCCTTCAGAGAACTCAATTAGCTTTCGGCCAGCTTGGTGTGTGTGCAGCAGGCAGCCCATGCATTAACAATTGCAGGATGGGAGCCATAATGATTTTCACCTACTGACGGCTCCACGAGCATTAATTTTGACAACACCCTACAAAGTAGGTAAGTGTGGTTATCCCCACTTTATTACTGTAGCCTCAAGAGGAAGGATTAAAGCTTCAATCTCACTGATAAGTGTGCATGTGCTTAGCTCTAAACATGTAGGCAGACCTATATATTTGAGTGGGAGAGCCTTTTTCAGCAAAGTAAAGGACATATGCTTTGAGCAAATTTTCTAAGTGAGCAGAAAATTTCTATGTCAGAGCTAGATTTTGAGTCTGGAATACTCGATTCTGGCTTTGTTCTTCATATTTAACCACTTTCAAATAAACCTAAAAATACTGTTGGTTTTCTTGTTTTTTTTATTTACTACAACAATTACTTAATATATAATAGCAAAGGTGTCAGCTCTAATATTTTCACTGAAGACTGCTGACAGTTGTGCGAGTTATTTGCTGTGAACTCCCTTCAGTTTTGATGTCAATGTGGATCAGGTATTTTACTTTGCTTTTTTGTTATTGTTTTTCAATGCAAATTTTGCTTTCACCTATTCTCTATATAGTTATAGCGCACAAGGTCCATAGCTGACATTCGTGTCTCTCTGTACTGGGTGCCATGCTTCTCTGTAAGAGCACATGTGAAGAGGATGCAGTTAAAGGCAACAGAGATGAAGTCAGGAGGAACAGTTTTCTTGACTTTTATTACAACCTTGTTTGAAAAACATGGCTGTGACAGCTCATCCAGCCATGAAAGGGGCCAATGTGCTTTTTTGCCTGCCTGGCTGGAGGTGAACCCTCACCCCTCTAGACAAGCCAAAATTTCCTTGAGGGCATTTCTCGGCAGAGAGCCCTTGAGCTTCTGTGCTGCCTCCTGCTCCAGTACTCCCTTGGGCATTGGCTGCTGCCTCTGGGACCTGCACGCAGGTTTTGGGTGAAGCTGAGTTTTGTTTCATCCCATCCACCAGCCTGAGACACAGGAATTGGTTTGCATCCAGCTCTACAAATGGAGCACTGCATGGGTTAGTGCAGGACCATATTGCAAATGGTGCTGTGTAGGACTGGCACAGTTGCTACTGAGTCTCTGTTCCTTTCTCTCCGGATGCTCATAAAGCTCGCCTTTAATTTGACAGTTGCAGAGTTCACATTTTAAATAGTAAAGGGGAAATCCAACTTCCGCTTGGATTTTTTTTGGCATTTGCTTATGATCATCTTCTGTTAAGATTGAATATCTGCTGCTAGATGGGAGTGAACACACTGATGTATGTTCATAGGCTCTGAGATAGTGTTCGAAGCAGTTATAGGTTATTTTATCAACCATATGCCTTTCAGTTTTACTCTTAAAACAGGACCAGCACAGCAATAAATTGAAACTTCAATTGTCATAGTATTTTGGGTTCTGATAAAAAGACAGAGCAAGCCTAGCTATTTTTTAATATTCCTACTGTGATGTAATAAACTTAGCTGAATGATTCTAGAGACATGAACCATTTCATCATACTAAACAAGGAAAAGGGAACCTTATGATGCTAAACAAGTGATTCACTGATTAAACTACAGAAATTATGCCTTGGGCAGTGCTGTAGCTGGGACTTCCTATAAAATTGTGTTCTTTACATAATGTAGCGGATAGACACAAGGCAATATCAAAATTTCAGTCATTCAAATTTAGGCATTCATAAACACATTTCCAAAAATATTGCCCTATTTTGTAAGTGGCAAAATAGAGGCTGAGAAAAGTTGCTTCGGAAGCACTGTGATCTAGCAGGCAGTGACTCTTGTGATAGTTGGACAGGATTACTGAAGCTTCAAGGTTAACTTGTAAAAGGGTTAAATTTTGAAAAGGTAGTGAGGCCAAAAAAATAAAAGATTTATCAGTGCATTTGAAATTGTTTTCAGTTCAGTTAATAGCAGATTCATGCCAGTAACACAAGCTTTCTTTCTTAGGTTGGATCTAGGCTTCTGAAGCATTTTTTTATCCTCTGGTAGAATCTGTTGCAAATCTGTCCACTGAACTGCAGATCATCATGATTGTAAAATCTGGATTGCAAAAATCCGTGTGATGATAAAAAGAACACATTGTTTTCAAAATCCCTTGTTCCAAGACTTAGTTTGACAAGTTCAAAACAGCCTTCTTGTGAATACATGGCAGGCTCTGAAAAATTAGATCTTAAATTCCCATTCTTTAAATATGCTGGTTCTTTATACTCAGAGATTTAAAAAAATATCTACTAGCTTAAATTTGGTTAGTAACTCATTGAAAACACTTTTGATAGGAGCAGATATATTAAAATTTTCAATAGAGCCTCCCCCGCTCCATACAAAAAGAAGGGGTTTATATGTTCTGGAGAACTCACCTGTGGACAGAGTAAGTTCATGACATTTTAGCCTGTTCTGAGGAGACAGAAGTTAGTAACTGGAAGGAAATAAAGGTTGTTACCCAGTCTAAATAAATATTTGAATGCTCTTTAACAATTAGAGCCTGTCAAATTTTTCCTTGTACAAGGTGCTGAGTGTGGACCTATATCCATTGAGTGAAGTGAGTACATCTTAATTCTGATACCTGTTTGACACGTTAAGAGCAAAATAAAGGGAGAAAATTTGATTAACAAAATGTAGAATTGTTTGGCTCTATTAAAAAATGTCACCGTACGTAAAACTATTAAGCCATAACCTGTATCTTTCACCTTAGAGTATGTCTAGGGTAAAGGTTCAAACCAATCCTTTTCATGTACGTAATCGTGGGCTGCAAGTAATTACAATCTAGCTCTTCTAAAAGAATCCATTAAGAAATCATACCAGATGCACAACAAGTAAAGTAGAAAATCTGATGAATTAAGAGTTGCTGGCTTGCCGTGTAAAGTTTGTGTAATATTTAACAACGCTTAGAAGAACATTAAGAGTAACTTGTGTGTTATCCTAAATATTTACAGAAATGAAAATTAGAGGAAAAAAAAATAACATGCAACTAAACCGTGCCTGTGTTCTCCTCAGTAGGAGAGAACATGGATTGTCACTGTGCAGTGTGAAAGCTTTTTGTGATCTTAGAGCAAATTGGAGGATATTAAAGTAATAGTTTCCTAGCTAGAAAGTGACCACACAATACTACAGATGAGTTGTTAATGTGGAAAAATTGTTTTCCATTAAAAGAATACAAAATAAACAGAAAAAAGTAATTTGCTGTTCTGGATGGAGGTAACCCAGGTCTAAATAAGTTATCTGAATTCTTCCATAGTATTGCAGCTGCTACAAAGCAGTCCTGGTAGGCTGTGTGCTAAATCATTGGGCAGCTGAGGCACATCAACCATTTCAGGTACCTAAACAAGGGGTGCACCAAACAGCAATCTGGTATCTGTAGAACCTAAGTGAGGTAGAAACATGTATCTGAATTAAAAAAAATATATTTGCAAGCAAGGTGATTGTAACAAGAAATGTGCAAGCTTAGACTGAAGACCTGCCTTATCTATCTGCCTCTTGGCAGAGATCAATAGTGGATATTAGAGAAGAATGTGAAATCCTGCAAGTGTGGAGCTATGCAGGAACTGAAGGCATTGCGGCTGAAGGAGTGTGTGCCCACACTGCCATAGGCACTCCAGGACTGGACCACGATGCTCATCAGTAGGGTGTTTAGTTTCCAAAGGGATGTAGCTTTACTTGCTCTGTGTAAACTATTGAATGAGAAATAAGAAAGTTTTAACTGATTGCCATAATGTCTAACCATTGAAGCAGATTTAGAGAGAGGGTTTTCTGATACAGCAGACAATTGTTAGTTATTAGCTGGAAATATGTTAATGAATATAATAGGAGTAAAATAAGAGGATTCCATAGAAACTTCTCATACTTAATAGGCAGTGATAAGCCTTCTGTAGTGTTTTTAATCACTCTATCAACTTCTAGAGAAGTAATATTGTTCTGTCAAATTTCATAGATTTGCGATGTCTTAGAATTGTAATTTCCAGTAAATTTATGTATATTTTTTCATAGGAATACATAGGTTGCCATGGGTACTGAATTAGAATTTTTTTAAAAGGAAATGATTGTAAATGTAGAATCTTCTAAAACATAGTCTTCATGGAATCATTCAGTGGGAAGAGTCTTATGGTACCTCCAGAAAAGTTCTGCCAGAAGGAAATATGGTTTTGAAGACAGAGGTATGAGAATGGTAGACTTTGTTATATGAAGAAACTCTTTTCTTTTGTAATTTTTTTTTTTTTTTGACTGGCTCACGAAGTACAACTGGTGCGGTGGAAAGAGAGAGAGGTGCTGTATCCTAGCAATGTTTAATAACAGGAATGGATGAAGAATGTAGGCAAAGGTTTTTCAATGTTTATCCTTCATCTGAAAGGCCCTGTGGTACTGCTCATGCTTGACAGGGAGTCACGTCCTGGAGTTATGATTCTGGAGCTGCAGGAGGGTGGCTGTGGGATGCTGTGGTTGTCTAGAGGTTCACCTCTGCATTGTCCTCGCTTTGTCATCAGACTTCTCTATGCTTTTTACTGTGTAATGGTGGTGGTAGTTGTGGTCAACTTCTGTAGGCAGAGAGGTGGCAAAATGCAGTTTTATTATGTTTATAAGAGTTGTGCATCTGCTAAGTCAATAGAGTTGGAGAGAGGACTTGAAAAGGTGTATGACTTGGGAAAACTACCATGAGTTTAAGTTGTTTCAGCATAGTTTAGGTTGCTTTTGCATTGTTTGCAGGATAGCCTTGTAATAGCAAACTTTGTATTGCTTATACACTAAAAGCCTAATGCAGGAAAATCATTTAGGTATGGTTTTAATTAAGTGCATAAATAAGGGGTTTTTTTTACTTATTAAATGAGCTCATGTAGTTAGGAAAGAGCAAACAAGTTTTCAGCACTGCAAACTTTCCTTTAGTAAAAACATCAAGTTATTTGAAATTTCTTTTCTTAGAATGAAAGTATTTGTGTCATGTATTAAGTCCAGAGCTTTGAAAGATAGCAGAAAGTGAAATAATAAACTTGTATGTAAAACTACTAATGAGAAAAAAAAAATTTCATTAGTGCTTAAATATGTTATGGTAATGCAAAAGATATTCTCTAATATCAGGTTGCTGTGCCTTGCATTTCCATGTACTCTGCAATCATTAAATCCTGAGAATTTGCTCCAAATACATCAAAATTAGGAACCCCTTTGCACAACTTTCATGTTCAACTCTTCTTACAAGTTGTTAATTATAGTATTTGACCTTCGTCTCCCTCTATCTATTAGAAAATGCTATTTTTTTTAACAATTACAAAAATGTTAAAGCAGATCAAGTGGATATTTTGACAAACAGCTTGAAACATTCTTGCCTAAATTCCACAAATAAAATGGCCAACTAAATAATCACTCTGAGCAGATTTTCACAGGGACCTCAGTCAACCTTTATAAAGGATAATTACACTGGTGTTTTAACATGGGGCAAAGGAAATGATAAAATTAGGGCATAAGTGACACTATTCCTATTTTGAGAAGGTACTAGAATAATTGGTAAGGGATTTTTATTGCCATTTTGTTATACAGAAGGCTTTTTTTACTTTCGCATAGTTGAATAGTTTTTTCAGGCTCTTAATATTTGTGTTTAGTGGCACAGATCTGGGCAGAGTGTGTGAGAAACTACATTCAATGAGATCTCCTGATGCATTAATAGTACATTTTTAGAGCTGTGGATGTGTGTGTGTTTCAGCTCTGCAGCTTCCATCACACCTCGCCCCCCCAACTCTCTCTGTGTGCCTTGTGTCTGGTAGATGAAGAGTATCATTTAAATGCTGCCAGCACTTTACCAGTTAGTACATTAAAGTAAAGACTGTGAACCATTGGCTGGGTTAGGTCCATTGCTAGCTGATGCCTTATGGAACACTGGAGTGAAATACTGCGTTACAGGGCTCTTCTAATGTACCTAGATCAGAATCAGCCCATGAATCACATGACCTAAATTGTCTACGCAAAGCATGTTGCCCTGTATCGTCTACATAATGTGTAGTAGAAGTAAAAGTACATTTGGCGTTTCATCCTTTCTTCTTTTATACATCTAAATACAGGACAAAACTATTTTTTTCAGTTTTGTGCTGCCTTAATTAGACTATTTCTGTTGAGCAAAATTCCAGAATTAGAACAGAGATGCTGCAAGCATCTTACAGTCCTGAACTTCTTTCCCAGCATTATCATAATACTTGTGTTCTGTACTGCACCATCATTTCATGAGATCTGCTGGCGTGCAGCAGCAAGTGCAAGGATCACTATAGTTGGTACAGTGTTTGAAACAAAATAACAAACATTTATAATACTTGTCTACGTTTATTTGGCAGGGGTTTTTTTCAAAAGAAACTTTTTTTTTTACATTTGACTGCTTTCAGTGGGTTTTGTTTTCTTGGCTTTCTTGTAATTTTTGTAAATAGAGATGAAGAAGGAACTTAACTCTTCTAGATTCGTTGTCTGTCCTGCTAATAACGTAAACCCATATACGAAAGGAGAGTTTTGCTGTTAGGGAATAACTGTGTAAACAGTAAATATGGCGGTAAGGGAGTAGCAGAGTAGGACATTTGGCTATTGCCTTGTCTTCTTTGCCAAAGGATACACACTTCATCAGACTGGTATGAGTTTTCTTTTTATTTTTTCTCCAGCTGTGGATTAATGCAGATGGACAATGCGTTCCCTGTGAACTATGAGTTATCAGCCAGTAGATACTGAGATTAAGATGAAGAACAAAGACTATTTTTATTGTAATCAAACAACTTAATTGAGTCTGGGACATTTCTTTTGGGCTAGATGTAGTGGCAGGATAAAATTGTAGGGAAAGCCAAACCTGCCTGTACTAAAATTTGCTCTCAATGTGGGTGCTCTTACAAGGACTGGAAAGCTGCAGAGGACTTGCTTACATGTTACAAATTTTCTTCAATTGTTTTTAAGATTATATTTTACCTTTTGCTGCACTGTTTTTGTCAGTGTAAAGATCATAGGGTTTATTTGATTATATTTTGTTAATCTGTTAATTGAGACTGGGTGACCTTGCACCATGTAACATTTCACTGCTAAAACTTAATGCCATCTTTTTATCTTTCACTGAGTGGGTGTCAGAGGACACAACATTCATATAAGACAGGCATCTCCAATATATCATGAATGGCCTTTAAAAAAAACCTTTAAAAACAAACCTGGGAATTAAAAACTGACACTCGGCTAGTGAATTTAGTCACCTTTCTCAAATGTTGAATGGTTTTCCATTTATGTATCTCATCTATTACAAGACCTATTCTTTGTTAGGCAAGGCTATTAAAAAGCACAGGTGGCTTCTCAGATTGAATATTTTTTTTTCTCTTGGGATGGGGGGATGAAGAGATTTCCATGAAAATTGGTCAAGAACTGAAGATAATACCCCAAAATAAGGCTGGGAGCTTTTCAGTGGTTTAGAGTTCATTATTAAAAACAGGAGGCCTAGGATTTTGTGCTTCTTTGTAATTTTTTTGTTTACCTTATTTTCTGTGCCTTAAAAATTAGTCTATATTTCCAACTCTACAAAGATGTCAGGTAGGTTAAATCAAGGTCTTATAAAGCATTCTAAAGAACCTGTACTATTAGTAAATTTTGGGGCCTTTGCCTCCAATTTTTATATACTGCATTTATCACGTGTACTATTCCAAAATCACATGGCAATGTATACAGATGCAGAAGGTTATGTGTACATTTATATTTTTTTCCTGTTATATGTCTACAAATTTATTTAGAGATATCAAAATGTTGGGCAGATACGCTTTTTGGTAGTAATATCCCCGCATGATAATTCTTATAGATAGTAGACAATACAGAATACTTACTGCTATGTTATGTGAGAATGATGTATTTTTTGCATCCTCTGATGCTTAAGGGTAGGAGAACTTTAGTTAAACTTCTGAACATTAGAAATTCACTAGACTAATTGTGAGAATATTTTAAGGCGTAAGAGAGAAAGAGATGGCTATGGCAGTGTGCAGGATTTATCCATGAGCTGAAATAATCAGAAATAATCTGGATGATGTAGTGAGAGGATGTATTCATGTTTCTACTCTGAATATTCATGTCCAAAACTGGATTAAGCTACTAGTAAAATCTGGTATCTAATTTACGTATAGTAGTTTCTGAAAGCAAGACTGGAAGAGACCTCTAAGATCATTAGTTCCTTCATGTTATTGAAATAATGGCAAAAATTGGTGTTAATAAGTTCACCTATCTTGGCATAGTAGAGTTTTAGTAATTACTTGCTAGACATAGTGGCCAGATAAACAGTTTGGTAGAGTTAACTCATTCCTAGTTTCTAAAATAATTATGTAAAGAATTGTCTGCAGTCTCTTCCCTCTCTGCAGTTCTGCTGTCTTTTAAGTACAGAACAAATGCAGATCTGCCCTCACTGTTTGGCACCACCACCACCCCCCGGGAATTCAGTGGTTTTAACGGAGTCCTCAATTTTTTCATAAAATGTTGGCTAAGATAGGTGGCTTTCCAGACAGATTTTGTGAACTAGTATTTACCTTTACTACAACCAAATGACATTGTTACACTTCCTCAGCCCTTTAGACTCAATAACTGTATTTTGTTTGGTTTGATTATTAATGTGGGCTCTTTTTAATTCATATATGAATAAAAATCTATCACTGTATGACAGTATGTAGATTTGTGGATGTCCCAAGAGGACCTTGGGTCCATAAACCACTGGCTTTATTATGTAATATTGCATAAATACTGTATTTTTATCTGTGACAGATATAATCTTGAACCTGTATTTTTCATGTTACTTAACTGTTTCAGACCATCATGTGTAGGAGGACGCATCAAAATGGAAATTGCTTCCACAGAGGCAGCAGTAAATATTTGTTGGGTATATTGCATTGTTGGGCTCCATGTGTTTTAGGATGTTCTCAATTCTCTTGCCCTAATCAACACTGTAAATACATGCTGCATTTCCTGGTTATCCATTTGTTGGATTAACAATTTGGACCTTGCAGTTTCTACCATATATTTTGATTCTTTACTGTATGTGGTTATGGTTAAAGTGCATCTGCTAACAAAATTAATCTAAAACCTCCTGTCTTTTCCAGCTATTCAAAAAAAGGCACATGATGCTAATTCTGTGCATTGTAATTGGGGTCAACTAGTAGTTATTTGAAGATTAGCTAGTTAAAAAGCTGAGAAAAATCTTTACACTAAGGCAAAACACTATATCCCTGTGACAAATAGCAATTTGCCACCTTCTCATTTAAATATTGGGAGGCGTTGTGTTCTGTTTTGTTTTAAAAAAAGGTACTTGCCATATAATTCCAGCAGAGATTGAAGTAGTTTATAGTGCATTATTGAAATACATCAATATTTGTGGTGATATATGATGAGAAAAAAGAGCAAAGGGCAAATATATCTCATTCTGGCAGTTTTTTGTAGGTTTTAGACAGTTGTTGGCATATTGCTTCTATTGAATATTCCCTTAAAGGATTTTCCTTAAGTCATTCCTCCTTTAAAGCCTTTATAAACACATTGTGCATGTCTCATTTTTTATCTACTCTGTGCTTTATGCCACTGAGTTAGAATAGAATCAATCATGGTTCCCTACCTTGTCTTTCAAGTGAGCATAGTACTGTGATGGCCACGTGCCTTATTTAGTTTTAGGGCCCTTTACTGTCTCAGTGAGTTTCCTGTGGAGCCCGAGTACGCTTGTGAATGACTTTCCAGCGCCAGAAGTAGTACATAGCAATTTTCTATTGTATACTTTCTTCTGTGGATCAATATGGATTTTAATTAATATCCTAACAAAATTATAGATATACTCAAAGTTCTCCCTCCCCTTGTATCTTGCCAGGAACTTGGTCTTCAGCAAGTTCCTATCATACTAGACATTGCAAAGAACAGACATAATTGAAAGCCCTTTTCATTTATCCTGAGGAAAAGATACTTTTCTTTTCTTTCTTTCCTCTTCAGTAGATATGCACAGAAGTTTGCTAACTGGAGGGATGGAGCTGCAAGCTTACTATAAACATCAAAGGTGACTTGATACAGAGATTCTTGGAAGAAGTTTCCACCATACTTGGAGTGTCGTGACATTTTTATTCAACTGCTTTTCCACATTGCATTACATTAATAACCTCCTTGCAGGTTTCTTGGCAGATGAGGAGAAAGGGAGGCCTTCAATAGAAAGTTGGATGATGATTTTGAATGAATGAGGATGAAGATGAACTATTAGCCTTAAAGCTTGTATGAGGTAGTCAGAAAATGAAGAGCCGTGAAGTAGGTCAGTACTTTGTCTTCTTTTTACATCAGTTGTTCTGCAGAACTGCATTTACAAATGTTTAGCTTATATTCACACATAGCACTGATATTTCTGTGTCTCCTCTTTGACTGTACACTATCCAAGATTATTTTCTGTTGTGTTATCCCTTCTGTCATGCAGCTTTTGAAATCTCTTTTGCTAATAAGCATCTGATAGATCTCACCAGGAGTCTTGGCTTCATCTTTAGTCTTCCTTCATTCTAACAATTCTGCCTACAGTACATACTGTTCACAGGGTAGATCTCGCATATTGCTGTTCAGCTGCCAGGCTCTCGAGTAATAAACCCTGCATTTCAATTCTGAATTAGTGTAAATTGTGATTTTAGGAGTGTTCTTCCCTGACAGAAGAGTCCAATGCCATATCCATGATCATGGCTGAATAGTGCACAGCAGTCTGGGAAATGAATATTAATCAAAGCCAGAAAGTCCATTTTCTCAGACTGGATTGTTTTGATGTTCAGTTGTCTAAATATTGCAAAGTTGTTAATTGCTCAAGGTTCCTTTAGGCAAATTTAAATTTTATGCCTCTTATCTTATTCCTCTTTTCTGGAACTGAAATAAGAGTGCCTTATTCCTCCCATGTTTCAGTACCATGCTATCACAGAATGATCATTTGCATCCTTCAGGGCTTACAACTAATGTTTCCCACTGTGAACACACAGATAACATTATACTGTGTCAATGGCAAGGAACCCCAAATGTTATTAACGTGTTACATACATTAGCTATTGATTTTTTTCTATGTGTGTTTTCTGGTAGCACTTTAAAAGTTACCACCACTTGCCTTCTTTGATTAAAGAAAGTAGTGATATTTGTGTTACAACATGGCTTGGAATCTAACCAGGCACATTTTTAAATATCTGCATTATTATTGTCTGTTGAATCTGTTAAACTTGGGGATAAAACTTTTAAACACTGCGTTACTCAAAACAACTTGTACGTTTGCTTCACAAGTTGTCCTTTATCAGATACTACTGTCAGCTGTACTGTATCTAGTACAAATACGACATGTACACCATCACCAGCTTAGATGTCATTTTATTAGGAGCTGCTGTCTCAGCAAAATGAGAATATTAATCTAAAAGAAGTGTATTCTTTTTCCAAGCAACGTAAACAAATCTATTCTACATAGAGCTGCAATGTCAATATTTTGTCCTGCCTGTGTTGATTTATTCATTGTGGTTTTTGGCATATGGGACATCTCTGAGGATTCCATTTCTGGCCTTTCATTTCAGGACATTTCAGGGTATTTCCAGCCCTTATCTTGCATTTTTTTCATCTCGTGAATAATTCTATGTGTACTTAAATGTATGATCTGAAATACCTTAGAAATTCCTGTATATTTAAATGCAGTCCTATGTTGCACTGAAAATTCACTTCTTGGCGACATAGTGAGTGGGTACTCCAATAAGTTTGTTTCATTCTGGACGAAAGCTTTAGTAATTAATGTTTGTCCAGTGTTGTAGAGAGTCTCTACAACTGCTGAAGCTTTTTGAGCTTTGACCTCAGCTTGCAGATCTTCCACTGATTACTGGAAAAGAAAAAAACATATATCTACCTGGAAAGGAAGGAATGTTTGCTAAGCATTTTTAGCAAAGGACAGAGGTAGCCTAAGATCCATTTTAATCAGTGCTGGGTTCCTTTCAATACAAAGCTGTCTTAAAAACTTATTCAATGGGTACTTTTTAGCTTTATTGATGCTCAGGATATTTGTGTATTTAAATGAGACCATTGTAGGATCATTATGACAGTAACATTCATGCTTGCATGCGTGTAGAAAATATAAAGAGTTTCTGATAGAAATCCTAACGAAGAGATGAAACGTTGATTGACTTGTCAAAGATTTTAGTTAGAAACATTTTACTCAGGTGTAAATCAGCAACTGATTTAGTCGTAAAGTTCTTTACATTTGTGCCTCATGCCAAAGCTCATTCCAAAGCATCATTATGTTTGACTGGTAGAACCGGTCATTGATAGTGTCACCATGAAATTAGCTTTTCCAGTTAACTTCTTGCCTGGATTTGTTGCTTCCACTTTGTGGAAAGTACGTGTTTGCTAACCTTCCCCCCTGGCTCCCTCTGCCTTTTACAAAGGTGTTCATTGCTTCTGTGAATAATTCTTCTTTTTCTCATTTCTTTGTCTCATTTCTTTGTCTCTACCATACATGCTCTGTTGGTTCTTGCTGATTGTCTGCAAAATGATGAAATTGTTTTCTTTTTTACCCTTGTATGTTAACTTGTGTGTTTCCACATCATAGTTGCCAAAGCAGGTGCAACTACAGGAGATGTTTTTGTTAAAATCCAGCCTGAAATCAGTATACATTTCTGGCCAGTACTTGTAACATTTCTTGCAATATTTTGAATTCTAGTGTTGAAATCCTCTTGGTTTCCATAAGTATCCAGCCTTTCCACCAGGCAATTCTTGCCTTCATTAATGTCCACTAAACTGCATGGTGGACTCTTTCAATTCAAGATTAATTCTATATCCACTTATCTCTGGTTTCAGTTTAAACAATTATGTCACTTGTTTTCCTTTATCATACGAATGTAGAGAACAGCATTCTTCAAATCCTGGAATGTCTTCATAGCCACCTTCAACTGAATTCATTGAAAGCTGATATGTGTCCCCTGCTTCAGTGACAGTTGTTATATAAAGCACCTGACTACCTTTCCCATTTGCTGGTGCCTTTGTCCTGCAGGTATAGAATTTCACTCTCTTATTCAATATTATGGGAAGCAAAAGTTGATTTGGCACTATATATGCTGTATTTTTTGGGGGACAGGCTTCCTCTCAGTCCTGTATGACAAGAGATGCAGTGAAGCTTCATCACCTGACATGCACAAGATCTCCATTTTATCTTTCTCCCAAATAGGAGCTTCTCAGCACTCCTGCAGATAACCTGTTTGAATGTCCATATTAAAGACATAAGGAATGCTTTGTCACTGGTTCTGTAGAACTTAAGGCAGAATTATCTTACAAAACCTAGGCATGAAGGATGCTTGAGTATAAATCCAAGCATGTTGAATATTATTCTGTACAATCCTGCTGTCGCTTACTATGGTCCCAACAGCAGTGCTTGTGTGGCTAAGTACAAGGTCTTTCTTCATCTGGTCTGGAAACAGAGCATTGAATTGGAACCTGAGTACTGAGGTTACGTTTCTGATACTTTGCTGGTCAAAATCCCTTTGTTTATGGAGATATATAATACTAGAGAATCCTTCTAGTATTTTTAATTGTTTCAGTTATAAATCCTAAGGTGAACATGGTAGATTTAATACAAATTACTTCAGATATGTTTTTTAGCAGGTTTTTCTTGAGAGATCTCCCCTCTCCCCTAATCACAATTCTATTGATACTCATTTCCCTTGCCAGCCTGAAGTGAATTGGGAGGCTTTGCATGGTGCACAAATGACCAGAGTTCTCTTGGCCCAGAGAGGAAAGTGGTTTGAAAAAGGGTTATATACCGAGGTTGCTCACGTGAGTCACTCCTCTGGATCTACTTCACTGCAACCAGGCTGAGATCTCTTTCCCTCTCTTTTTTTTTTTTTTTTTAAGTCTCCCAGTTATGGCCTGAGAATTACTTTATTTTTTGTAAATATCTTAGTGAATAGAAAAACAAATGTGCAGTTTTCCCAAACTTCTGATGACAGAAATTAAAAACATTTTTGTTATTCTGTAGCTAGGCATTTTCTCCCTTTCAAAAGAAGCAGAAATGCTAACTGCATATTTACCAGCACATGAAATTAATAATGTAATTGTCTTTTGGACAGTGGGGATTATAGCAAAGGGACAAACATTCCTGTAACTGAAATGAATTAATATATTTGTTCATATATTTCTGTACTTTGTATAACCAAAATATTTTATAAATGGTTGTGAAATAGCAAGGGCTCAGTAGCTGTTATTCCTATTCACTAGAATACTACCAACAGAAGAGGGTGAGGAAAAGTTAAACATAACTGCCCTGCTGTCTCAAATCTTATGTCTAACATGCTCTCTTCTCTCTTCTCATCATTTTTATGTGGCTTTTTGTTGTGTCCTTTTCTAGGAATTCTTGAGCTGACCTTGCTATTTAATACAAATGCTTAAGAAAAGCACTTCATCCATGTTTAAAGAAAAAATCTCATATGGACAGTAGAGAAGGTTTATTTAATATTAATTGCTATAGCTATAAAGAGTTCAAACATTCCTTGTCTGTACTGGAATTAAAGCACATTTGTTGAAAGAAGTACACAGCTTAATTTAAAAATGCATCTCTTTTTCCTTGCCTTCCTTTCCTTCCAGTTACTTCTTGTGGGCAAAGTTAGAGCCACCCAGGAAAGTCCTGCCCTCAACCATTAGTTATTTCTCTCTACTAGAATTTCAAGAAAGTACCACAGCTGAAGCAAAGGAAATTTTAACCTGATGTGTTTTGGTTTGTACTGAAGCAGACCAAAATTGCTCCTGTCTCAGGTGGGAAGGGTTGTCTCTGACAGATGGGCGGATACTAGAAGTTATGTGTCGTAAATAAGTGAAACAGTTGCATCTGGAGCTCTGCTCATGTCCCTACTTTTAGATGAGTTATCATGGTGCTACTGAGGCAAAGTTATCATAAATCACAGATTGGGAGCTATGCTGTTAGTGTTTCTCTTCACTGTTAACACACGTAATATATGTAAACAGTGTTCATATTTTTTCACCAGAGTTCTACTCAGCTTAGTTATTGCATCTTATCTAGCACATAAGGATAAATTTTGTTTCATAGCAGCAACTTTCTGCTATACTTTTTGTTCATTATTGCTTAACCAGAACAGGGAAAAGTAATAGTGATAGCTTACATGCATGTATATATGTGTCTGTGTATATGTATCTATAAATACATACATATATATATATACACACTTATATTTATTAACGTGTGTGCACATATATACATATATGCATGTATGTGTACGTATCAGTTTATTTGAATGTCAAAGCAACAAAAGTATAACTATAATAAAAATCCATAAGGTAGGGAATACATGAAAACCTGTAAATCACAATGTATTACCGCAAAGTATTACCGCATTTCTAGTGTTAAAATCAAAATCTACTATCAACATTCAATAGTCCTCCCTCTTTCCCATGTATTTAGTGTTGAATGTGATTCTTTTTGTTTAAAATTAAGTGATTTTTAAGAGTTGCTAAAGCTATTCAGTGAGAGGGTGTTTCAAAAAGAAATGCAAATTGTAAAATTAAGCTGGGACACTTACTGAACTGTTGGTATTGTTTTGTCAAAAACTGATTTAAAATGAACTTGAAAATTGCCAAACCATCTAAGTATAGGATGTGTGAAAGTTAATATATTAAAGAAACACTATCATGAGAAGAAGTAGTGCCATTTTAAGAAATTCCTAAGTCTTTATGACCCAATAAAGACTGCCTAGCTACTGCTACTTGATACAATAACTTTCTTATCAAACTTGGAAAAAATTTACTATGGAGGGCCTTTTTGTGCCATACAGGTTTAGTTGGCTTTTGAATTTAAAATGGAAGAACAATGATACTATGATAAGCATGCTGTGGACTGCCCAGGCTGGTGCACAACTCCGTGGACCAGCATGTGCATGCAGTAGTGTACATATGAGCAGGGCTAGTACCCTTCCCAGACAGGGTGCTTTGGTTTGATGTGCTGTTATTGCACTGGCTGTACTGGCAATCTGTGTGACTTGGTAGTGGACTTATTTTAGTGCCTGTTTGAAGGACAGAAATATGTTTTTTTTGTCTCTTCAGCGAGACTTAGGGGTTTTATTTTTACTTAAGAGACAGGTGGTGCAAGAAGCTGAACAGGGAGTAAATCCCTATCTTATTTAATGTAGCTTCTTGTGACTGGCCTACTGTATAGGATGTTCGTTTAGCATTTTGGAAGATCAAAATCAAGATGTCATTTTACTTTAGCTCACTTGTTACTGCTTGTTTAAATAGTTAACGCAGGCGTAAAATACAGACAAAAGATAAGAATGATTGGTATATGTGTTTTGCTTTGTATTTGTATAGCTGGTGGTTCCTCTGAAAACTACCTGGTGATAGTAAGACAAGGTGAAATATTTGCATTACCTAGTCCTTGTACCGCATGACTCCTTTCTACTTCAGTCTATTCTTACATGTCTTTATTCATGGTGTGTAAGTCACTGCAAGAGTGTGTGGGCTGTTTAATTCCTGGTAGCATACTGAGCTGTAAAAGTCTTACTGTGGTGTGTTGGAAATCAGGATTTTCACGAAAAGTTCAAATGCAAGAGAATACTGTGTTGTTTTTTTTAAGTAAACCTGCCCTTAATTGGAAAAAAGCAGTTGAAAAGATTGAAATTGTATTCTAAAATTATTTCAGGTACCAACTGCAATTATTGCATCTAAAGCGTAATGAGTCTTTTTTGAAGTTAGTTGGCTTTGCTTATTTGACAATATTTTAGAGAAAATCTGAGACCCCATCAATATTGGTGACAAAATGCTCATTCACTTCAGCAGCCTCCGAGTTTAACTCCTATTAAACAGTTGCTGTGAGTAGTCTAGCTGCTCAGTGGCACTTCTTTCCTGTGTACTGCCCTGGTGACTCTGGTTTTCCACTTCTCTCAAGGGAGTTTGCATGCAAATCCCATGCAGCACAGAAGGGTGTTTGCTGGAAACACCTGCAATGAGTCTAAGCTGGCTTTGGAGAGGTGGATGGAGAGCTAGGAGGAGTGGAAAGACCAGAAGATCTTTGAGAGTATCTCTACACATCTACGGTATTGAAAGAGCACCTCTCAAACTATTTTAAGCTGAAATTATTACATTTCAAAATATATTGCTCACACTTTTAATTGAATTTTGCCTATCATGTCATGTTCAGCAGGTGTAAATAACTTTAAAAAAAATCTTGCAGTCTGTGCTAGTTTGTAACATAGTGGCTGCAGTTAGAATTTAATTACAGTACTGTTCCTAAAGCACAGCTTGCCTCCCTATCAAGAAAACCCTTTTTCCTTGTGAAGAGCCTATTTGCTGCTGTAAGGCTTTTCAAAACATACTCTCTACGAGCCATTCAAGAATCAGCAAATGGTTTAGATTTGTTTCCTTTCTTGGGAGCCTGAGTCTACCTTTCACCTGCCTCCTCACCTTGCCATCTTCTTCCCACCACTTTGAGAAGGATGTCTGAAACCAGTTGTATTTCTTACCGTGTCCTCCCAGCTGCTCCACTCCTCTGTACCCAAGTGCCTCCACAAGCAGCAGATGGCTTCTCTGGGGAAAGTGAGTCCAGCTGTTTTGGCAGCCTGCTGCTTTAGCTGCTGAGACCCAGCTCTCTCCTTTGGCACAGACAAAGCAGACTTAATGCCACCAAAATACAATTAACATGGTAAGCATGGAAAAATGAACCAATGGGAATTCAATATGAATAACTTGAAAAATTGTGAATATTGCTAGGTGCTTCAAGTGCTATTTACTTTAGCATTTGACCAAGATAATGCTAATTTCTTTTAGCTCACTGTGAAATTTTGAGCCTGATTGTTCTAATTGGCAGAAAAGGAAAAGCTGCTAAAATCACATACTGATCTATCTCCCTCTTGATTCTATTGACATCACTGACCGTTAAAGAAAGTTACTTCTAGGCTTCATCCTTTTTCTACAAACCTCTGTCTTTGATCTAAAAACTCAAAATTTAAGATCCTCCAAGTTAATGCTGTGAAGCAGATGAGATGAAAAAATCCATTAGCTCATCTTCTGCAGCTCTGCAGTGTCCTGTGTCCTGACTTTGGGGATTGTGGCTTAATTGATCTTTACAAATTAAAATCACAGGTGAACCAGTCACTAGAAAACATCAGTAATGGCTAAAGGAAAAGAAATCTGTGAATTTGGTATGGACCATTTAGATATCATAGCCTATAGAAAGAACATATGAAGTATTTGGAGAAAGTAGTTCAGATCTACAACTGAACATGTTCAGACTCAGACACTCCATGAAGATTATATACTGACATGAGAGTGAACTGGTCTAATCTAAAATCCATTAGGCTACCAGATCTGTCATTAAATCAGTGAAATCCACTTCTTTGGTCTATAGATGAGTGTGATGCATGGATGGCAGTGATGTGGGGGAACCTCTCACTGCCATGAAGATATTTATCATCGTAAGAGAGAACAAACTGAAGGACCTCATGTAACATGCAGCAGAGACAACAGCCTTGATGTTTCTGTCCCCTAAATCTTTTTCAAGAAGAGGAAATTGCAAGTACTGTTGGAAGCAGTAGGAGAGGAGCAAGAGGAATGTTTTTTTTTTTCTTCTTTGTCCCTCCTAAGCATATACCAACCTATTTCCAAAGAATTTTGTCTCCTTTCACTGAAAGCTTTGCAGTGATTAGTTTGCAAAACTTTATGGCTTATGCATCTGCTAAGGAATAGTATCTACTGTGTACTATTTTAGTCGCACTGGCATGTGAGACAATCTGGGTTAGTAGTTTTTCATCTCAATTTCTGTTGTCTTGCTTAGATTTTAGGTGAAGACAAGACATGTGGAAAATGACACTGACTTAAGATAATATATGGTTGAGTCTTATTAAGACCAATCAGTGCAATAATTTTGGAGTGAAGATCTATGAATGGACAGACATCCTTGAAGTAACTTTCCTGTATTCTCTAAGCTTTTTTTTTTTTTTTTTGCTTAATTTTACCTATTTTAGGATTTGCATGACAACATTTTGGGTAGATCAGAGATCTGTCTTTTGGGGAAAATTAAGTAAGAGAGTATAGAAAAGGTCTCCCTTCCTCATCTCCCTTTTGTGTGTATGTCTCCAACCTTCTTTGTCTCCCTCAGGTGTTTTTGTCACCCTATACAGAACCCACCGCCAGTGCTATCGCACACCACACAGCAGAAAGGGCTCGTTTTGTTCCTCCTTAGCACTGTCAGATTAACACCCTACAAGACTTCTAGGTGAAATCCAGCCTTGGAGAGTTTGCCTTCTCAGTTGGGGTGGCAAGAAAGGCTAACAGTTACCTTGGCTGGAAGGCATCAAATTGGATAAACAGAAAACAAGGGTCTGGAGAGTGGGAAAGCTCTTGATGGTGATTAGTTGTCATCCTGCTTGTCAGAACAAGTGTAAATGTGATCATAATTTGCCTGCATTTCTTGAAACTCCCATGGTGCTATTAGTGTTTTTCTTTTTTCAGGTAAAAAAGCTTTAACAAACACGTACTTTTGTGGAAACTAAAGTGCGCTGAGGTTGTTTGCAGTTGTGGTGTGCAAAGGTTTCTGTGGTTTAAGTGGTGGTACTTACTGTATCTACATACTGCAGGCTGGTGCAAGGTAATGTGTAATGACATTGGAAATGGTAATGTATTTCAATATTGCACATGATGTGGATCATAGTCAGCTGTATAAGTATATATTTAGAAAGTTATACATATATAAAATAAACTTGTGTCTGAGTTTTATATTGCACTTGGGTGAGTACTGTTGAAAATCCAATTATAGTATTTTTTTGAAAAAGTATCTGGAATGTAAATTCTTCTGTCCTATTATTCTGTGATAATGTGCAGTAACAGACTGTGCCTCTTGCTGGTGTGCTGGCACACCTAAGGTGACCACTACTGTTACTAAATAAGAAAATCGGCATTTCTGTGATTTGTGCATAGAGAAATGTGGAGTAACCTGTAGTATTTAGATAATGAGTTTAGGGAGGAGATGGGGAAATGCTACTTACAGTTTATTTTACACATGAAAGTATTTCACACATAGCAAAAATCATTAGTGTAAACAAGTATCAATTAAGAGAACAAGAATGAGCATTGTTAGAGAACAAGGTAAAAACTGTGATGTGAAAGGCTCTGTTGGGCAAAGAGATGACTGGCAGTGAAAAGATTTGAAGTATTTTGATTGCCTTGCAATGAAATCTGAATCTGTGGAAACTAATACAAATTGACTGACCTTAAATAGAGACCTATTGTAAGCAAAAACTATGAAAACCGAGGGCATGAACTGTCATATTTCTGATTAGTATAATAGTTACACAGCAAGATAGAAGAACGTCAGACTGTATCCAAAGTCAGAAATTTCCTCAACAAATTGTAAGTAAATAAATATATAAAATAAATAAGTAAATAAATATATAAAAATAATGATAATTATGGATTCACTATATCACTGTGATATAAAAGGCAATGCTGAGAGAATGTAAAGGGGAGCATATTTATTTTTACCTCTGTAAAATCATTTTAATATATCAGGCTGCTCAGACTTGTCTTTATTCCTCTCTATCAAATTGCATTTCCTTTATTATTTATTTTTATCTATGTTGTTGGGACCCATTGGTAAAGTATCCTGTTGAAGGTCCAAAGCCAGAGTCTCAACATTACCCAACATAAGAAAGAGAAATTATGTCCTAAAAGAGAGAAGCCCAGTTCTTGCATGCTAGTTCTGACTGGCTGTGGTGCACAGAACTTTAGGAATTACAACAGCTCTTGGAGTTCCCTTTAGAAAATTGCTGTGTTCTGCATCATCTCCAACAAAACTCTGTGATGGACATAGATATTCTCTGTCAATCTGCTGGGCCTCCTTCAGACAGAAACATGTATGGGTTTTTGTTCCTGTGTATTTTGAGTGAGCTCAGAGCAGAGCAGCAGAAAAAATGTGTTCTGCTTCAGTCAGTCACCAAATAGTGCCAGATATTGTATTGTGCAAATACAAAAAAGTATATACTTTGGTTGGTAATGCAGTTTTTACCAGTATTTTAATATACTGAAGTTCAAATGAATCAAATTATTTTTATAATATAGCTCAAAACATAATGGTGTATTCCGTATGAGTAATGCACAGTGACAAGCCATTACATATCATTTTTATTTATTGACTATTTGAAACTTTAAAATATTTATTTAGCAAGTTTGTGTCTCCTCTTTGTTATTTTTAAGGATACCACTACTTAGCAGTCTCATGCTCTAATGATTTTTAAGCTGTAATAAAAAGCATATAGGATATGAACAGTGATGTGAAATAGATTAATTAAAATCAATGTTATTTCAATGAATACTAATTGAATTATTAATGCTTGGATCAGGGTTTTTCCTTATTTTGTGATTATTCAGCTTGTTGGCTGATGTATACATTTCTGTTGATGAAAGCTATTTCTCCATCTTCCCTTATTGTTTTGTATTTTTTTTCCTCTCCTGCCCTTTATTTAAGGAATATGTTATCAGTACCAGATAGAAGACAGAGACTTGATCATAACTGAGTTACTTTATTCAGTGCTGTCTCCATCATCTTTTCCAACCCTGAGTACAATAGCACACCATCTGTTTTGGAAGTAGCTCTTCAAATATACTGTGATCAAAAGTGGGGTTCACTAGTGGTTGGGAGGGTCATGCTGTGAGTTTGTAGCTGTAGTTAGGGTGGGCTGTCAGAAACTGCCAAGCCATGATGCCCAACAATACCTCTGTGAGGCCGCTGCTACTGGGCTTCCCACCCTGCTGGCCCCGTTCACTCAAGTGGGTAATGGAGATGATCTGTAGAAAACCTACTGCCTGGTTTTAGGTTGGGGAAAGTGGCTCACTTCTACTCTTTGCCCTGATTACTATTAATATCACTTCCCCCAGGCTACTGGTTCATATGATTTCAGCTGAAATAGATTAAAAATTCCTCTGTTTTGATACCAACAGTAATGTGATAAATTTGTTTACAATTTCTCTGGCATTTTTGTAACTTGAAGTGAAAGCTCAGTATCCAAGGAAAAGACTCTCATTTCATTGAATTTAGAGTGGGTTCCTCCATCCCCCACTATTTTAACAACTATATTATTAGAAAATAGTCTATTAAGAATATGTACTTCACTTCTTAATTATTTACTGTAAATAGAAGAGTTTTGTATGTATGTATGTTTGCTCAGAGCAGAGGAATCAGCATTTCCAGCAAGGTCTGTTTTCAGGAAGTCCAGTGCAGTTGTAACTGGCTAAGATACCTGGGTTTGCAACAATAGTGCAGGTAGAATAAAACATCTTTTTTTTCCCCCTGTAATTAATAAACATTTTCCAGAAAGCACAGGACAGTTTGAAAGGATTCCTGCAGGGTAGGATTGTCAACAGGGCTTTGGCAAATGAGCAGTGGTTTTGGTGACTGTGATGGAGGAGCTACTATCGAGACCTTTAGGAAAAATGTCTGTGGCATGAGCTTTCAGTTTCGTACAAGAGCTGTTACAATACCTTTTACAGTACCTCTAGCATATAAATAGGGAAGGACAGCAACTTAGTATATTATGGGTCTTCAAAGAAGCTAATGCTTTTGAACATTTGTTTAAGTATTGTTTCACAGTATCATAAGGTTGGAAAGGACCTCTGAGATCATCAAGTCCAACCTATAACCTAACACTAACACCAACACTAACACCAACCCATCATCTAAACCATGGCACTCAGTGCCTCATCCAGTCTCCCCTTAAACACTTCCAGGGTCGGCGACTCCACCACCTCCCTGGGCAGCCCATTCCAATGGCCAATCACCCTTTCAGTGAAGAACTTTTTCCTCACATCAAGCCTAAACTTTCCCTGACGAAGCTTGAGTCCATGCCCTCTAGTTCTGTCACTGGTCACCTGAGAGAAGAGACCAACCCCTGCCTGACTACAACCTCCTTTTAGGTAGTTGTAGAGAGCAATGAGGTCTCCCCTGAGCCTCCTCTTCTTCAGACTAAAGAGCCCCAACTCCCTCAGTCGCTTCTCATAGGGCTTGTGCTCCAGCCCCTTCACCATCTTTGTTGCCCTCCTCTGAACACATTCCAGTATCCTGACATCTTTCCCAAACTGGGGGCCCAGAACTGTACACAATATTCAAGATGAGGCCTGACCAGTGCAGAGTACAGAGGGACGATAACTTCTCTGGTCCTTCTCACCACACTATTCCTGATGCAGGTATTGTTGGATTACAATACATTATCATAGATTCTCAGACACAACTGACCTCTAATTCTATTCTTTTCTTGCCAGCTAGGATTTCTTCTTCAGTTGAAGACATTTTACGTCTCAACAATAAATTCCTGTCTTCAGCAGTATCTGTAGTTCTGTCAGCCACATGCAGCAGGGCTTCTTCCTTTCACTATGAATCAGCAGTACCTATTATTTCAATTTATTATGACTGCTATTTATAGAAACTGCATTAACTTGTAGTATGTTTTGTATTTCTGTAATGTTTTCTGTAGTTCTCTGAAAATTTACAGCTTTGCTAAAAAACATAGCTTAAATTGGAAAACATTTTAGGCAGTAACCAAGCAAATGAAATGGTACTTGAAAGGTAGATCTGTTGCCATCACAGATTCTGAGTAGAGAAATTCTGAAATGTCATTTATCTAGTGCTTGTGTCACAGTACTTTCAGCCCTCCTAACAGTGGACACAAAATATCTTTCATATACATTTCTTCACATACCCTTCTCTTGATTATCATCTCTACCTGATGGTACACTTAAAATACTCTGGACATGTTTATAGCTCTGTTGTCAAGCAAAAAAGTGTTCATGAAAGTGAATTCGTGTATTTTTCTTTTTCTTTTTTTCCTCATTTATTTTCTGCTCCTGCTGATCTTCATACTTCTGCCACTTGATCTGAATGAGATTTCTGATGTGTTGCATAACAAGATTTTAGTGATACCTAGCCATTCACCTGAGTAGTTTTTTCAACACTGCTAGCAATTGAAAGAGGAGGGAATGTAACTTTTCTTCACATCAAAGAAAATATTCTTACTTTGTTTCGCAATAGCACTGGGAACAGCTCGGTGTACTTATAAAGTATCTTACAACTTGCTGCTGCTGTAAGTGGAGTGGGAATAATCAGTCATCCAGAGGAAAGAATGAAATGACTCGTATGTGGGACTTGGCATAATACAGTGTCCAAGTCCTAAATATTTCCTGCTATAAACCTAAGTTCCCCACAGCCCTTTCACATAATTTCTCTGTAGATATTAGCTTAATACTGTTATTCTAGACTTTCATCCAGCCCTAAGGATCCCAAAGATCTTGCTATTTGAATTGGTTGTCCATGTTTTAATATGACCACTTTACAAATACTTAGGCAAAGAGTATGAGTCACTACAAAAGATTTACCCCACTGCCTCTTAGATAGATAAGATAAATTGTTTAGGCATATCGAGGGTTCAAAATTCCTTTGTCCAAGTCTCTGATCTACAACATTCCTCAGATTATGTTCTAATAAAAGCAAGAGAGAAGAGGTTGTTTGGGTTTGGCTTCTTGATCAGCTGCTATAAAACTAAATTTCAGCTCAACGTCAAACCATTTCACTCTTTCCTGGAATTCTCTTTTACTAAATGATGCTTTTTAATGGATGGGAGTAACTTGTTGTATTCATCTAACTATGGATTCTTCTTCCAAGCTTCATCTTAAGAAGGATGGAATTGTGGAAGAGAGACTAAAGGATTCATCTTGGGGTAAGGGAACTTATTTTTTCCTCCTTCAGAGTTATTTCTCTCAACTTAGAAGCTACTGTTCCCATTCTAATATATATGTGAGATTCTCATGATTTGAATTTGATATATTTGATAGAATTCCAAAAGGGAGGAGAAAGGCATCCTATATCATCTTCATTTGAAGTTAACAACAAACAGGAACAATTACATGAGAAATATCTAGCATGTTTCAAGACGTATCTTTTTAATACTATTTTTGCTCTTTTTGCAAAACGAATGTTTTGTTTTCAATGGCCTTTGCAGTTGGGATGATGTTTCAGGCAGTACATTCTAGCCTCTTAAGTGTCTTGTGTTGAGCCTCCACAAAAAGTCAAGCCTTTGCAGCTTGTTAGTACATTGGTAGAGTAGTTCTTAATTCAGGTCTACAGATTGTCCAGTACAGACTCTTCAACTTGGGACTTATTCCATCAATCACATCCTTACATCACAGAGATGCAAACATAGAATGACTGAACAGTATAAAGAGAAGTAATTCTCAGTGCCTTTTTTTACTAGGCTCTGCAAGAGAAAAAGTTTGAGACCCATCAATTTGGATTGCTTGTTTTTCTGTCTTTATTAGTCTCCCGTAAAGTAATTTTTATTTAAAATACTATATTAAATTTCTCTCTCTGATGGTTCTTTTCCTTCTCCTATTTGTTGGAGATACTTCTTACTGGTTTTGTTTCTTCCCATTTGTATTGGGTTGACAAGACACTGGGTAGATGTGCAAAACAAGATAGACCTGATTTCTTTACCTGTATTTTTATCTTTTTTTAAGCTTGGTGATTCTGGCTCCATCAGAATTCACCTTGTGTTTATGTGAAAGATTTTTTGTGCACTGTAGGCTTGTAAAGTTAAGAAAATAATATTTTTTGTTACTAATGAGAGGCTCAATAAATGGGAAAACACTTCGGGTTTTGCAATAATTGATAATGGAAGGAAAAAATAACGAGGACAGGAGACTTGTAAGTTCTTTCCAGACTTGTTTCGAGAAATAATTTTTCTAAAGTAATTTTTGGTCTTTTATGTTTCCTCAGCTATGGCAGAATGCCTGAGCTTTAAATTGCCTGCAGTGATGAAAGGTGACATCAGGTGAAACCAGAATTCAGCAGTGGGAATAATGGCATATTTCATGGGAGTCTGGTTTCTGTGTACAGACACCAGAAACAGTAGGAAAAAAAAAACTGTTGTGAAAGGTTGAGAGAATAGCATGTATGTGTCCATTTGAAAATTATAGGTAAGGAAACTAAATTTGTCTTTAAAAGGGCTGCCTACTATTATTTTAAAGAGGGGAGCATGCTGCAAAGCATGATCTGATCATGCTCCAAGAGGCTTGTTTGGACTTTATCTTTTTTTTTTTCTTTACTTTTTGTCTTGCTGTCATGACATGGCTACTGTAGAGAGTTGATGAAAGAACTTAAAGGTGTTTAGTTATATTTCTGGAGTGAATGAATGAAAGTAAGTAATAATATGGTTTTATGGTTTAGTTACTGATTATAACTGAATGGTGCTTTTTTACAGCATTGAATCAATACTCTGGGTCAGAGACTGCAAAATGATTGACTCAGAGTGTGATTCCAGAGCCGAGGTAGCCAACAGAGGAGGTGAAAAGTGTGTAATGTACGCAGGGAAGTTAATGAGAAAAAGAAAAGATGCTCAATAGATGCTTCCTTTGGATACTTTGTTACCCTCTAGAAATATTCTACACATATGCAGCTGTCAAGTGGAGGCTAGCCGATTAAGATAGGATAGTTTCCTGTTTAGTTCAGTAGCAAATACTCTCTTTTTAAAAGGTGACAGAAATTGCACCAGTGTTTCCAATTCAGGAATCTGGGCAGATGAAATCAGGGCTCCTGGTGATTCAGCATCAGTGGCTTTTCTGAACCCTAAGTCACTGGAATAATTTTATTTTTTGGAATACTTCTGTATGTTACATTTTTGTTCCAGTGTCTCTATTCCTGTTTTATAGTAATTTACTATCTATTCCCTTTGTCTCATATTTTGAGAATTCTCAAATTGCAGATTGTCTTTGGCACTTGTCTTAGTTTTTGCCCATGGGTGTTAGTCCAAATGCTTCTAAGAGTTCACTGATACCATCCTCAGCCACCAAAATCCTTGTTGAAGATTCGTAGATAATGCTTTCTCTGCCATCACGCTTCGTCCAGCACCATAGTTTTAGATAGCTTTGGTAAGTTTTCTCTTGGGGACCAGAAGATGAGATAAATGTATTTATCCTCTTTGACAGTGTGAGTGTGTGAATCTTCTCTGAAATACAGTGAAATCTCATTCTTTCCCCAGACATAGTGATTCCCAACAGAGGGCAAAAATTGTAAGGTGTATTAATGTAGCACACCTGCTCTAATATGGCAGAAGGCTGATAGTACCCGTACAGTCAGTTATGATCTGTAGCTTTTCTCCTCTGGTTGTCAAAAGCTCTGCTGTTTTCCTGGCAGAGTGGCTTCTTCTGACAGACCTTATTACTAGAATATATTTTATTCTTATGTCAGGATTGGCTTCCATGATAGCTCTAGTCTTGTATCATTGCTAAGTATTCCTCTCAAGTACTTCAATCCCTGCTTGATGTTGCCAAAGACACTATGATTCTGGTAAAAACATCGCAAAATTTTCAGCAAAGGTATCGTCTACTGAGTCTGGAGAAGTTCCTGTCAGGGTGAATAAGAAGCAGTGCTGTTGTCAGCGACCTATATTCTTCTGGAGCAGGGGATAGAAGAATGTCACCAGGTTCACTTACCAACTCATCACACTGCCCTTGAGGAACTATTACAGCTCAACAGATTAATCAGATAGATTAATACTCCTACTCTCTGGTGATTACCAGAGGTCTGTTTTGATGGCTCTCATTCTGGCATTTTTCCCACTGAAACCCTTTTCCATGTTAAAGTGGAACTAATTAATTCTAGGGCAATACTGAATGGTTTCTTTCAGGTTAACAGTTCAGACAGTGTACGTTTGGATGCTCTAAGTCCCACTGAGATATCTGAAACCAATTCTCTAGACAGTGTAGTAATGTTACCTTGCTACTGGATATACAAGCATTTGAATAAGTGAGATCAAAAGTAGCTATATGGTCTTAAACATTTATGGTTTTGAGTTGCATGGTTTATTTTTTCTGTCATAAAGATGCCATGTTTGTCTTTTACTGAAGATCTCCTGTATTTCTTCAGTAATACCTTTAGATAGACAGCATTCTTCTGAACAGGGATCATAATCTGCCACGTGTTAATAGCACATGTCACTCTCCTCCAGAAGTGGCTGCATTGTGATGACTGCTTTTAAGACAGAGTATATCATATGATAGCAGCTGAGAGGCGTGACAGTTGACATACAACAATGAAGACGTCAGCATGGGAATTATGTGCAAACTTTAGTCAGGCTCTCTGCACTTTTGTAGCAGAGGCAATAAGATATTTATTACAATTATAGCAAAGTAAAAATAAGCCAACCTGCTTCTGTGATTGTAAAATATTCAAAAGCTGTGATTGTCATATAGTCAAAATAATCACTGCATCTTGAATCATAAAACTTCAAATTAACATCTTTTTTTCTTCCTGAGTGGATAAGATTTAAGAGTGTAATGACATATGACAATGTTTTCTTTCTAAATAATTTTGATGTTAAAACTTAATTCCTTGTCTAGACATATTCCAAAATTTTAAATAATGGTAGAAGAAGCCCAAATATTGGCCTCCTTTTGAGAGCCTGTAATTTGCTCATTTTTTGGTATATTTTCAACTTGTGTTGAAAATATTTTCCACTGTTATAGTATTCTGACAAACTAGCCTAAAGTTGCAAAAACTTAATTTTATGCCTACAGCATTTGCAAATCATCCTTTTAAAACATAATTATGAAAAAAATATTATCCTTTAATTAGTTGAAGAGCAAAAGTAATTGTGGAAGATTTCACCAACGTGAATCTTCTCTAAGGAGACTCATTTGAAGGAGCCAGTTTGGCAAGCTGCTGTCTTGATTTCTAAACACCAATTCAAGAAGTTCCAATTTGACTTTAGGATAGGCATGATCCTACTGGAAAGCATACAAGGTTTTGCAGTGATTTATAAACTTATTTTGCCAATCAGTGTTGTGATGCTCAATATCTTGCAAAATGAACTGACTAGAATTAGTCACTTGGTAGCCTTGAGCACCTCTTTGTTCTCTCAGGGTTTGTGTTTGATTGATTTGCTGCTTATTTTTTAGGGTTTTATTTATTTTTATTTTTATTGTGCTGCCATTAGTAATTTTGTTTCTTATCCTTTTCCTTTTTATTGGAGCGTAATACACTTGGAGCTCTTATTTTATTCTGTATTAGATACTAGGCTAGTGAAAGCCAGCCCCAAAGGGCCTGTGCCATTTCCACTTGTGTCTAAAATAATCTCTATGCTGCTGTGAGCAGGGACTGTCCCCAAAACACTGAGTTGATCATTGTGTTGGGAAACAGTACTACAGTGGTTTGTTGTCATAACTGAGTAGCAAAAGAACACGAAGGCCTTCAAGAAGATGAAGTATATGATCCTTCAGTTCAGTCTGCAGAAATCAGAGTATTCTTGAGAAAATATAGACAAAGTGGTGGAAATTCAGCCACTTCTGAACTCCACTAGGTTGGTAGCAGTATTTCTAGGTTATGTATCTACTGTCTGAGGTAAGGCAGGCTCCATTTTTGCTCTCAGTGTTGGGAGGGAGCAATATTTATATTCCCAATTCCATCTCAAAACCAATTGAAACTTGTAATCAAGAAAGATCTGGGATCTTTTGGCAAAGGTAGTGACACTATACTTGGTTTTGCTGGTTGTTATCCTTCTGGAATTATCTGTAACAATGGATAGTTCTGTGTTTTACCCCATTGAAGGTGATATGGCTGCTGTACTGATGATTGTCATATATTTCCTTGAGGTTGTCTACCCATTATAGTGTCATCCATCCATCCATCTTCTCTGTTCTCAGATCATAAAAATGGCTACAGTCCGAGAGAAGCTGAATAATCTAAATCTCCTGGCAATACTGCTCGGAGAAGACGTCTAGTCTTTGTATGCCTTGTATATGATATCAGACTGTAAGGGAAATCATAGCACAGCTTAAGATCTAATGGGGAATTCAGCACACAACTGATTTGGGGTGCAATGCTGTATTTCTAGAATGATCAAAAATTCTTAAGTGATTCACAGAGAGGAAGTTGATTTGGAAGGGACCTCTGGAGGTAATGTAACCCATGCTCAGAGCAGGGGTATTTCAAAATTAGGTCAGGTCAGTCAGGGCCTTGTCCTGTTGAAGTTTGACAGTTTTCAGGCATGGAGAGTCCCCAGCCTCTTTCGACAACCTGTTCCAGGGATCAGAAGTTTTGGGAATGGTATCTGTACTATGCTTTTCCCTTCAGCATGTCCACCAAAACACACACACTACTTTTTTGATAGGTAGATTTGCAACCTGGTGCATTTCACCTTTTTTTATCACCCCATGTAGAGGAGCAGTAGGCAATAGCTAAGATATAGTTTGCAGTTTATTATTTTCAAAAGTACTTTTTTTGGCAGGGGAGAAGCACGTGTACTTAACTGTCATAGCACACAGCAGCGAAAAACAGACACCTCTGCCTCTAGCTCTAAAAGGATTGCTTTGGTTGTTCTCTTCTGGAATTGTCACTAAAGGAAATGTGGAGAAAAACTGATACATAAGCACTAGTTAGTTTCTGAAGGGAAATGACAGTAGTGAAACATATTTAGTATAAAGAAGAGATTATCAAGGGAGGACATTTTTTATTTGAGGTTCTCGAAAGTAGAGAAATTAAGGAAGATGAGAAATTTTTCAAAGAGGGACATGGGAGTGTACTAATGGATTGGGAGAAATAATGGGATAATAAAATAATTAAGAAAGGAGAAATTTCACCTGAAGCTGTCGAATTTGATATAACTGATAGGAGATGGAATTTCCTAGGTTATACTTGAAGAAGAATTAATTCAAGAAGTGCCAACTGGCTAATAAATCATTTCAGTTGGAATTGCAGAAGAGTTTTGTAGCTTCCAAAAGAAATTTGGTTTAATTTTTTGTATGTGAGAAGATCACTGTACAGTATGCCAAACTCTGTTGGCAGGCAAAACTCTCTGACTAAAGGATTCTCTGAGCAGACTTTCATTGCTTTAAGCACAGGCATCTTCTGGATTATTGTGTAGTCAGTGTTATTTATTTGTGTTTCACTTATTTTCTCTCTAATTTTAAAGTGAGTTTTCCTAATGTTCTGTTTTCTCTTCTTTAATTTGATTCACTAGACTAAATTGAATCAAATCCCTTTTTTGGTTAGGTGGAAAGGTAATTTCCAGGCTGTTTTTACTTCATGTTTTTACTTATTTGCAATTTGTAGTAACATATCTCCAGTCAGTGCTGGGGTTACCAGTAAGTAGACGACTGTGGAATGGGAGTGACATTATCAGTCATCTTTTCTCCTGTCTAGACCTGAGAGCAAGGGAAGTACCTTCATCTGTCTGAGCTAGTATGGGGGTTGTATGTGTACATAGATAAGAAATTACCTTTATTTATGGGAAAAAAATCCTTCTTCTGTTTTGAGCTGGCAGTCTGAGTGAAACAGTTACAGTTCTCCTTTAAGTAAATGTCAGATTGATGCCAGTCTTGCCTCAATCAAACCTTGAAATGGTTCTTATTGCAAGGCAAGGTGATTTCTGTTCCACTGGCTGGTTGACCCTCCTGGACATGGCTTCAGTTGTTCCTTTGAAATTCCCATCGAAAATTTTTAGTTTAACATGAGCCAGCATTTTAAAAATATTGATTTTTGCAATTGCCTACTCTATTGGTAAGGCAGGGTGATTATTGGCTAAGTGTGTTGTAGCAATAGTTTACTCTTCATTTCCTTGCTGTGCAGTATGATCCGTGCTCTTTTACTTGAAAAGCTTGACACTAAGTGGATATATATTTTTAAATATAGGCAGGAAAGCTATTATTTTTTATTTAGCTTTTACTGTGTAATGGAATTTGTGACAAGGTTATTTGCTTCAATATAATTTTGTGTACCGATTAGTGTTCTTTGGAAAGGGCCTTGAGGCGTGTTGCTTGAAAGACGCTATATAAGTAGGGAATGGAAGGGTAAACGACCTTCATTTAAATGCAGTCAAGTAATCATTATCAAAGTTTTAAGCAATTTGAACTGCCTAACAGGAGGTATGATGACAATAATTGCCAGTGTCCTTAAAGGACAGCTGTACCCATTTGATCACTGCCACATGCTTAAAGTTCATAAAAAGCAAACCTCTTTTCACAATCTCTAAGCCATATCTGAAGATATCTATTTAAAAACAAAACCAAACCAAGAAAAAAAAACACAACAGAAAAACACATATTGTAAAATTGATATTTTGGACGTCTCTTCATGTAGTCCAGCAGAATTTTAGCATATAACAGTGTAGGTACCAATATGAGAGGGCATGAGTGAGTTATTATTAATTAAAAGAAAGAAATAAAAAAAAAAAAAGAAAAGGAAAAAAGTGCATTAGTATTTCAATAGGAAGAAAGCAGGCAGTGCATTTCTTAAGAGGAATGATTTTGCCGTGCAAGTGGAAGGGATGCTGGGCTCTGCAGTGCTGTTCTGCACTTAACTTTTAGGTAACCAGGGACAAGGAATTGAGTTATGCTGAAGAACTGAGCAGAAATGTGTTAGTATATATATTTAACTGAGCAGAAAAGTATTATGCTTTTGCACGGGTGTTGAACTAGGTGATCTCCAGAGTTTCCTTCCAACCACTACCATTCTGTGAATCTGTGATTTTTTTTTTCTATTTACTCCTTTCCCTGCCCAAAATCATCTTGAAATATACCTGCAGATAGACATGCACAAGCAAAAATGGACTTCGCCTGTTTTCTGAGGTGCATATAGAGGAACTGGCCCTAGTTTAGAAGCAATAGTTCATTCCTTAGTGTGGCTCTGCACCAAGTTAATATTTCCTGTCTTTCTCTTAATATTATCGTCACTGGCCTCATCCCACTAGTTTTCCATGTGTTCTGTAACCCTTCTGAGATGGGTATATAAAATGCAAAAGGACCTAGGGAATCTCGAAGTCCAGTCCCCTACTGTCACTACATATTATAATATAAAATGATAAAACTGTGTCTTAACATGAGCTAATTATTTTTGTCCTTCAGGACTCTGGTTGGCTGTTCAATAATGTTACTACCCTGGGAGTTTCAAATCTTCTAATTTGCAGCATAAATGTATTTATGGCTGTTTTTTACTTGTTTGTTCTTGTGCCAATGTTGTCTTTGTGACTTAAATAGTTCATCTCCAGTGTATATGCTTTGCTGATTATAATTTTACAGAGGAATCATTCTTAAGCTGTCTTGGCAGAGTAGAGCAAACCAATGCCTTTTATTCTCATTCGCAGTGTCATTCCTGTAGCCCTTCCCTGTTCTTTCAGTTTAAATTAATCTTCCCTGAAGAATTAGAGTTCTGGTGTGGTTTCACTGTGTAATGACATTAGTACTTTCTGGAAAAAAACCTCGCCCGTTTATATTTTTACAACTGCATATTTGCATCAAATTAGTGGGTGAAAGTCCGTCTTCTAATTTCCATTTTTTTTTCCTTTGCCTTTGTGATTAAGTTTCAACTTGTAGGATTTGTTTTTGCTATTAACTCATACTTTGTAGTATTACTTCAGTAGTTCTACTTTCTATCCATTACATGTGTTTACGTGGAACGTGATACTGTATGAAATTTTGATTATTTTTTTTTTTTTCAATGGTGGCACCTCCTAATTTTGTGTAATCTTCAGGTTTCCACTGTGTATTCCTGCTTCTTATTGTCATATTCATATTCAGTAATGAATTCAAAGGAGTTTTGCAAACTTGTCTCTGAACAGCTTTGTTACTAATCTTCCTCCAGTTCAGTAGATGCTCTTCCAATACTGTTTTCATTATACCGCTCTTAGTATTTCATTAACTAATTCCTGGCTTTCCAGCTGTTAATGCATCACATAACCTATCACATATATACAGATATACAGTTAGATGGTCCAGTATTTTCCTTTGCTTAAAATCATATTTTCAAAGAAATTAGCTTAGCATTAATTACCTTTGATAAATGTATTGTGAACTGCATGACTTTTTTATGCAATACTTCTATATATTTAGATCTTGAACTAATAGAACTATTGTCTGCATCAATTCACCTCTTCTGCCTCCTTAAATATCAGTGCCTCCCCCGCCACTCCCTCCAAGTCCAAACATAATCTCGGAGTTTTAATGCATAATTCCTAGGACTGCTCCAGCACACTTCATTTTTTTTGTCTATTATTCTGTCATGACCAGACTGTTTTATCCAACATATCCCTTTTTATGTCTTCATAGGCCATAATGTTATCACATACCCTTTTCTGTCTATTTTTTGTTTTTCCTAAGGAACACGTGCATTTCTCTATCTGTGTTCCAGCCCTGACTGCTGTTTCAATGTATTTTACTTTTCTGAAATAGGTCATTCTACATCCTGCAGCAATTCAAACTTTTCCATTGTGTTTAAGAATACAAGGAGTCAGAGCAATAAACCTTAAAAGTAATTCTTAGTAATTGGATCCAGTTCCTTAATTAGTCCATTCATGAACCATGTCATCTAACGGATGATTATTTGCATCAAAATTAGTATTTCTTCTAGATGTCCATCATATTTCCCTGTCTGTTCTTTAAACCATTATTGTATCCCTGTTTTCTTGATTCCCCCTTCCATTGAATCAAATCCAGATGTGGAAAATATATGCTTTACAAAACAGTCTTCTTTTTTCAGTTTACAGATAATATATGTGTATAAGGGCACTCATTAATGAAGGAAGAAGAGAGATCTTAAGAGAAGTTTAGGGAAATAGTGACTAAATGCAAATGTTATTGCAAAACTAAAACTCAAGACTTGCCTTTCGGAAAGGGCATCATCCTCTGGGTTTTGATAATCTTTCTTTCTCTGGTTTGTGGATTTTTTTTTTAACTATAAAAAGTTCCAATGAAGACTTCTAGAAAACTTGCAATATGTCACACTCTGTTTTAAATTGACCTATTATGTATCTTACGCATAAAAAAAAAGTCTGTTAAATAGGAAGCTGGCATAGATATTTCACTGTCATTAATAAGCAACTTAATGTCAGCGACATTCTTCAAAGTTTTTCTGTTCCTCTGGAGTCTCCCAGGCTACATCATATAAACTAAAGGGAGCCAGGACATACGCTCAAATGTGGGCTCAAGACCACTATCATGCTGTGCCACTTGTCCTCAAGGCTGGAGACTGGGACCTGGTGCAGTTTATTTGTTAGTATAAGAAGATATTTCTGGAGAGAAAGAATATTTGCCAAGTAAGTCCCCATCTGTACTTATCACAGGAAGTATTTTTACTCCACAGCAGGAAGTGAGAAACGTTTGCTGTTTTGTTAATTAGTAAGAATGACTGATAGTAATCGTGGCAGGAGGGATAAGTTTGTGAATGAGAATTACGCCTGAGCCGTTAAAATTTCCCAGGCTTCAGCCTCGTTTGGAATTGATTGCTCTGAGTTACTGGGTAGAATGGGGAGGAGGAAGGAAAGTCTTTTGCTTTCTCTGAAGCAAATCAGTGTCCTGTGTTAGAACTGGGATTCTTTAGAACTAGGAATGTTGCTCCTGCATCCCTAATTAAAACAGACTACCCTGGGTTTTGTTCTTTCTACGCGCTCACAATTCTTCACAAATGGTTCATACCAAAGTCATTCTCTTTTTATCATACAGTCTTTACTATGAGAAAAAATGCTGCTGTGTTCTCTGCATTTTTAGGATGCCCTCTTTTCTGTCCTCTCACGGTGTAAAATCAGCCTGGTTTAAATGACCAGCTTTTGCATGTAGAGGGATGGGAAAAGGGTGTACTTTTCAGTCAAAGTTTTAGGATGTATCTTTGAACCACAGATTTTGCTTGAGCCTCCTAAGATTTTCTCGCCACTCTTACTCTGTGAAACTGTATTTATAAGATTATTTTAGCATGAAAACACAACTGCATTTAATTCCACTGGTTTGCACTTTTGTTGCTTTGAGCAGACGTTGTGTGTATCAGCTCTGTAGAGTTCTGAAAGAGATTTAAGAAACAAATATCATAAAACAAACGCATCAAAATAAAAATGCAATTGTGAGCCAAAATGTCTTGTGGTTTAGGTTGAAGGAAGAACGGAAAAGCTAATAAAAGAAGAAGAAATGTATATTTTTAGCCACAAAAGGGACTTATTCATTTTTCTGTGCCACAGTGCTGTATTTTCTCATAAAAGAGGCGAATAAAGAAATATCATGGAGAAGAATTTTTATAAGGACTAATTTAACTAATTAACAAAGTGAGTTCAGATGTTTACAGTGCTAACACAGGTATTTTTAATAAGAAAATTGCATAAAATCATCAAATAACTAGAGTAATGACAAAATTTTTTCACTCTACTAGTGGTATCTTTTTCGAAGAGAAAATAGCCTAAACCAAAGGGTAGAAATGGAAAGGAAAATTTTAGAATAACAATCTATGCAATGACATTGCAACTTTCTTTTTCTTTTGAGTTCTTGTACTTGGGGAGATTAATTTTCTGCTGGGGAACTTTCTTCTGCATTTCTTACTAGTTTTGCATCTTCTGATACGCTTAGCAAAACTGCAGATAAAGATCAGATAAAGAGAATTAGATTTTTTTCACAATTCTTATTATATTACATGTGGTTGTAACATTACTGTTATCTTTGCTTCATTGTATCCTATCTATGAGAATGACCTTGCTCAAAGTGAACCTCCCCTGATTTCAAGCTGAGTATCAGCCAGTGTTTTTCACTAGGAAGCTGGTGATGTTCTTGAGTAGAATTGTTGACCATAACAGAAATTGAAATTGCTCGTTATTTCCTTAATGTGCACTTACCCTAGGAAACTACTTGCTATTAAGTATTTGTATTGTCACATTCAGATATAATGGCATTAGGCATGATTTTTACTCATTAGGTGGCACCAAAATGTTGGACGGATAAATATGTTTCATTTAACGCATAAGCTGCTCTGTTAAAACTGAGAGCATATCTGTGATCTTTTCCTGATGGTACAATTGTGTAATAAGAGTGAAAAGAAATCTCATCCTTAATTTCCATGTGGGCAAAATCCTTTCACAGACATAGTTTTAGTGAGAATAAGTGATGCTTTAAATTGGTATAGTTTTCCTCACTAGCAAGGTGGAAATGAGCACAGTACTTTCCCTGTATAAATGGCTCCTAATGTAAAAGTTGTAAGCGAAATGTCATGAATCAGCAGACAAATAAGTCTGTAGAGTTGCTATGCGTGAAGTTATCTTATTTAGCCACATTGAGACCACTTCTATTTTTCCTTCACATGTGATATTTTAGCTAGGCAGTAACTTAATTTGAGTACACAAAGTGGTAAACTGCTATCCTTTGGAATCAATTTTACAGAGACTTTAGTCAATGCTGTTTGGAAAGAAAAATTCAATATATGCTGTAATACATTAATAAAATCTAAATTATTTTTTGAACTAAATATATTGAAGTGTTAGTGTGTGATTTATTTCTGAAGTACCTATGAGACTTATTCCTTGAGACTATCTGATCATTTTTGTGATAGGCTGGGTAGTGCATGGATGTCTTTTATGTGTGAGGTGGTACATTTTATATTACTTAGAATAAACAAGGTTACATCTTCATAATACTTTAATAGGAGTCTCATTGATTATCTGTCATTCCTGTTAGTTTATAGGAGTTTCTAACAAGCATTTACCTGGGTGCATTTTCTATGGTGATGGCGAGTTTTCAGTGGTTGCACCTCATTCATTGGCTGTATTTAGCATTGTGCTCATTTTTAATTTTTATTCATCTGTAAGATTCTGTGTTACTTCTCATGGAAGTTTACAATCTCGATGAGAATACTGCATTAAATAAATGGAAGGAAATTTGTGCCTGTTACAGATTGCAGTAACAAGTATATGTGCCTGTTTGTTTGAGAAAATTTATTTTTTTTCTTAGACATCTTTAGTAATTTCAAAATACAGTATGCACTGCAGCAGCTCTATCAGATAATGTATATAATGTGTTCACATAAGCCTCTCAAAGTATAGCTCTTCAATGCAGGCGGGTTGTTATATATCCCAGGCTTTCTACACTCTATAGTACCTATACAGACTGTATCAATCTGATATTTTGAGACCAGAATTATAGAACATGGAAGTGCCATGCTGGGCAAAAAAAAAGTGAGATCTCTGTATTTGAAGTTTACTTAAATTGATCTATGAAATTATTTTTAGAAGTTACGTTCTCATAGCATCTACATAACCTGATTTATTCTAATCTGATTTTTCCAGGCTTTTTAAGCAGTGCTGAAAATTACTTTAGGGAATAGATTTGCTTTCAAACTGAGTTTTCAGAATAAAGTTTGTGTTCCTTAAGAGATTGGCTGAATGCCACTAATAGTATGTTGTGACTGTTTTTAAATCTGACAGTTGGCTACAACACACTTGAATAACTTCCAGCTTTATTGTTAAGCCAAGGTATGGTTTCAATAGCGATGCTTTCTGGCATTCACAGCAGATATTATTGTCAGTTAGAAGTAAGATGCACTTCTTCATTTTTTGCAGGTTTACTCATTATGTTGTGCCCTGCATTTGAATTAACTTTGTAAAAACATATTTATGACTCTTTTGCATTTTAGTAGCCTTTGATGTTTGACATAAATATCACAAACCAAACAAAGCTTACGGAGCACATTCAGTATCTCAGTTATGGGAGTTGCTTTAAAATATTTTCAGATTAAAATAATTAAATTTCAGAATTACTCATTGATATGATAAAAGTCAGATTTGTAGACATAGATAATATTCTTTATTGGACTAGTGGGTATAGCTGGAACTGTTGAAGAAGTGTTCATTTAACTCTGTCTGGGTTATGATAAGAATATTCATTATCATTACTTTTTGTGATTTGGTGATGGAACTATATATTATGCAATATTATGCCTCCTCCTACCATGCTTCATGTCCTGGAGGGGAAGTTGTGGCAAGAAGACCCATCTAAAGAAAGCCATGAATATGTCACATTTAGATTGTTACATACTACTGGCCAACTACAGGAAAGGTTGACCATCATAAGTATCAGCAAAACTTTGCTTCTAAGACAGAACAAATGTGGATGGAGTCAAAGTGAAATTCTGCACCAGCATGTTCCTGGTGGCTGAGAGATGCTAAGTGAAGAATTTTACCAATACAGAAAATATCACTTCCAACTTAATTCTTTTAAACATCTATGGGTGATTATGCCGCTGCACAGTCAAGAAGCCTTGAGGTCTAACCTTCTCAGGCATTTCTGCTTCTGCCCAGTTTATCTTATATTCGCAGAATAATAATTAATGGGATTATTTTTTCCGATGTGTTACTTCTAAATTGTTAACACTTGCTTCATTGTGGGCAGTTGATTTTCTGTCTTTTTTTTGGGGGGGGGAGGGGGGAAGGGGTGGTGAGGGAAGAGAGGAGCATATAGTTTTCTTCTTTTTTCCCCACAAAGGTTAGTTATTATAGAGTAACATATTAGGACGATGGATCTCCATGAATACATGTACGCATCAAACATGATTCTCTCCTGAAATACCTATTAATTTAAAGGGAATAGTGCTAAGAGGCAATTGGACCAATAGTTGAGTCTAATAGCAAACTGTCACTCTTTGTGCTGAGTTTTTTTTTTTGAATTTGAGCTGTATCATGAAGGTCTTCAAAACATTAAGCATTTATGAAACAGTTTATTCAAGCTCATGAACATCAGAAGGCTTAACTCGGAACATCAAGAAGACTTTTAAAGATATTCAGGCATCAGATGATGCAGATTTAGATCTCTAGTTAGGTTTTGAAAATCACTAGTTTGTGTGTGAGGGCACATGTCTGATCTTGAGTCTTCAGCAGCTGTGAGTCTTGGATGAAGGCTCCATGTACGTATGAGACCCGATGATTTATCAAATGACGTCTTTTATTCTGTAAGGCAGCCAACCTCATAATGCTGACAGTTGGAAATAAGGGAAAGAAGCAGAATGGTGGAGCTGACCACCTCTCTGATTCTGCCCAGTTTGTGACACTGGCCTGACTTGGACCAGGAGAATCATAGACTCAGGGGGTGACCTGAAGAATAATGTGAAATAATTTGCAAGTCTGACTTGTTCTTCTTGCAGAGTGGAAGTTGTTGGGATGAAGTTTCTGATGTGAAGTGAATTAACGGTAGAGATGGAGGAGTTTGTACGCAAATCTAGATATGGTTCTGCAAGCCTATCTCTAGCTACCATGTGCTGCAGCACTAGCAAAGATGGTCACACCTCCTATGTAACAGAAATATATTAAAATTTATAGCTTTTATTTGTAAACTCACAGATCATGTGCTGCACTGTGTAAAGTGTGATTTTTTTTCATTTTTTTTCTTCTGGTTTAACATTCAGAGTTAGTGTCATCCTAATTAGTTTCCACTGACAGAATAAATATTGTTCCATCTGTGCACTATTACAGTCAGAGACTGAAGGTTTGAAACACTTGAGCAGTGGATGGCAAGTAGTCTGTAAAGAGACTGAAAAGCAACTTATTTTGGATTGTTTTGCATATATTACTGTTCAAAAGGAGGTTATGGGAGCAATTCTCATCTGTACTGCTATCATCCCAAAATTATGCCAAAAATTTGTTCCCTTTTTTCAACAGAATTCACTTGATAATGATCATGAAATGAAAGGATTTAATGCATTATGACAACATAAAAACATTAAGCGTTTTTTTTTACAAGTTTACACATGTTCTTTAAAAGGGAAACATTTCTAATCATATTGCTGACAGTAGGCCAGATGAACTGATATCCTTATTTATTAGACAAACCTGAGACGTGAAGCAAAACAACTTGTCAGGAATCTCCTTTGCTTTTCCAGTGCACATACCATGTAAAGAAAATGTGCATTTATAAAAGGTACTTCTATTTATTTAAGCCTTATACCTGGAAATTTCTTTGGCTGTGATTAAAGCAAATGAAATTAAAAAGTGAGTCAACACTGTATTTAGAGCTCATTTTGACATTGTTTTGGAGGGCTTTGAAAAGCTAGTCAAGCAGGAGAGGCAGGCACATAGAGTTCTCTGTAAGAAGTGTGGTTAGTTTCTGGCTGCAAGTCTGTCTGACATTGAAAGTATTTCTTGTGAGTAATAATCCTTTACTTAATGTGATGGAATTTTTCCAGTTCAACTTCTTGTCCTTCTTGTAGCTTGATTAAACAAATTAATTTTTACATAATTAGAAATCAGTGCAGCTCATCATAAAGATGTTGCTCAGTATTAAAAAAATAGCTTTAAAAGAACATTAACATCTCAACTATTTTAAAAGAGGCAAATCCCAGGCAGCATCCTTGGGAAAGGCTATGGACTTTATAAATCCGATTACCCAAGTTCTTTCTTAGCTGAAACAGGATCATATCTAATCATATCTATGAAATGTGTAGCTAATGCTCCCAAGTATCCAAAAATATTAAGTATCTGCATATTATAGTAATGACTGAAATTGTCAAA
The DNA here is from genome assembly GCA_033556795.1 of Tapera naevia. NCBI lineage: Eukaryota > Metazoa > Chordata > Aves > Cuculiformes > Neomorphidae > Tapera > Tapera naevia. The sequence continues at coordinate 14,062,802 of JAUMJJ010000069.1, forward strand.
CATATGTCCCTTTAGATATCAATTTTTTTAAATTGTCAGCAACTTTACAGTAGAGGTAGGTGTAAATATTTTGCTAGCAATTATATAATGAGAACTTTAAATTGCATAAAATTATTATATTTAAAGAGCAACTGTACAAAACTATTGACTGCCAGCCTTAATTTCAAAGGTATGGAAACCTGTGTGGAGTTGTTCTGTGCATGTGTTGTTTTCCTACATGTTAAAGTTATCCCAGGTAAGAGAAAAAGGATGCAATTTCTCTTCTGTTTCTTAACATGGTGAGAAACAGAACATTTCACTTTGAATATATTGGTTTTGCTTTTAGAAACAAAACTATTTTAAACAAAAGAGAGGAAAAAGCAGCACTTACTGGGAATTTAACAATTCAGCTTTCTTCACTGGAAGCTTGTGCTATTTTATATAAATTTTGCTTTAGAGATTAAATTATATGGCAGTTTTAAGGAACTAAAACTCATAAAAGAAATGGCTTTAAAGAAGAGTTATTCTACATCATGTTTAAATAATTAAATTTCTGTCTTATTGAAGTATATGTTCTTTGGATTTAAAAAGAGATAAAAGCATGAATATTGGCATGATTAGGAAATGATATTGTGTCATGGTGAGATTGATTGATAGGTAATTGAATGAAAATGAACTAAAAGTCTTGTGGAAGTAAAACTGTGTTCTACTACTGCTTAGAGAAACGTTTCTGTGTTTACCTGAGTTATAAGACAATTATGCAGGTGAGGAGAATCACATTTTCTTTCCATGTTTGGTTTGTACATGTCACCATTTTTGCTGTGAAATGAGTAATAAGTGAAAGAATAAGCTTACACTGAAACAAAGGAATACTTTAACAGTTTCATGATTTCACAACTCTTTTTACATCATCTTTGCCCAGAAACGCACAACTGATCAAATGGAAACCCATCAAAATTAAATATGTGCTGGAAGGGCACACTAGTCCTTAGTATTGGTTATCTGGTAAGGACCCTTTATTTATTTAAGGTCTTTTTTTTAAACAATTTCTGTAACTAGCTAGGCCAAAGAGATGTGTATCTCAGAGTTAATTACCTAAGAAATAATTTAAAGGTTATAGATAAAGAAATGCTTTGTGTTATTATTAAACCTGTTTATTGATTTATACCACACACACACACACCCCCTTTTATTTTCATTTATTATCTGTCCCCTAAAGGCCTCCTGCACATTGAAGTCCACAGTGGAACTCACTGGTGGGCATGAAGCAGAGAAACCACTGCAGGATTCCCTGTTTCAAAGCTGAACCAATATTCACCATTGACACATTCATTCATCTGTGCAGGGTCATTGGAAATCCTCTTTCTCTAGTTTTTCTTTCCCTTCAGGGAGCAATGCTTAAAAGAGCAAACCCCTGGTGTGAAGAGATAGAAGAACTCTCAACGTGGCCAGTGGTGCCAGGAATCGAATTAAAGTTGTCCATTTGCAGATGACTGTATACTCAGCTCTCAGCATATTCAGCTATGGGGCTTGCTGCTGACATTTTATTTGAAATGCTGTTGGTGTCACTTAGTTGTATATTAGAAAAAAAGAAAAAATTGGGGCAAAATGTCTTTTCTCAAAAATAAGAGAAATTGCTGAATTTCAAAATGTATGTGATTCCTGCTGTTCCTTTTAGGTCTGGAGGTTGTTAAGGATCATGTGCCAGAGAGGTAAATAATTACAGAATTTACTTCTTTGGGTAATTTAACACTTGTCACTTCTTCTGCTATTGTTGACATCTTTATTTTGGCATAAATCAGATTTTGACATTACTAAACCTACAATTTTGTTTTTCTTCACACACATTATCTCCTCCATGTGAAAGGCACTGGGAAGACACAGGCTGCCATGAAATATGAAATGCCTGCAGTCAACACGAAGAAGGCTGCTTTATTTCAGTTTCACTTCCTGTTAATAGAGATGAACTTGGTGAACACATTGAGGCACATTAGAAATTGTCAAACGGTGATTCCGTAAAAGGAGTTCAGAAAATACACCTGTCAGTTTGGAGGATGAAACGATAAGCATACTTAAACATTTGGTCACCTGCCCAAATTCCCATCCCAGCAAGGCAATCGAACGCCCCTCGCGTGTGGGTTGCCGGGGGGTTGGTTGGTGTGGTGTATCCCTATCCTTGGTGACTGCTAGGAGGTTTAATTTTTGTCACTAATTTCAAAGAAATCTCAGGCAAAGGGTATTTCTATGAGTAATGATGGCACGATCTGCTACCAACATAAATCGCAGTCTCTTCAAGGAGCATCGGGAAAGGGAAGTGGGAGAAAGAGTTGGAGGCTACAAATTATACCACTGCCTAATTATGCAGTTTTATTCATATGACTAGCGAGCTATTCACATGCATATTAGCAACACAGAGGCCTAAATTATAGACATTAATAACAACTTGAAGAAAGGAGCAGGGGAATGGTTCAAACAATTTAAATTCTCTGTCATAGCAACTTGTGGTTTTAGATAGAGCTATCCCAGAAATATAGATTAAATTTTCTTTCTCAACTAAATCACACGGGTGGTATCTTTATAGTGCATAAAGAAAGCTCATTGTTCATCCTGTAACCAGCACTCTACACCTAAGTGTGTGAGGTGTTATAAGGAGGTAACATTGCAGTGAGATATTTTAATCTAGTTGAATGACCTTACACAAGGGGAAGAATTTTTCCGGGAAGGGCAGCCCAGTAACGAGGGTGAAGTGTGTCCTAAACCAGCCCAGAACTGATTCTAGCTTATCAACTACTGCTGCAATTCCTAATTTGTGGGACACTGGTGCTTTTTCTGGGCAGTCTGTCATTGGAAGTGCTGTGAAAGACAGTTTAATCATTTTAAGAGTATGCTGTGTAACTGATCTTGGAAGTGCCTTTTACTCACCAGAGATTTATTGAAAAAACATTTGTAGCATGACTGTCTTTCCTTTGAAAATAGTCAAAATATTAAAAAAAAAGCAGTCATGCTTGGCAGCAGTTTTCATTGATGCATTTAGGGCTTTCTTCCTCTTTAGCAATCCAGACCTTTTTAAGAAATGTCATTTCTGGTTATCCTCAGTATAAAATGGCTCATCAAAGCTACCTTGGTGCAACCTTACCTCTTAAATATCAGCCCATGCCCTCTAACCATTTGTTATCAAGTACCTTTTAGTTCAGTCATGGCAAACTGTCTGTTTAATACATGGAATGAACAAGACATGGATATAACCCAAGGCAGTTTTCATTAAATCAAATATAGGATATTTACTTTAAATGTTTTGGATGTATTCTTGAAAAGGTGGCACAAACTCTTTATATCATAACCTGCCTGTATAATTATGTGCCTAAAACAAACAATGTGAAATGTGAATAAAAAAGAAATCCAAACAACTGCCAAAAACTTTAAGTAAAACTGTGGACAAACTTAAATCCTTCCTTAGGCTTAGAAAGTACTCAGCAAAGGTTTGAGTATATTTTTCCTGTCTTTCATGGACTAAAGTTTCTCAAATCCTCATAAATATGATTTCCTTGTTTCTATTGTCTATTTCACTCTTTGCTCTTAGATCCATGTTCACAACAGCTAACCCCATGCACTGGCATAAGCAGGTTAGGTATTCACCTGCCACGCAGTGAGTGGGCTGACAGACTCAAATAGGATCTCTCCACATGTATTTCATAAGCCATTGGGGCTGCGCATGAAGGACAGTGCTGTATCTGCAGAGTTTAATTCCTAAAGTGAGTGGCAATAATCCAACATGGCCTTCAGTACATGAAGAAACCAGAAACATGCTTCACGGGTTGTAGGAACAGGATACTGCTTTAACTTCAGTAATCTTTGCTGTCCTATTTTCTGAGCACCCTTTAGCACTGCTACTCTTGATTTTGTGCAGCTTTAACTTTGAGACAGAGGACAGGGCAGAAATGCATGTCAAAAGCTGGGGGAGGGGGAAGCAGATCATGTATGTTGGATACAGGAAAAAAGACGCAAGATCTGCGTCTGTTGCTGGAGATCTCCTGGCTTGCTCCCAGTGAATAAATCATTAATGTTTTTTGAGTATAAAAAGCAATTAACTGAATGGTTTTTACCATTTTATGAATAGAACTATGTAGTTCTCTAGGCAGAAATGATCTCGCAGTACACTGCAGTGCATTAGAGTGGTTACTGAAAAAGGGTCACGAAGATTTTCTCACAGAGACATGGATTTGGGATGTCAGTTGATATAGCACGTATTAAGATAGTCCAAATTGTGGGGTTTTTCTGGTTATGTGCTTTTTCTGTCTGTAGGTTCCAGACTAGATGCTGTGCCATTGCTAGAGACAAAACATCATCCCTGCTCTAGGAGGCGAAATAAATATATGTATACAATTATACATATATGCATATATACATAAAGAAAGAGAGGGAGATATTCTCTGATCCAAAGCTTTATATTTTGTCTTTTTAAAAATCCATATAAAATACAAATAGAGAATCAAAACTGTTATAGTGAGGAGCATATTTCTCATCTTGTTCTGCAGGGCATAAGCTAATCTGCTCCTGCGATCAGGCAGAAACCCTCCTTCAACCCTGTGTTATTTTTCATTACACAACTGACTGTTTGCATTATGTTTTTTATTAGAATTTGATTGTTTAATAACAAAGATATAGAGGTATGCTAAAATAAATAGAAAGCTCTATAGTAGAAAAGCAGAAAATATACTCTGAAAAATAAAGTAGAAGTCAAGGACTGCTATATTCTGCTATGCTCACTCCATCCCTCCAAAGCTTGTGGATGTTTTCCTCAGTCACACATACATTTTCTTTATTAACCCCCATTCCCCAGACAACCCCAAAACTATGTTATATAGGACTTGGTGTTCTTCCTTTTGCCTCCTTAATTTTATAAGGACATATTTCAATAAGCAGTTTCAGTCAGGAAAATTATGTACTGGATGGTTCTGCCTTTGAAAAAAGACCTGGTAGGCCAGTCTGTGTGTTTAAACCAATCTGAAGTACAGGGAATATTGTCTGCCATAATACAAAGGATTCCAGTTCTTTTGGACAGATATTCTCATCTGCTGCAAGTCATCTATTATGTACCTTTTTTAAATTTGTCGTAGGAGAACAGTAACCTTGGCAGTCTGCAGAGGTGTTTTGTCTGCGATCATTTGGACAAGCGGTTGCTTCTATTTTGAACAATTAAGTGTATTTTTGTTTTAATTTTTTTGAGGGGGAAGGTTTTTTTTTTTTTCAAAAAAGCTAGCAAACAAACAATGCAGAACACCAAGAGAAATGATTTTATATATTTCATCCAAGTCACTCTCTACTCCACAAAAAAATCTAAATGAAATTGCCATAAATAAGAGAACAAAGAAATCTGAGGTGTTCTGTGCTCAAAGGCACCCTACGGATTGTTTATGGTACCTTTTGTTGAAGGGTAAACAGTGATTGATGCTGGGTCCTGTGCTGGGTCCTGACTGGGAGAAGCTGGGCTGTAATATTAGACTTTCACTGATGGAGAAGAAAATAATGTCTATGCTGCTGTAGAAGGTGCAATAGATTTCACCTGAAGTCTGGTTTCTGCTATTTATGCTGTCTGCTGGTGGAGTTATCCTGAGATGAGCCACTCTGGAGCTTACCTTAGGTTTCGATAACACCAAACACTACCACTAAAGCTGTTTCCTGCTTGTGGATGCCACTGTGGAGAGTCCTCTCTGCTCACACCACTTAGGCACTGGCCAATGGCAGCACTTTAACATCAAGATGGATCTTAAGGTTCTTTTTGCTGTCCTTTTTTTAGGATCCTAGTGCTCCATCTCGCCAGTTGAGTGTCTGGGGGCAAATTCTCACTTGAGTTTAACCTGCCTCTGCAGCTTCACCTCCTTCCTTGACTTCCTGCACTTTTGCAATTTCTTATGCTGGGCTATAGTCCTGTATATACATGGCCCTCCATGTCAGGATAGCATCCTGCGAGTACTGTAAAATGTGGTAGGCCCTAGTTCTTCAATGGAAACTCTTCTAACAGTGTAATAAGGAAGGTTTTTGTGATCAGGCTAAGCAGGTCTAGAGATATCAGAAGATAGAGTCTCAATTTCTATGGAAAGTCAGGCGTTGTTTGGGGTCAGTATCATAGGTGAGCAGGCTAGTGTTTCGTAGGCTGTAGGCTTGATAAAATACTGAGGCTGGAAAGTGGTTTTGTTTTGGTTTTTGTTGTTTGTTTGGATTTTTGTGCTATTGCTAGGATTCAGAAGGAATACACTGAAAGTTCCCCCAAGTTTTAATTTTATATTAGAAGCAAGAAAGGATGGTAAGCATAGTTTTATGATGATGCTCAAGGTACTTCCTGTGGATGCTACATTTCTGTCAACTTCACTTTTAAACTACTAAAACCAGCATAATGTATGGTATTGAAGTACTTATTGATGAGCAATTGGTGCCTCAGGACATCTACATTTAGTAAAAACAAGAGTAAAAAATGCATGTTATGTATCTTAGAGCATCAGGTTGTCACTCACAAATGATATAAAATTTAATGCATTGTTCAGAAGTGCAAGAGGAAGCAGTCTAAACCAGGTGTGGAGTCTGTTATTTTATGTTACTTTATTTTACACAGCATAAAAGCTAAGTGTGTGACAAACATGCAGAGGTTGAAATTGTACGATAGAAAACAATTCAGTACAAATTCAGTTCAGACTTAAGAAACTGGAAGACATTTTGATCTGAAAGCTACAAAAAAAACCTATCTGGGAATGAGTTCTGGGTGTGGGTTTTTTTTGTTTGTTTTGTTTTGTTTTTTCCTTTTTCCACTTCCTAGTGCAAAGAAGCACATACCACAAAATCAAATGAAACTGGCGTTAATTTGGTAGTCTCAGTTCTCATAGTCCTATTGATTCAGAAAGCTGCAAACAGATACAGAGGTTTAGAGGATGCCTTTAGGATTACTTAAGTTTGGGGGCTAGAATAAGTGGAAGATATAATGAAAGCACTCATCCAGTAAAGGAACTCTTAACATTTTAACATGGAATTCTGAGATAAAAATCTCAGTTCGAGATATGACTAGAGCAGTGAGGTATACATCTAGTTAAATAGAACTTTCTATTGATGAAAACTGATCTCTTGCTGGTGGCTGTGTTTTCTGAATAATATATGTTACAGCCTTACATTTTCAGAGCTGTGATGTTCTTTAAATTAGGAACTTGTGTTTTTTAGGTTTTGGTAGGTACTAGGATTTGATGGTATGTGAAATGTGTAGGAAAACCAGAATAAGTTGTATATGTGTTTGTGTGCGTGCATAAATATATATATATTCTACATCTATAATTTTATTTTGATAGTAAGGAATTTATTTTTTTTCTCAAGTATTTTCAGCTTTTACTGTGGGAAGAGAACTGACAAGTGTTTCTTTAAGTATCTCCTCTTATTGGCCATTTTTGTTCATTATCATTCAGCTCATGACAGCAACACTTATTATTTGTATATTAATGACTTGAAATTGTTAAAGTGATGGAAGAGCAGTCAAACAAAGCTAGGTGGAATTAACTTTATGCATGCCTGGTAGATGATACCTAACTTAACAGAACTCTGCATTCCACAAATACTGTCTGATTGAGTACCATTTACAGAACTAATCCGGTATAGCTCAGTCTTTTAAGGAGTTTTAAAATTTACTCTGTAAATATTATTGAACCCCAAGTATTCTCAAATATATTCTCGAGGAAAGAAAGTCTATCTTGCAGTAAATCTATCGTCACAGCTACCAATTCCTTGAGCTTAATTATGACACTACTAAATGTGAAAATCTATTCAGCGCTAGGAACACTTTTCACATTACATTCACGCTAAAGATTGGCTGTTAAGAGCTCATTACTGGTAGTTTTCTAAAGAGCGGTTTATTAAACACTGTTACCTAATAAGCATCTTTGGTGGTGCAAATTGCTGAAAACAGTAATGAGTCTGATTAGACTTCATTTCAATTACGACAGCTTGTCTAGGAAAAAAAAAATCTCTCCTTGATGCTTTGGAATCTGGCTACAAGGCATTAGATGGTTTTAAAGGAAAATGCCACCTCTGTGTTTCCTTTCCACAGTTCAGTAATGAATAGAGAGCTGTCCAAGTAGCCATCTAATTTAACACATTGGAAAACTAGATGGGCAGCTTTGGAAGCACAATCCTGTTTGCTTAAAAATTCTACAAAGGCTTTTCAGTTAATATATCTAAATAGGGTCATATTTAGGTTTCCACTGCTTCCCTTGCGTAAAAAATATAAAGCCATAAGAAGGGAGAAAATTAAAGTGATTCACTCCTACCTGCTTTGCAGAGGTTATGCATTCTTCTGATTAGTGTAATGCACCTTTCAGTTGTTATCTGTAAATCTTTTACAGATTTATAAATCTTTTACTTACAATCACAGAACTCTCACAGCTATCACAGTACCTCATAATTTAACCTGTTTCAATTTAACTTCTAAAAAGATTTTTCCAAAGTAAAAATTAAACTTATTTGTTAGTTTATGAACATAACTTTTGATGGCTTGTTTGAATTAATTATTAAGCTTTTTTTTAAGTCATTCGTGTATGTTACTTACAAATTGTGGATGAAAAAGAAGTGTTAGCGGAAAGAAGAATTTAAACTGATCATTGCTGAATATTTAGTAAAATCCTAATGTTCCTTTTGATAGTGTAGAGCATTTTTAATACTAAATCCACGTGATGCACTTTTATAATATTTAAGTCAAAATTTGATAGGGAGTTTTATAGCTAAAAACTTATAATAAAATCTGAATGGCAAAATGACAGAAGGGAGCCACACATGGGACGTGCATGCTAAAGGCGTTGTGTTGGACTGGGGGTCTTGGAGTGCGGTTGTAATCAAGTTCTGTCCAGTCATTTTTTAGCAAATTTTAGGAAGAGGCATTTTCAGTAAAGTGGAAAGCCATCTTATTAGTCATAGAAAATAAATTAGAAACTGAGCTAGTGCAGCAAATATCAGAACTCTCAGTCTAGATCGTAATGAAATATTTTCTGTCATGGGTTTTTATTATACATGTAAAACAACGCCCAAATTCTTGTGAACAAAATATTGTGTAATTAAATACTGAATAATTGTTACCTAAAAACAAAATGATAAATTAAAGTGGGACACTTTTATCTCAACAATAAATTTTAAACTTTAATGGTTCTTGTGACTTCAAACCAGAGAAGCGACAGAGAATGAAGCCTGTGAGCCTTGGAGTCTAGGCATCTCATATTGCTACCAAGACCCCTTTTCCATCCTTTTTGTGAAGTTACTGTTCTACCTTCTCTTTGAAATTCTTGTGATTAGCTGTAATATTTTGCACATTGTGTGAGAGAAAGCGATTTTCTCAATGTGCATCATCAGACATCAAGTAAAATAGTGTATTTAAAAAAAAATAAATCATACAAATACAAGTGCTATTATTCAGCTATACAAATGTGTGCCTGTAGTGTGCTTTGAGATGCTAATCAGTGGAGCTTGACTTCTGTACCCTGAAGCAAATTTTAAAACTATTTCATTATTAGGTGACTACGTATGCAATAATACTATGGACAAAATTGCAGGAAAAATAATACATTTTATTGTTATTTAAACCATCAATGATCCTCAGCGAGTTATTGATATTATTACCGCATGGTTTAGATTTTCGTTGTCTCTTGAAGGCTGTTTACAGAAAAGGCTGCAAATGAATGTAACATTTTATCAACTAGGTTCTGTCATCTCTTTCTGTTCCTTGAAAGGCTTGTGCACCCTCTCAATGACATACTGTGTGCTTCGGGACATGGCTCTGCTTTTCCTGTTGCTGGATGAACTTAGTTCTTTTTCAGGAAGGAGAACCAGCATACGACATGATGATTTAGTTTCTTTCCCTTCCCACCCTCTCCAGGGATATAGCAAAAATATCAGCATACACAGAGTTAAAATTCTCAGTTAAGACATGCTTTCTCTCATGCCTGTGTATGCACAAAATATAAATGTATATGAATATATATATAGACAGAGATTTCTATATCTCTCTATAGAAAATTCCCCATTCCTTCTCCCCCCAGCCCCCAGTTAATTTGTCAAGCTAACTGAACAATCTATATAGTTCCTTTCAAATGCTCAGGAAAAAATACAGTAAGTCCCAAACCAAAAGCTTGCAAAAAAATGGCTGAATTTCATTTTTTAGGAGTTCATTTAGATACATTTGATTGAATGAGCAAGAAAGAATCTATGCAATTTGTGGGATACAATAATTGAAAGTTTTAAGTGGGGAAAAGATTTAGCTCAGCTTAATGTTTCTAATATGTCAGTTCTGTGGTTATGCTTCTGCTTTTACTATTGTTTCTCTGCTTTGGAGGAGTGGGACGGAAAGGAAGGGTCAGCTGCTTCTGTAGCCAAGCCAGGAAAGGAGCTGTGCTGGAGCTCTGTTTTCTTCCCTAAGAGCCTGATTAGTACAGATCTGATGATTTAGCTAAGGTGATCAGGTGATTTGGGGAGGAAATCTTCGGTTCCCTGTGATAACATCATCCCTTCTGTCTGTCATGTTGAAATAAAGACATTGTTTGTTTGTTTGTTTGTTTTTATTGGAGAGATGAATAAGTATACAGGTTGATAATACAGTCCTTTTGTGTGGGATATTCTCTATGGAAAGACGATGTATACCAGCGCTGGCTGCTCTGATGCTTACAGTAGAGAGAAATGTGTGTGGTATGTGACTGGTGCGACAGGGAAAAGGGAGAGAGTGGATGAGCTCTGCTAAGAACTCCCTGCACTTAATCCTGGACCACGTCAGGAGCATTCTAAAGCAGTTTATCTTCATATGTCGGCTTGTATATAAGAAACAACACTAAACCCACCAAAACTCATTTCATATGTAGCTTTTTCCACAGCCTTCAGATCAAAGTTATTTTCTTCAGGCTGGACTAAATTATACGCAGGTCCCAGGAGTGAAGGACACTGAATTAATGCACTATGTCACCCAGTCATGGCTATAGAATATTTTTATCGAACGTATCTTTACTATTTCATTAAAATTAATGTGCAGATAGCCAAAAAGCAAAATGCATAAATAACATAAACAAATTCTGTAAAAGGTTTGAAACACTGTGGAGTCATCTTAAGAAGGGTTTTTTTTTCTTGAGTATCAGATTACTTCTATATATACATTTAATCGGTATTTGCTCTACTTTAGTTAATTAGCAGAGGTACTCTAATCTCAATAAAGCAACTCTTCATACCTTTCCTATGTTGGTAGGTTTTGGAATAAGCACTTTAAAAGCTTGGTTGCAGGCTGGATCATTGTGTTATTGGCCCATACAAATTTGCTTTTTCGCTCTTGTTAGTTGAGTGTAGTGGGTCAAACCTGACTACAGTTATTTGAAACTTACTTAAGTTGAACTTTGCCTTCATATTTGTAAGGCGAATAGGGCTGGTTAGATAAATCTCTGGAATTAATCTCCTCTTGCTATGCATAGAGCTATGAAATACATGCATACATATAATTTTTTTTTAAGTATGATGACTGAAAAATATAAAAATATAATTAACAAAATTTGTACAAAGTGCTGCTGCAGTTAATTGGAAGGAAATATTTTAAATAACTAGCTATGTAGCTTGGTCTTGTGTTTTAGAGCAAGATTATTTTCTAACATTTTGGAACTGCATAATATAAAAATAATTCAGCATCACTTAAATCTCTATTTATTGTGCACCTACTTTGTTCAAATAAAGTATGTCCCTTTATGGCAGTTTTAACCCCATTTATCCTCATGCACAAGTGCTCACCTGTTATTTACTCACATAAGGGAAGGTTGATACTGCAGAACAAGGGGAGTGCTCTGTTGTGACATAAAACATACATATTCATTAGCTCTGCTGTCCCTATGGACACGTCTGGTATGTCCTGATGATCTTCATTTGGCAAAAGTAGGTGAACTTAAAAAGGAAATTGTCTTAATGGATTTAGAATATGTGGAAAAAATATTTTACTAAAATTCTTTGTTTATAATGAGGAACCAAACAATAATTCTAAGTATGAATGAAAACATTCTTGTAAAAAGAAACAATTTACTGAATTGGCAAAGAAATGGAAAAAGTAGTAGAATCCAATATTTGAAATTCATAATTTTGAGGGGTTTTTTTCCCTGGAAGAGTTAAGGTCAAGATCTGAATGTTCTATATGAGGCTTCCTAGTGCTGAAAACTCTTTCTTTTTGCTTCTCACTTACTTGCTGAAAAGCAAGTTCAGGGTTCTGTGTTTCACTTGCTGCAGTTGATTATGTGAGAAACACGATAAAGCAGTGACTGCATTTTATCTGCTATGCTTTTAAGGATTTGTGTTATGCTCTTTCAGGGTAAATGTGCCTCAAAATCTAATTCTGGAAGGGGAACCAAAGAAAAGGCTACTTCTTCTATTTTGTTCCTTATAAAAAGTTTATGCATTTTGCTGTTCTTCTAAAAGCTTCAATTGGGTTTACTGGAGACTTGAAGTAAGCACTTCAGTGGGAGCATAGTCACATTGCAGATCTAAATTATTTTGCACTTGCAAATATGCATAAATACTTCTACCAAATGGCAAAACTCCATATTCATTTATGACTGTATTTTATCATGTGAATATTTTAATTCTCAGAATCACTGCAGCTATGCTGCAGTAGTTATGTTGATTCTCAGGTTATATGGGCTTAAATTGCAGATTACGTGGTATATTAAGTCTTTTAAGAATACATTATAACTATAGGCATGTGTTCAGTGAACTACAAAAATTGATTTTTTTTTTAATAAGTTATGCTTACTTTTGTTTACAGTGACTGTTCTTCTGAGTATTCTCTCTGAAGTTATTATGGTCTTATTTGTTTGGCATTGACAAAATATACTAGATCCTTTAAAGGCATGGTATTGTTCGGGGGTGCTTGACAGAAACAGCTTAAAAAGATTAAAAGAAAACCCATTGCAATTGTCTTTGTTAGTGTGTTTCTAGTTGGTTTAGAGAAGTACTATGAGCAAAAGAGTACAGTGACCACAGACTGATATAGTAAAATATTTTGAAGATAAACTACAATTAATCAAAAATATGACCAATTGTCTACATAGAAGTGTTGTGACACATGCGTGCATAAATAGTTTTATATATGGTATGCAATGATAGTATATCAATGTGATTATGCTGCAAGGATGGAGCCCTGAGCTGGGAATGGTTTTGTGCTTAATGACTGCTGCTGCAGAGAAACTGATGCCTCTGAGGTGGGCAGCATCCTGGGAGGTCCTAAATGGAGTGCCTAAGCGATAGCTACAGTCCCTATGATCCACATCTTGTATGGGCTATGGATCCAGCCTGCTTTTGCTGGCAAAATGCGATAGTGTCTTCTCTGGACCTAGTTTCCCTTTACTTGCTTGACTGTTATTTCTCCTTATTTCTGTTTCATAAGGCCTTTGAAGCTGATGGATCCGCTAAAGACAGTTTAGCCAGAAATGTCTTTGTGACTATCAAAGGCACTGCTTTACGTAAATGGCAAAGAAGGGACTCAGAAGGAGAGAACTCATTTGCTGTAAATGTATTACAATTTGCTGGTGTGAGGTGTGAAAGTGTGTTTTAAAAGGAATAATCAATTGATACCATTTAAATTAGATAATCGGGATGTATTAGTTTGGGATTCCACTTCTGGAATTTTGTTTTTAACTAGTGCAGGCTCTTCTAAAATATGTTACATTTTTCTTACTGCTTTTGTCTTTAAGTGCTGTCGACATTTATTATATCCTCAATATTAGTCATGATCTAAGTGTTTGGTTTTAAAGATTGAAATGTTTTCACTATCCCTGCTAGATGGGAATCGTATTGTAAACATCCTGCCAACAGCTTGTTCCCACTGATGCACATGGTATGCATAGGCTATGTATAATAAAAAGAACATATCATTACCAAGAAGATGCTGAGAGCACTTTCAAGGCCTGTGTTCATAGGTTTGTTCATATGTGCCTACCACGTACTAAAAAAACCCTCCAAAGTTGGGCCTGTGTGGCTGGGCAGCTTGGTTGGAGGCTCTTCCTCCCACTGAATCTTTTGATGTCAAAGGAGTTCCTCAATGGACTGGAGCAGAGGTCTTCACTGAGTAATTAGAAAATAAATGTGGGAATCATTTTCTTTCCTTTTTTTTCCCCCCTGCAAAACATAATCAGTTCAATCCACTCTTCAAAATCCCTCCTGTTTCCAATTAAGGGAGATCAATTGCACTATCTTCAAACAGCTGAAATTATGCTTATTAATAAAAAATGGAGTATAAAAGTAATGTTTTATCTTGAATTAATTTTTATTATTATGGGACATAGTATACAGTCTTACAAAATATTATCACATTTAGTACAAACTCTGGGAGTTATGTGTCCTACATCTGGAAGAGTGGTGACAGCATGACTCATTTATTCAGTTCAGTCCCATGCTTAAGGAGGTTTTTAAAATGTAAATATAGGGTCTGATCCTTAAGTTACTGACATCTTCAGCTCTTGCTGAAGTATGAGATTTGAGGAGTTCTGGCACATTCTTAGTGAAGTGCCTGTTTAAGTCAATAGCAGTTTTGGTAGAGCTGATCTCTGCATGTCCACAGGAAGCAAATCCCCGTTAGGGTCTGTTGTGTAAATAATGCCTTGAATAATTGGAGACAGGGCTGAGGGAGAAGTTCAGCAGGCAGGGACAGCTTTTGGAGTCTTTAGGTAAAATGGGTAAGCAATCCAAAAGGATGACATTCATATTTGCTTGCAAGTCTAGAAGGAAGACGGTTGGTGGTACTCAGACTGTGGTTTTGGAGTTGTTTCCTACCTTCCAAAAGTTTGCTCCTATGAGTTTGGATAGTTATCAGAAGAAGCACCTCATTTACTTGTTTGCCGTAGTACAGTCTACATCTTTTCAACAATGCGTTAAGGGGTAGCTCAGATCACATTTAGCCACATGCCTAACGTTGAGAACCTGCTTGAGCTACTGATGTTTACAAATGAATCTTCAGACCTGTGCTACATAGGACACTGCAGGATGAACAGGGCAGAAATAGAGAGACGGCTACAGGAGAAGAATTATTTTATTCTGCTCAGGTATGTTGAAGAAACGGTTGGAGGCCCCTGATCCAAACTGAAACTTTGATAGCTGTTTGGGAAGTCTGATGTGCTGCCTTATTGATAGCTCCTTGTGCACAGTAGCTCCCTGTCATTTAGATTTTGTTCTCTAGCATTTCTGAAAGTGAAATGCAACCTCTGCCAGTATTTTCAGCAAGCCACAGTTGCATATGATTTAATTTTAGCTTCATTTTTTTATTAGGAATGTGAATATATGAGAGGTTTACTAAACTCACAGTGTCCTTTGTCTGAAGTAGACCATTCCTAAGCAAGTCTGTTAGCTGATAGGTGCTTGTCATCATTCATATTTTCTGTGAGACACTGTTAATTGTGTTTCCATGCAGTGTGGTCCTAGCTCGTCTTTCTGGACTTTTAAATGCCTGTTTTCAACAGAAACCTTTCTATTTAAATTTGAAGGAAACGGTAGTTATTTATTTTTATCTTCTGTAACAGTTAGAATCCTATAAGGAGCTGAGCAGTTTGACCTGATACTGAGGGCACCCAGCTGACGAGGGTCCTTTTTACGCACAAACTCACTTGAGCTCCCAGCAGGATTGGACCCTGCTGGACACCCAGGATATGTTGCTTGTTCATATTGTATTTGGATTACAATGTTTTTTTTTTCTAAACTGTGGCATTCTTTCTTGTCTGTTGTTTGTTTTAGTTCATAAATCTGAGTGTTTAAGTGGATTTCTGCCATGTGGAATTATTGTGTGTGAAACTGATAAAGTATTACATATTAGATTTTTCATTTTCAGGCAAGTGCACAAAATTAGAAGGGAAAAAATGGTCAAACATTTGGTTCAAAGTATTTGAATAACAAAATTTTTTGACTAAAATGTAATTGAGGTAGGCTCAAATGGAAGAATTATGGAGTAAGGTTATTGGGACAAGGAAAAATAGCTACACTAAGCCTACACAACCTCTCTTATACAATGTATTAGATTTATCTTAAAAGCAATTCATTGGTAAGTATATACCTGTGCTTAAAGAAGAGAATACTTTCCTTTTGCCTTTTATAGCCTATACCAGCACAGTTTACACAGTTCAAAAATGTCAGTAGTTCAGAGGATTCCCATGTTAGCAAAGATTTTTTTGAAAAATATTTTCAACCTTGCATTGCTTCTAGATTTACAGTAAGTTATTAAGCAAGTACACTTTCTGCAGGTCTGTGGTTTATGTCAGAGTTTAAATTATGCTAAAAAACCCGCAACCTCTAAATAAGCCCTTATTTACTTCATTTTAGATGTTTATATAAGCATTTGGATTCTTAAGAAATGTAGGATGGTGTATCGGCTCAAGCAAAAAAACAACCAATAAAATACAATTTAAAATATGGAGGGGAAGTGGCTGCAAATATTAAGCAATGGAGGGGGGTGGGCTTGTATAATTAAACTTTTTTTTCCTCCCAAATCAGACATTTGACTTTTGTTACAATTGTTAACTATTAAACAATTGTTAACTATTAACAAATGGAGTCAAAACTAGCAAAAGTATGTTGCTTTCTCAATTAATATTAAATTGAGAAAATGACCCTCTGTGGCTTCCCTGTCCAGACAATTCCAGCGGAATCCATGTAAATATAGAATTCTTCACTGCACACTAACGAAAAAAAATATGCTTATGGTTAACTATTAACCTATGCTTCCAAATAACACTAATGATTGTAATGTGCTGGAATAAATGCTCATGTTTCATGGGATAAGAACAGTCCCGGTCTCTTAAGCTTATCTAATCAAAGCCTAATCCTGCCTTCACAGCCTTTGTTAAATGCATTGGTATTTAATATGCATCAATAAATAAACTTTCAATTATTGTGCAATGAGCATATCCAAAGATAGAAAGACAATGTGAAAGTGCTGGTCTATCTAGCAATTATTCTAAATAAAGAATGCTGATGATGTGATTTCTCCCTCCTCTTACAACGGATAATTCAGATTTTCCAACGTTGTTTTGCTGCCTCATAATAAGGAAAATAAATTAAGCTAGACAAAAAAAAGTCATCTAAATACATCTCTCCACTGTAATTAGAAATAGAGTTATTTTAAAAGCCCACGATCCATTCTAAATAAAAAAGACCAACTGATGAAGTTTGTAAGGTGGTTGTGAAAGGTATTTTGAAAAGCTTGCTAAGTGGGTAATGTGTGATAGATGTTGTTGTGCTCTGACCTGGTGCATTCTTTTATCTATTTAAATTGAATAGTCTGCCTTTTACAAGCCATTAAAGACAATGTGCCAAAAGTATATTTATTAACTATAGTACAAGTACCAGCCCAGCCAGATTGTCTGTTCCATTCATGCCTATTTTTCCTTTTTTTTCAAAAGTTTCGCTGCTGCTTTAGTGAAGAGATTCTAGTGGCATCCCTTAATTAGTACCTAGTGAGGCATCAATCTACTCAAGTTCTTCTGCATCTCTGTAACAGAAGGTTTCAGTGTTTTGGTAACCTCATAAGTGAAATATCACAGAACTCGGATCAGTTTTGGTTCGTTAGTTTGGTTTGCTATTTTTTTTTTAGTAAGGGTAATGAACTTACTATGTTACAGGAACATTAATATTCTTTCCTTTTAAAAAAGCTTTAAGTAAATCCCATGAGACTAGAAGAATTTTAGATACTGATTACTTGCAATTGGCTCTTGGTGATTTGCTCTTCAAATTTCCGGCTGAATTTAAGAAAGTATGATTTCTGAAAAGCTTCTGATAGTTTCTCATTAAAATTGCATTTTTTTATACAAGCATGATTTCTATAATTTCATGATACATTTACCCCATCTGAAGGGCAGTGGTTGAAACATCAGAAACAATTAGCAAAAGAGATTATATTAACACTAAATGAAAGAAATAAATCTGCCAAAAACTCAGTCTCAAACCTGCATTTGTCAAAAGCGCTTCTCTGATTTAACTTTTATAGGATAACTGTGTAATTGTTAACAGACATTTTTCTCAAGTTGTCAAAGCATTTCAAAAATGAGAGAGAAAGACTGTGCTCAGTAAAAAAAAAATCTACAAGTAATCAATGGCACATTCACATGGACTGAGATTTGCAGTACTTATACTAATAAAATAAAAAGGATCAATTAGAGGTACTTTGCAGTTTTCAGGCTAAATTTAATTGATTTGGTGATTTGCAAATACATGAATCCAAAAATAAAAACAAAGACTCCAAATGCAAATGAGTGCAACTGCAATGAAATATAATTGCAAATGAATCTGTTGCTTTATTCATTTATTGTGTAATTACTGCAATCCTTCCCACCTTGTTTTCAGTATTTCTTAATCATTAAGTCAGAAGCATGACAGCAGTGCCAGCCCTGGCATGATTCTCTTTGACTAAAACCTTGTAAATTAACACAATTAGCACAGCATCATCCTGCTAATTAACTTCCAGTGTCTGGTGCAGTGGTTTTGCAAACAAGGAAGAGGAAGTCAGAAGGGAATAAACATGCCATTCTGTTACCAAACTGTGTGCTGTGTTAGGTTTAGCTCAGCGAGGCTAAGCTGGCCATGTCAGATGCCAGAGTCAGGCAATGAAGAGCTAAAGGGGTTGGGGAGAAAAACAGGAGGGGGTAGTAGCTGTCAAAATAGACTGCAGTAATTCAGAGGGGAGCTAGTGCCACAGATGCTTCATTTCGACTAGGCCTGTTCCTTATCAGGGAATCTGTGCCAGAGGGCACAAGACTGTTTGCAAAAATCACTTTTGGTAATACAAGAGAGATTAAGGAGGTCTATTTGATACAGCTGTACAAAAATAAGCAATGTGTCTACCATGCACAGGTACGAGTTGGAGGGGGTTATCTTAATGCTTGTAAATTGCTCTTACTATGCACAATGGATTGCAGGGAGGAGGGATAATTCACATCACATTATTTGCAAGATTAATTGCTTTAAAATGACAGTTGCATTTTTTTTTCTTTTATTGACAGAGTTGGGGTTTTTTTTGTAGCCAGCTGTGGAAGCCACAGAACTTTTAGGGACTTAGCTTCGTTTCTTTTTCCTTTTCTTCATTTTATTTTATTTTTTAAACCTTCTTCCTTTGTACCCTGGAGGCTGTGAGGTGGGGGGGCAGAGAGAGCAAGCAGGAGACCAACAGACAAGTCACGCTTGTTTTTTTTTCCAGAGCCTCAACAACAGAACTGAGAGGCAGAAAGGAGCCAGTTGTAATTCATACCGAGTTGTAGGCTTTGTGTGATGAAAGCGACGGAGCGCTGCCTGGGAGATTGCTTTGCTGCACTCCACGAAGCAGATTTGAAACTGTCGTGGACCACTTTAGATGAGAGTTGGATTATGGAATGACCTACTATGTCTGTGTCATATTGTTCTGCGCAGGGTGCATTATACTGTGCTAACTAGGTGTTCAGTACCAAATAAGAGAGGTATCCTAGATGTGATCTGTCAGCTGTGTCTCATATTTTTATATTGGTTAAAATATAAATCTGGAACAATGACAAGAGAAGACAGAGCAGTTGTATGCCTTGTATGTTAACAATAAATCTGCACTCGGAGTATTTAAAATGTACTGAGTGTTATTACTTTGAGAAAACTGGCATTTCCTATGTTTTTTTAAAACCAACAAATAAACCCCTACTGAATCAACAAAAACTGTGGCTCCGTGTGTATGTGCCTACAGTAAACCAAGTAGATTATACTGCTTCATAAGGGCATTGAATTTCCTTTCCTTAAGGAATTCTGGTGTTAAGTACGGTATTTTAGAGAGCTGAGGAAGTTCACAGACAGAACGTTTGAGAACTCAGTTAAAAGCACCTGGAAACAGCCAAGCTCACTGTTAACTTTGTTTTTTCCTGCTGTCCTAGGCTTGAAGATGCAGTGGACGCCGGAGCATGCCCAGTGGCCAGAACAGCACTTTGATATCACTTCAACCACTAGGTCCCCTGCCCACAAGGTGGAAGCCTACCGAGGCCACCTGCAGCGCACCTATCAGTATGCCTGGGCCAACGATGACATCTCGGCTCTGACCGCCTCCAACCTTCTGAAAAAGTATGCAGAAAAATATTCTGGTATTTTAGAAGGCCCAGCTGAGCGACCCATTCTCAGCAATTACTCTGAAGCTCCCTCAGGGCTGGTGAATGGCCGAAAGAATGAAAGTGAGCCCTGGCAGCCATCACTGAACTCAGAGAGTGTGTATCCCATGAACTGTGTCCCAGATGTTATAACTGCCAGCAAAGCTGGAGTAAGTGCAGCCCTCCCTCCCACAGACGTCTCGGCCAGCATCGGAAGCTCTCCAGGGGTGGCAAGTAACCTGGCTGAACCCAGTTACTCCAGCAGCACCTGCGGAAGTCACACCGTTCCCAGTCTTCATTCAGGGCTCCCATCTCAGGAATATGCCGCAGGATACAATGGCTCGTACTTGCATACCAGTTACAGTGGCCAGCCAGCACCTGCACTTCCATCCCCTCATCCATCCCCGCTTCATAGCTCGGGGCTTTTACAGCCCCCACCGCCACCACCACCACCAGCCCTCGTCCCTGGCTACAACGGGACCTCTAACCTCTCTAGTTACAGCTACCCTTCTGCCAGTTATCCTCCTCAAACTGCTGTTGGCCCTGGGTACAGCCCTGGGGGTGCCCCGCCGCCCTCAGCGTACCTCCCTTCAGGAATCCCTGCTCCTACTCCTCTGCCCCCAACTACTGTCCCCAGTTATTCCTACCAGGGCCATGGTCTGACACCTATTGCACCATCTGCTCTGACAAACAGTTCAGCCAGCTCTCTCAAAAGAAAAGCTTTCTATATGGCAGGGCAAGGAGAAATGGACTCCAGTTATGGAAATTACAGCTATGGCCAACAGAGATCTACACAGAGTCCCATGTATCGTATGCCCGACAACAGCATTTCAAATGCAAACAGGGGGAATGGCTTTGACAGAAGTGCTGAAACATCATCCTTAGCATTTAAGCCAACAAAGCAGCTAATGTCCTCTGAACAGCAAAGGAAATTCAGCAGCCAGTCCAGTAGGGCTCTAACACCCCCATCCTATAGTACTGCTAAAAACACACTGGGTTCGAGATCGAGTGACTCCTTTGGGAAGTATACCTCCCCAGTAATGAATGAGCATGGTGACGAGCACAGGCAGCTCCTCCCTCACCCAATGCAAGGCCCGGGACTTCGTGCAGCTACCTCATCCAACCACTCTGTGGACGAACAACTGAAGAATACTGACACACACCTCATTGACCTTGTTACCAATGAGATTATCAACCAAGGACCTCCTGTGGACTGGAGCGACATCGCTGGCCTAGATCTAGTTAAGGCCATCATTAAGGAGGAGGTTTTATGGCCAGTATTGAGGTCAGATGCATTCAATGGACTGACTGCTCTACCTCGGAGCATCCTTTTATTTGGACCTCGGGGAACAGGCAAAACGTTAATGGGCAGATGTATAGCTAGTCAGCTGGGGGCCACGTTTTTCAAAATCAGTGGCTCTGGCCTTGTCACAAAGTGGTTAGGAGAAGGAGAAAAAATTGTCCACGCCTCCTTCCTTGTGGCAAGGTGTCGCCAACCCTCAGTGATTTTTGTTAGTGACATTGATATGCTCCTTTCCTCTCAAGTGAGTGAAGAACATAGTCCAGTAAGTCGGATGAGAACCGAGTTCCTTATGCAGCTGGACACTGTACTGACTTCTGCTGAGGACCAAATAGTAGTAATTTGCGCCACGAGTAAACCAGAAGAAATTGATGAATCTCTTCGAAGGTACTTCATGAAACGACTTTTAATCCCACTTCCTGACAGCACAGCGAGGCACCAGATAATAGTACAACTGCTCTCACAGCACAATTACTGTCTCAATGACAAGGAGGTTGCACTGCTTGTCCAGCGCACAGAAGGCTTTTCTGGACTAGAAGTGGCTCACTTGTGTCAGGAAGCTGTGGTGGGCCCACTCCATGCCATGCCAGCCACAGACCTTTCAGCCATTATGCCCAGCCAGTTGAGGCCAGTTACATATCAAGACTTTGAAAATGCTTTCTGCAAGATACAGCCTAGCATATCTCAAAAAGAGCTTGATACATATGTTGAATGGAACAAAATGTTTGGTTGCAGTCAGTGATGCTACTTAAAAAAAAGAAATGTAATGAATGTTGACACACACAGAACCTGCTACATAGGGTAGAGAACCCTTTTCAGTAGTGATAAAATTGCAAAGGGTACTGGGAAGACTACAATTTGCCTTGCCTGTAAAGAGCCAGGGTAGTCTTGAAGGAAAAGTGCATCAAACAAGAGCTGCTGATCTGAAAAAGCCACACATGACAGAAAGTGCGTGTTGATGCTCGGTTCTGTTCAAGCTAGACAATACTCACCAAGGAGCAAGGTGCAAGTGGGTTGATTTCAGAAGGACATGAACCCTGTGTGTTGATTCCATTCTGCTGTTCTTGAGATTTAGTTGCTGTCAAGTGCCTGAAGTGGTGCTTTATTTTTTGTTTGCCTCACAATTACATTGGTGGCATGTGCTAATATAAAGAGCTTTAACTTCAAACATTATTGGACTAAAGAGATGAACGGTTGCGTTGTGACAGAGAACCAGATTTTGCTATTCTAAGAGCAACAGTATTCCTCAATCCTGTCTGTTCTGCAGTGCTAAACTAAGAACAGGTAAAACAGGGTAATGGTAATCTGGACCTTAATTTCTGCAGTTCATTTCTTTTAATGTTCTGTCTGCAAAAACTCAGGAAAGTGATTGTGATTTGTACAGTACCTCAAAGGAATGTGTTGAAAGCACTATGTACTGCTGAGAGTTATAGGCTAGGCTTCAGTGTTACTTTATATTAAATATGTATGTTTACCTCAACAATTGGAAAATAGCAAGGAAAATTACGTTGAATGTATCCAGGAAAAAACTAAAATGTGATATGATTGAAGCTTTACAGTTTTTAGAAATAGAAACAGAAGGATTTCCCAGTGTTCAGAAATGGTTCTCTTGCCAATTTTTCAGAACAAACCAGAGCAGAATGATTTTTCTTGTGGGTAAACTGTAAGAGTTTTCAGCATATTGCTCCTTGATAATTACGTGATACAGTCTTTAGAAGGTGCGTAGATGAGAAAAGAGCCGCTTAATCGGTTTACGTTAGCATCCAAAACAGTCAAACGTGAGATTTGGTAGAACTCTGAGAAGCAAATCACCTTAAGCTATGACTGCTGGCCTTTGTTGCGCGGCTCTAGTAGTTTTGAGGTTATTCTGGTGAAGCTGTAGGGAGTGGGATCAGTGTAGGTCGCTGGCAGAGCTATGGGTTACAGAGCTGTTTGTAGTAACGCAGCGGACTGTGACCAAACAAACAGTACTAATAACAAAGCAAAACTGAACCCCCGATGTACACTCATTTCCCTTCTCAAACTGTAGAGTTGAGTTTTTGTTGTATATGTACGGCTCCATTGTCCTTATTGCAATCTTCGTTTAGCATCCATTAGAAATCTTCCAGGCTGGAGTGTGCCCACCATTATTTCTACCTCAGTTTTTTTACATTTCTCTTGGAAAGCAAAATAAGAAATAGGGAAAAAAACAACACCAACACAAAAGTCAGATTACATTAGGAATGCAAACCTGCTAAACAAGTTTCACAGAGCTGCTGTTTTTTCCCCCTGAAGTCAAGTTTTTCTCTATGTTAGCGCTCTTTACCTCCCTTTTCCTGCCCCAAATACACATACTCTGGTGTCTTCCTTCTGGAAAGACTAGCTGGCATGTGTGGCATTTTGCTCAGTTCTCTCTCTCCCTGCCCCCTTTCTTTTTTATCCTTTAATGCTTTCTGTGCAACTCTTTTGGTGACAGCTGACTGATGTTGGTTAATGTCTCTGAGCAGGAGCAGCGCATGTTGCAGCTGCCCAAAGCCTCTGCCATCACATGAGCAAAACAGCCTTGCTTTTTTGAATGTATTTTTTGTTTGTTTACTTTAAAAAGACAGTAACAAAACTGTTGCAAAGCACTGGCATTTGTTTCTGTTAAGTAATGTACATTCAAAACCATTAAGTAAATGCACTGAAAAGCCCCAAGAAGAGAGATACCAATCTGTTATTAGATCATTTGTCTTCTCAAAAACTGTTACAGACCTTCATTTTGTTAAACCAATGGAGACATTTAGCATTCAGAAAGCTAATGAGGGATTTTGTGATATTGCTGGAAATTTATGACTCTTGATTATTGCTTTTCTTTTATTTTTCTTTTAAGATATATATATATTTAGATAGAATGTGCTAAAAACAGAGCGAATAAACCAAAACCTAATTTAAGATGGATTCCTGGCAAACATTTTGTCTATCTAAAACTTTATGTTTTAAGCATAAAAATAACATTTTAAGAACAGTGCCTTTCATTAAGGATATAGAAAGTAAGACTTAAGGACATCACCTGCTTTTCTTTTTTCTTCATTTATTTTTTTTCCTTTCAACAGCAATTGGTCTGTGGTCCTTGTTACGACCCAGTCTTTCTGCTTCCCCAAACTTCCACAGGCTGCTTCTTCACCCTGCTCATTCCACCATCCTCATATTTGGGAGATCCTGATGTCCCCATTAGCTGTAGGCTCATGCTGATCACACTGGCAAGTATGCTATTGCAGATTGCTGACCCAATTTCTGTCTTAGACATTGCCTTTCATATCTGCCATTGAGCTGCGCTCATTTGAACAGCTCAGGCAAGTTTTGATAAACCAACTCTTGTTAACTGTTTCTCCTAACCATGCTCTTACCAGATATTTTTTTGCAGCTGGTAAAATAAAAGCCAGCTACTACTGTGGATTTTTTTCCTCTTTATATCCAGTAGCAAAACCAAAAGCAAGCAAAATTGTATATGATCCCCTTGGCTTCCAGCTTTAAATCATTCTCTTTTAAAAGTCACTCTGGGAAATGGATTTTTCAAGTTTTAACCAAAGTGAGAAGCAGGCAGAAACTGAGATGGTGTGAAAATGCAGGTTCCACACACACGCACACACACATGCTTATTCTCTCCAGGGCTTGATTCATCTTTGGGGTGGCAGAAGCAGTAATCTGTACCCCTATGACAGCAGCTGCAAGGAGACAAAGGCAGAGCTAGATTGCTAACCAAATCTTTCCTTACCAGCAGCTCTCCTTGGCATTGCTCAGAGTGAGGACGAGGCCTGTTGAATTTTGTGAGAGTTTGGCCAGGTAGTGTTAACAGGAGGTGCTTCCAAGTGTTTTCTGGCCTCTCCTTAATGGAATTTCCCCATTTGGTAGGGCTGAGTTGGTTAACCCCCCTGCCATGTCCTCTCCTTCTTATCACTTTCCTCCCTCCTCCCATCAGCCCCTTTTTTCTCCCCAGTGAGTAGGTTTTGGCATGCTGCTGCTCCTTCTCCTATCTCAGCAGCTTTCTTGACACGGACTGTCCAGGAAGGGCTGAAGCATGATCCTGAACTTAAGCAGGTCCCAAAAGTTAGGACTGCTAGAAGAAAGACAAAATATGTTCTAATGGTGTCCTCAGGATGAAATATTTGCTAATCTTTGACTTTCCATGGTAGAAGATTTTGCTGTCTTTTATGACTGGGCAAAGCTGGGGGCTGCTGCCACAGAAATACCCAAGTGGTTGCCTGAGACTTCCTAGCTGCTGGCACAACCCTGGATTTTAAGGAACCTGAAAAGGTTAAAGGGCATCTGCTGTGTCAGCCTGTCACTGCAGACGCTTTACACCGTATGTTTATGTGTGGATCCCATTCTGCATCCGTTCATTTTCTTCCTTGTACCTTCAGTAACAATTCCTATAGCAACAAAAATAAAATAAATTGGAGGAATATTTCTACAAGCTGAAGGATCAATATCAATTCAAGGAGGAGTTCATAATGACCTTATGTGAGACAAAAATGGAAATTCTCTATAATTCTGACATGTTTCTCTCCAAAATATTTAGAACGTTACTGACAATATAGGAAAGTTTGCTGACTGAGCTGATCAATGGAATGTGAAGGCAGTTTATGGCTGTTTACTTTCACACAGATTATTTGTCCATTAGTCAGTTTGTATTCTACTCAAATTCAGATAGATGGACAAAATGTTTTTTTGAGCATTACAAACCTACTAAGGGGAAAATCAACCATCTGACTAAAATACCTAGGCCAAATACTACCTGGCTGTCTTTGCCAGCTGTTTGGAGCTTGTGCTCTGTAAAATGGTGCAAGGTCATATTTAGGTGGGTTTTCATAGGATGTTTCTTTAGGGGATCATCTAGTTAAAAAGATGCAAATTAATTCCTGCATCAAGATATTAATATTTAAAGCAAATTTGGGGATCTGACCAGGGTTCTCACTGTCTGCAAATATGTACGACTTCAGGTAAAGGGCTGTTCTTATAATCCCCCTGCATTTTTCTCTGAAGCACTCCATCATGAGGGAGAGTACTTTACTCAGATCTGAAGGATACACTTTGTCACAAGATAAGGCTGCCAAAAGTTGTAGGGCCTCCTACCCTTTCACTTACACCAAACTGAAGGTGATATAACCCTGTTGACTTAAAGGAATTACTCCTGATTTCTGCCCTTGTTAGAAAAGTCCTCTCTCCAATGTATAATATTCTATGTCTGTTGATTTTCATCATGAGCTCTGAAAGCTAACCTTGTTCTCACAGCACTAACTCCTTTCCATCTTGAATGTGTGCATATGTGTATATAATATTTATATGGGCTTACACACCATGTCCAAACAATACCTTTGTCTCTTTACATAAAAAAAGTAATTTAATCATCTGCAGATTTATATGAAGCACATTAGTAAACATGGAGATACTAGTATCGCAGAATTCAGAAAAAGCCCAGCTGTGCTGGTGACTAACCAATACATGAACTGAAGCTTGCACTCTGCAAGGACCTTTGGTTGACATTCGATTTTGAACCTGCCAGATGCATTTTTGTGAACCAGGGATACTGCATCTTTAATGAACAAGTCTCTACTCTTTCTCCTGTTTTTAAATACAACACAAGCAGTGTAGCACTAGGCACTGCAATTGTCAAAGACAATTAGACTGAAAGCAGGAAAATTTCACCTCCCTGTCTCAGTGATATGTAGAATGTCGGCAGTATGGGTCAGCCTTGCCACAGAGTTGTGTGAGAATATATGAATCAGTCCTATAGAATGTTAAATATTTATAAAATGGTTCTGTACTACACCAAGGTTGGGAGCAC